>CM069905.1:105591210-105944997 GCA_036172215.1 Camellia granthamiana | reverse complement strand
TATGCCCCGTATAAATGATTTGTTTGACCAGTTGACGGGTTCCCGTTGTTTCTCTAAGATAGACTTGAAGATCGGGTTACCACCAGTTGAGGGTCAGGGGAGGAAGACATTCCGAAGACGGCATTCCGTACGCGGTAATGGCCATTATGAGTTTCTGGTAATGCCATTTGGGCTTACCAAATGCACCGGTAGTCTTTATGGACTTATGAACCGGATCTTCCGGGAATTCTTGGATCGTTTTGTCTAGTCGTTTTCGTGGACGACATTCTGATTTATTCACCTTCAGAGGAGGAGCATGAGGCACACTTGAGAGTGGTGCATGAGTTGCTTAGAGCCCATAGGCTGTATGCCAAGTTTGGGAAGTGTGAGTTCTGGCTAGGAGAAGTCAAGTTCTTAGGCCATGTGGTTTCCGGGGAAGGGGTGTCTGTTGATACAGTCCAAGACTGAGGCAGTGCAGATTGGGCACAGCCTACGAGTGTGTTTGAGATCCACAGTTTTCTGGGATTAGCTGGGTATTACCGTCGGTTTGTGAAGGATTTCTCCAGGTTAGCTTCACCGTTGACTAGACTGACTCGGAAGGGAGTCAAATTTGTATGGAGTGAGACTTATGAAAAGTCGTTCCAAGAGCTGAAAGTTAGATTGACCACCGCTCCAGTTTTGATTATTCCGGAGAGGGGGTTGGGTTATGCGGTTTATTGTGATGCCTCACGAGAGGGTTTGGGTTGTGTGTTGATGCAAGAGGGGAAAGTGGTAGCTTATGGCTCACGTCAGTTGAAAATTCATGAGAAGTATTACCCCACGCACGACCTAGAGTTAGCAGCAGTGATCTTTGCCTTGAAAATCTGGAGGCACTACCTTTATGGCGAGAGATTCGAGGTGTTCTCGGATCATAAGAGTCTGAAGTACCTGTTTACACAGAAAGACTTGAATTTGAGGCAGAGGAGGTGGATGGAGTTTATTGAGGATTACGACTTCGAGTTGCATTATCATCCGGGAAAGGCCAATGTTGTGGACGATGCCCTTAGCAGAAAATCCATTAGTGATGTAGCTTGTGTAGCCATCCAAGAGTGGGAGATGTTGGGGGCACTTGGTGAGTTTGATTTGCATTTGGGCGAATCTGTTGAGGCTGCGGCCTTGTTTTCTGTTGTTGCACAGCCTACACTTGTGACTCGAGTGTCAAAGGCACAGAGAGGTGACCTTGAGGTAGAATCCCTCCGAGAGAAGATCTCCAGTGGGAAGGTTGAGAAGGGTTTGGCGGTGTATCCCGCCCTGAGTGTGAGATACCGAGACCGTTTGTTTGTGCCGGAGTCTTGCCGAGAGGAAGTACTCCGAGAGTTTCATCATTCGCGCCTTGCGGTGCATCCGGGAGGTACTAAGATGTATCAGGATTTAAGTCGCCAGTTTTGGTGGCGGGGTATGAAAAGAGATGTGGCAGTTTTCATGTCTAAGTGCCTTACTTGTCAGCAAGTGAAGGCCGAACATCAGAGGCCAGCGGGTTTGTTGCAACCCTTGCCTATTGCCGAGTGGAAGTGGGAGCATGTCACTATGGACTTCGTTGTAGGTCTTCCGAGGACTCAGCAGGGTAGTGATGCTATTTGGGTGGTTGTAGACCGGTTGACTAAGTTGGCGCACTTCATTCCTATGCGCGTGAGAGATTCGGTAGATCATCTTGCCAGACTTGTATATTCGGGACATAGTGAGATTGCACGGGGTTCCAGTTGACGATCGTCTCAGGTAGAGACCCTCATTTTACTACTAGGTTGTGGCAGAGTTTGCAGAGTGCCTTGGGCACTAAGTTGACCTTTAGTACGGCTTATCATCCTCAGACTGATGGGCAGTCCGAGCGTACTATTCAGATCCTTGAGGATATGCTTCGGGGTTGTGTCCTGGACTTAGTGGGACATGGGAGAGGCACTTGCCCTTGGTGGAGTTCGCCTACAACAACAGTTTCAGTCTAGCATCAGTATGGCACCGTTTGAGGCCTTGTATGGCCGACCGTGTAGGTCTCCAGTTTGTTGGGCCGAGGTGGGTGATGCACCATTGTTGGGTCCGGAGTTGGTTAGAGAGATGACGGAGAAAGTGGGAGCTTATCGGTAGGAGGCTTGTTACAGCCCAGAGTCGCCAAAAGAGTTATGCCGACCGTAGGAGGAGGCCTTTGGCGTTTGAGGTAGGTGATCATGTTTTCCTGAAGATATCACCTAGGGGAGGCTTGATGAGGTTTGGGAAGAGGTGGGAAGTTATCCCTCGGTTTATCGGTCCCTTTGACATCCTTGAAAGGATTGGGGAGGGTTGCTTATCGCTTGGCTTTGCCGCCGCAGTTGTCCAGGGTGCATGACGTGTTTCATGTGTGTATGCTTCGGAAGTATGAGCCGGATCCATCCCACGTGTTAGATTGGACCGACTTAGAGGTAGATGAGGATGCCTCGTATGAGGAGAGACCGGTTCGGGTCTTGGATAGGCGGGATCAAGTTCTGTATGGCAAGACCATCCAATTGGTAAAGGTTTTGTGGAAATATCACGGAGTGGAGGAAGCCACTTGGGAACGTGAGTTGGAAGTCCGTGAGAAATATCCGGACTTGTTTGATGATGTGTTATCATGCATTGAAAATTTTGTTGTAAAATTGAACCTAAAGAGTATTGAATATACCTTAGGTTGTAAGACATGGTATATGTTTTTGGTTTATGGAGGTGTATTTTGAAACTTTCCTTATTATGGAAGTTTAATGTAACATTGTATATGTTGAATGTATTGTAGAACTGGAAATGTATCATGAACATTAGTTATGATATGGAATTGTGAACCATGTATGTTGGAAATGGTTTGGAAATGGAAGAGAAATGCATGTTAATGATGCACTTGTAATATATGTTACTTTTACATATTGTGAGATGCCTCTTGATAAGAGATGGGATGACCGGTAATGGGTCGAGTTGGTTGAATGTTGTAATATAACATTGTTTAAAATGGATAAAAACTTGTTTTCCAAAAACTTGTACTTAATTTCAGGGACGAAATTCTTTAAGGGGGGGGGAGGTTTATAGCGATCCCGGTTTTACCCTTGTGTACAGTGGTTCCGTAGATGTTAACAGTTGTTTAAATCTTGTTTACATCCTTTCATACTTTGTATTTGAGTTATAGGATGTGTTGGGCAGGTGTGTTACAAATTGGTTGAACTTAGAACCAAAGGTAGTTGCCTAGATTTTGGCCTGTCTGCTTGAGCGGAGCTTTTGACGCTCGAGCGGGCGGACCTTGTTGTAGCTTCTCCGCTCGAGCGGGGGTTTTGGCGCTCGAGCGGGAAAATCACCCTTCCAGTATTTCCTCTGCAGTGTTGTCCGCTCTAGAGCGGGGGTTTGGACGCTCGAGCGGGAGTTTATGTGTGACGCTCGAGCGGGGAGTGGGCGCTCGAGCGGGGGACCTGTCTGCCAAAAGTTCATGAGAGTATGTATCCGCCGCTCGAACGGGGGATTAGACACTCGAGCGGGGAATCTGTGAGTGACGCTCGAGCGTGGGTTTGGGCCGCTCGAGGCGGGGCGACTGGGGTTAAAGCTCCGTGTTTTGACTTTTGAAATCACTTTTTCACATCTCTTCTCTCTCTTACTTTTCCAAAAACACCATTGTTGAGCTTCTCACTCTATAGCTCTACCTTCCTCTCTAGGTATTGATCTAGTAGGAGTGATTTCCTCACCTTAGCCTTTACAAGAAAAGTTGTTGATCGTCGAGGGCTACCTTTTGATCCGAAAAAAATTTGTGATTTGGAGCATTTTCGTTTTCTTCATCTTCTTTGTTGGAGCTCAAACTTTGAGGTAGGGGATATCCTACTCCTTCTTATGGATTTTGTCTTTAAATTTTAGCATTTTGATATGTTGGGTGTTGTTGGGCATGTTTTGAGGAAGTTTGGGGCCTTTTGTGTAATTTTTACAAAAGTTGGGGTTTTGTTTATAATAAACCTAAATGTAAGTTTGGCATAGAAAAATGAGATAGATAAAGGAATGTGGATGAAAATGGAACCTTAGGGTTGTTTTGTTAATTATGGGATTTTGCCCTAATTGGTTAATAATTAATTTGAATAATTAATTTGAGAAATGAGGAATTGAATTAGAAATGTTGGAATTGGGAATGTATGGGATTTAAAGGGTGTAGTTGAATTATTTATCGCTCACCAATTGAAATGTTGATATATTATCCATTTGTGCATTTATTTCCTGTTTAGAAATAACTGTTTTAGGCTATTGGTGGAGGATAGTCTTGATTGTTGTAGACAATGCATGATGATTAGGCAAACGAAAACTAATCAATGGAATGTGTCATGAAGCATGACGGTTGATAGAATACATTAACTTATGTATTGGTTGATTGTGTATAGAACCTATGTGTTATATGCTTGTGTGTAGAGGGAGGAGATGGGGGATGTACTCCGCGATTTAGGGGAAGATGGGGGATGTACCTCTAAACCGGATAGCGTTGGGTTGAGATGAGGGATGAACTCGTAGATACAGCCATATGCTTGTCTAGAGAAGTGTAGATACAGCTCATATGCTTGTCTAGAGAAGTGCAGATATAGCTTATATGCTTATCTTTGGTTGTATGATATAGTTCTTATACTTATCTGTTGAGATGTTGATATAGCTAATATGCTTATCTGTTGATATGTTGATTTAGCTAGTATGCTTATCTGTTGATATGTTGATTTAGCTAGTATGCTTATCTACTGAAAAATGGAAAAAAATGAAAAGTAACATAGACTTGTAAGTCATGTACTTGTAATGTGTAAAAGTGGATGTATCAAAGTTGGCCATCTATCAACTGCTAATCTTCTAGTCATTGTTCATGGCTGGTTTAGTGTATTTTTACTGGGCTGTGGCTCACCCTATATGGGAACATCATTTTCAGGTACAGGTAGCATGCCACCTCCAAGGGACATAGCTTGGGAGGCTTGAGGCTGTCAGACTTTTTTGGATGTCATTTTCCTTTTGATGTATTACATGCAAATTCAAGCCTAGGGCTTAATGTGTATATGAGTTAGTACTCATTTTCTTGTAATCAAGTGTTGGCTTGGAAAGTTGTAAGCCCATGGGGCGTTTACTTTTGTTGTCAACATGTAATACTTTTGTAAAGAAACACTCTGATGAATAGAAGGATGTTGATCGTTTTATATATCAATGCATGTCTATATTGACGGGTTTTATGTTATATTTTGAGGGCGTTACATTGAGAACCATACAACCTACCTCAAACCATTACATAAAAGAAAAACCAAAAAGAAAACCTATTTACTTGGCTAGGGTTTCATCAAAACCCTAGAAATAGGAGCCTAGCTATTCATGGAGGAGTGGAAAGAGATAGAAGAAGCAGAAACCCCCATGAAAATTGATCTTCAAGCTTGAGAATTCCCTTTTCCCAAACCCTAGCCCCTCCTCTCTTTTGGAATATTTTCGAACCCTAAAAACAGTCTCTTTTCTTCTTTTTATTCCTAACTGAACAGACTAAAATTTCTGTGCACGCAACCCTAGGTGGGTCGCTCGAGCGCCCATGTGGGCCGCACGTGCCGTGAGGTGGCTAGGCCGGGTATTTTCACTACTCGCACGGAGAATCTCCTTTTGCGCCACTTTTTGCTTAAATTTGCTTGTTGCCTACCAAATCTGTACAAGTGCACAAAACACATCATCTCCACCAAATAAACAAAATTCAAAGACTATAAATGTAACTTGAATGGCCTTAATGTGGTACCTTTCGGCCTACATCAGCAATATATATTCACCAATCCTAGATTTCGAATCTATAGCATATAGTATGGATACAAATGTAAAATGAGAAATAAAACCAAGTAATGAAATACCTTAATGGCTACAACTTTCCAAGACGATACTTAGTTACAACAAAATGAGTTTAAACTCAATACAAGTAAAGCCTTAGGCTTAAACAAAGATAATTACATCACGAAACCAAAAATGAAGCCTTAAGCTCCAAGCCCTCCCAAGCTACGTCCTTGGTGGAGGCATATTATCAGCACCTAAAAGTTGTTTTTCACATAAGGTGAGCCATAGCGTAGTAGAGATACTCTAACACAATATATGAATTTTAGCAAAATTATAAGGTGAATGCACATACATGCCTTTTATCAAACATTTCTCGTTTTCCATCTCAAAACAATGTGATGCCAAATTATAAATCAATTCATGAAGATAATCTTTTTATAATAGAAAATAGGACAGTGGATGTAACGCACTAAGAATCTCTAGGTATGTGTTTGCCAATAGGCTATACAAGTACTACCAAAGCCATTTTACCTGTACTAATCGGAAGGATCGGCACTTAACCCCGTGGGTTTCTGGACTTTCACCAAGGACACACAGGCCAACATAATAAAATCACAATCATACTCCCTAAACAAATTCACCATCGTATTCACCCCTATTTATCAAAATCAATACATTTACAATGTTCAACATTAAATGATGCTCAATGCACAATGTATGAGAAATTAGTTTCAATTTAACCTAATCCTCATGCAATATCTATAACAATCAAGACTATCCTCCACCAATTGCCCAAACCAGATATTTCTATACAAAGATAGTTTCCAATCATAGTATACAATTCCATCCTTTCACAACGGGAGTGATATTACACATCCAATTCCACCATTATCATCAACGTAAATCATCGTTCCAATCTTACAAAGACCCACAACATTATCCATTTCCTTACACAATTCCAAATATCCGAAATTTAGGGCAAAACCCTCTTTTATTTTACAAAATTAATTTCAAGAAGAGATATTTACCATTTTAACATATTTCAACCATAAACTCATTTTCACAACCATTTTCAAGAATCTATGTGGAAAACCCCTCTTTTGATTTCAAATCAAAACTATGTTTTTTCCAAAATCCCAAATCATTAACCATTTTCAAAGAGCAAATAACTAAGCTAAAAATCATATATAAGAGTTAAAGAAATCCCTACCTCAAAATAGAAGACAAGAGGAGACAAAGAGTAGAACTTGACGGAGCTAAAAACACAAACTTCACTGATTAAAACGAAGCCCTCGACATGCTCAACTTTTTACTCCAAAGGACTAGGGTGAGGAAACCAACAGATTTGTGACTATTTGGAGCTAGAGTATAAGAACTAGAGAGAGAAGTAAGATTTTAGGGTTTTGAAATGTTTAGAGAGAAAGAGAGATGAAAAAGTGATCCAAAAAGTCTTCTTCACGAACTGATATACGCATAGACCGCTCGAGTGACCAAAACACCAATCAAGCGAACATACAGGATAAGTGACACCGTTCGAGTGACCAAAACCTCGAACACAAGAAGTGTTGCTCGAGCGCAGATATCACACTCTTAGTAGTTTTACAGACTGTAAAAGATCACTCGAGCGCAAGAAGCATCACTCGAGCAAATAAGCAAAAATCTGGGCAATAACTTATTAAAAAACTGATTTCCTAACCTGTTTCAAACACAACCAAAACTCCTACTAGCCAAAATCAAAAAACTTTAAGGTGGAAAAGAGATGAACAACAGTTAAGTACACGTGTCCTCAAATTCAAAAGTAAGAAAATGGGTTGGGTCTAAATCAGAAACGTTATAGTTGTACAGTTATAGAAATTTTATATAATAATAAATATGATATATTTTATGTTAGTAAATAAATTGATAGTAATTAGTTAGCTAAGTTGGTTAGAATTTATCAATTTTATAAGGAATGTTAGTGTTCAGACCTTATAAGAAAGTTTCTTAATTTTTACATATAAAAAAATATGTTCGTAACCAAAATCTTGGAATTGGAAATCGAATCGATTTGAACAGTTCCACCATTGTCAAAACATATTTAAATGATTTCATGTCTTTTCTTTTCATCGTTTTGAACACTACTTTCATATCAAAGGATCCCATGTGACCATGCTTTATTGTTATTCAGAAGAGTTGGTACAATCTCAATGATTGTATTGAACACTACTTTTATGTAAAGACGTATCGTGCTACCTATTCGGATACTATATTCCCCATACCGTCAGTGGAAAAACCGCCTTTTGATGCCACGGACTTCATCATATACCCACCAACTGTGAAAAGACCACTTGGTAGGCCGAAGAAGAATAGAATCCCATCAAGGGGTGAGAAACTGAAGCAAATAAGGTGCATGAGATGTAATAAGTTGGGAAGTCACAATCAGAAATCATGCAAGGAGCCAATATAGGGTGTACAACTTTCATTTCAACATTGTGTCTTATGTGTGATTCTTTTATTGATGTTTGGAATAAGATTACGTTGTTTTGGCAAACATAACAATGCGTTTTATTCAATTTTCATAGTATTTCATTTGTGTTATTTATGTTTTGTTTCGTTGTAGTATTTTGGGAGGAGGGTGTAAAAAGAGAGGACATTGTTTGTTTTTTTTTGGGTGACTAACTGACATTTGTTGGTGTTTGGTTGATGAATACATGTACTGATGTAAATATTCACATCATATTGTACAAGTATACAAGAGTTCTAATGGAAAATGTGAACTTTCACATGTACATACAATGTGATGATGTGAACATTCACACTTATGTTGAATATCCACACTACGTGGATATTTGCACCTGGGTTGAACTTTTCACACCATTATTGTGAATGTTAACATGAATATAAACTAGGATGTAAACTTTCACATGCATTTGGTGTAAGGTGGTGTGGACATTCACGTCTGATATGAATTACAACAGACGTGAATATTCACACCTGTCAATGACTTTTGTAATGTTGTCGTGAAAACAATGTGTATATTCATGCACAGGTGTAGATCAAAATGCTCAAGTGGCATATTAGAACATTAATAAATGTCAAACAAAAACATAAACTAACAAATCAATGCAAAATGTTAATCAAAATGCACAAGTGGCATATTGCAACATTGATAAATGTCAAATTGCTTATTTACAATCTATTTTTGTCAAAATGTCAAAGCAATTGATTTTAACATTCACATCGAGTGTATGTTAGTGTGTAGGTGGACACCCCCCACCTATAGGTTTTTATGGTGCATTGCTTTTTGTGATTCAAAAAACTATGTACTAATAAGTCTCGTAATCCACATCATTTAAAATGAGTGAGGCTGTCAAAAATGTCTTCATGGTACATGTGTGCCCATATGATGTAACATACTACGGGCCCGCAGTCCACCCTGTAAATGCAAAATAGTTATGGTTAGCACTTGACATTTATGTTTTGTATAATGGTTATGTAGGATTTGTACAAAATGTTGTGAGGCTTACGAGGTGTCAGCCTGTTGAGGACAGACATCAACTGATATAATTTGTTGTGACGAATCTTGTCCCGGGAACGTAGTCCATAGCGGTGATGATTAGGCAATAAAGCGCACAACATTCTCGATGTAGTCCTTCTGTGTAAGGAATTTCACTTTAGGCACCAACAAACATATATGTCCGTACATATATTTGAAATTTAACACATTACATATGCTAAACAAGAACCACTTACAAGTTGTTGTGCTTGGTCGACATGCGGGTCATGTATGCCGGGCCTTGATCGCAACGAGTTATAGTGCCTTCACAGATTGTCTTTAACATTATACACAACAATCGTCCAGTGAAAGTTATGGTGCAATGTGAATAGTAGATATCTCTATTCTTGGTAGTGTTTTATATGTGCATCAATATGTTTACTTCTTTTGCTATAAGGGCACTCTCGTATCACTTTCTGCACACATT
This sequence comes from Camellia granthamiana, assembly GCA_036172215.1. Lineage (NCBI taxonomy): Eukaryota > Viridiplantae > Streptophyta > Magnoliopsida > Ericales > Theaceae > Camellia > Camellia granthamiana. Next base: position 105,935,278 of record CM069905.1, on the reverse strand, counting down.
GGACATTCAATTATATTGATCATATTCAAATACGACAATTATGTAACGGGCACATTAATAGAATGTGAAGATTTACATTCACATCAAGAAAAATGAACACTGTTAGAGTTGTTGCCAAACACATGCTCGTGAAGATGAATGAGGCTTTATCTGAAGTTGGGTTGACCACCTCTTGTTGTTCAAGTAGTAGTTCAGCATATGCATCTATCACCTACACAAACATAGGGCCGTATTACGTTATTTGTGGTGGGTGAATAGTGTGTGTGTATGTATGTGTTACTATTCGTGTGTTTGTGTGTGCCTGTGTGTTTGTGTGTCTATAGATGAACAGTGAATAATTTTGGTAATGACATACGTTGTTGTGTATTAATTCTTCCTTGATAAGGTACACAATGTCATCAACTTACACGTATGTTGACTTCAAATCCCGTTTCCACACAAGTAACCTGTGCATTTTTAGTATACCAATGTGAATATTAACATTGCACGCCAAATCATCAACTATAACTGTGAATATTCATATTTATGAAATGTGAATGTTCACATTGGGTGTTTGTATAGTCACTTACTCATCGCCTCTACTTCTTTGCAAACTCTGGACCTTGTGCCTGTCGTGTTTGGACATCATGCTCCAGACCTTGAACTTGCTGGTCAATGTCAATAATTTTTTTGCGTGCTTTGCCGGTGGATGCTTATCCACATCTTGAACTATGTGGACTGTATAGGGTTGGTTTTGACCTCGATCATGCTTTTTTTTTTGCCAGGTAGGTTTGGGTACTGGAAGTCAGGCAAGCAATGTCTTTTTCGATCTTTCTCCTTGATACGCTTCACCCTAGAAGATGGGCTGAGGTTATGTTGCATTGGGGTAGGGGGTTGCTTGTTGAGGCTGTCATGGTGCTTCTGCACCTCAACCTGTGTGACAATGTGGATAGATTGATCATCGAAAAGGTCTTGATGAACTGTTTTCTCGCATTCTAAGTCGATGACTAGTTGCGTTAAGCACCTAATTTTTGCATCTTTCTGATCCATGCACTTATTTATTTCAGTGTTCATGTTAGGTGGGCTTGATTGATTGAAAAGTTTATCTTCAAGATCAGCTATCACTCTTGCCCTTCACTCCCATGAGAATTCAAGGTGTTTGTATTTTGCTTCCTACTGCCTTATGATGCCCAAAGCCTTCCAATTTTCTTCAACAAGCATCTCGATGATATCTGGTTGGCTTGTGCTTGCTACGACAATAGCTCTCTTACTAGGTAGGCTACTGAAGGGAATGTTGATGTCATTGTCACTGTCATTTAGGTAAACTCCCTCCCCAGAAAATTCAGAGCTGTTGCTACCATGTTGTTCTTTCTTAATGTTATCGAGTTCGGTTGATGTGGTGGGTGGTTCATCACATTGGGGCTCCATCATCAATGTGGTACGATTGAACTTTTGGAATTCTGTTTGGGTTACGAAGAGCTCACCGACATTAACCTGAAATGAAAAAGTAATTTTAGTTAACGTACATATTTAGGTGGTGTCATGATGTGAATGTTTCAAACAACATTTGAAGATCATACCTCATTAAAACCCAAGATCAGCCAAAGACGTGGATTTCATCTTCTTATGTAAAGCAGTCAGTTCCCACTTCATACAATGAGGAATGGCATTAGGCTTGTGGGGTTATAGAATGGTTGTGTGTTCGCACAACCAGTACTGCAACAAATAACAAACACATATGTTATTTAGCCATTTCAGAGCAATCTAAACATATGTGAACATTGATAACAGTGGCACAAATGTGAATGTGAACATTTACAACAGTGGCACATATGTGAATGTGAATGTTAATAGTTGTGGCACAAATGTGGATGTTCACAATTAATGCATGAATGTTTTTGTCCACATCTGTCCATGAATGTGTGCATTTACTGTGTCATCATAAAATCAGTGTGCACAATGTGTGTAAAGGCCAAAGTGTGTTGACACAACCATGAACAACATTCAATAACATGTGAATGTTAACATTTGAGAATATGAGTACTTATTATCAATAACATGACACAGCCGGTGACTTTTGATGGGTTTTTTTGTTTTGTTTGTTTTGATCTGTTTGGTCCAATCATATTCTTGCATGCTTTCCAATGGGACCATATGTGCATAGTAGCCCTATCCTATTGTTTCACCGCTTGTCGAGAAAAAAAGTTTCTAGCATGCATACATGCAACTAATCGCGTGACTTCTTCGTTGTCATTTTTCTTCTTGCCATTCAATGCCTCGGTCAAAAGGGTGCGTATACATTTTGAAGTCAACCGGATGACATTTTTTCTCCTTTTGTTTATAGTGCTAGTCTTTGGCTTCGCACCATATGATATGTCCATTGGTTTGGTGCCACAGTCCACACCAAAAATGAGCTTAATGTCGTTGTCGTGTATGTTCATCTTTTTCTTGCCAATGTAGAAGGTATCTTTTGATGTCTTATACGTCTGTAGGATATGCACAACAACATCATCATGCTTCATGCACTTGTGGAGGTCTATCTCACCGGTTCTCAATGCATTTAATAATTGCCAAAAAGGTATTTGCCGCAGGTTGCTGAGTTGTGTGTCTGTGAATTTGGTGCCTTTCATTAGTTTCACCAACCCTGTCATGTTGGATCTGTAGTTGACACGTCGCATGTCAACACTGCTGCGATCATCTGCAGGTGTGCTTTCTTGCTTGACATGATTTTTCTATCTTTTTCTCTTGGAGGATTTCTTCTGTGGAACATCTGCAAAATAGAGCATAACATTTAAGACAAATTTTAACATATAGATGTGAACATTCATAGATGGTCGATGTGAACATTCACATTCGTCAAATGTCAACACAAACAGCTCAAATTATGGTGTGAACATTCACACTAATAATTTGGGTGACAATGCAATATGTAGACTTATTACAATCATGCAATGTTGATGTTATAGTTCAACATCAAAATTGAAATGCAATTTCAAAGTGATATGTTTCCTCTAAACACAGTGGTGAATGTTCACAAAGTGCGAAAATCAAAACAAGAATGCAACTGAGAACACAACGGGAAATGGCTCATATGCCATACTTGTTGTGCCAACGGGTAGGCTTAAAACCATGCCTAAAACTTTTATGGAGTTATTATAATCAAAATATATCGCTAATTCAAAAAAAAAAAAAAACAATTAAAATAAATGAAAGAGAGGATTCAACTAATAAAATTAGTAAACAGAGGACTTAAAAACCAACACTAATTTACTTTTTTCACATACTTCTTAACATATTTCTCTTGATTAGAAGCAAAAAGGCTATTTTCATATTACTAAACAAAGTTCTGAAATATTTTTATAAACAAACTTCTAAAGTAAAATTAAGCATATTACTAAATTTAAAACAAAATAATTTTCACCCATTAATGAACAAAAACAGACTTGGGCATGGTGGAAATAAAGATTGTAATCTCCAATCTCTACTCGACTTCTTGAATTTCACTTGCAATTTCACATCTCTGCGTCCCGTCACCTACTGAAGTTTCGACTTCCGCATTAGCATTCTCAGTTTTATCAGCCACAAAAATTTTAGGTATCTCCTCACATGTATCATAGTGTTTAGTCAGAGAAGTTGGAAGGTAAATTTGGATATCCAAAAGACTATTGTCGAAAGAACTTTCATGCGTCATTCGTTCTTCTAAGAATAATATCAGGATTAAAAGACTCATACATCCAATATATGCGTAATAAACGACCAGGAATGATGGTTTCCACGCCATTAAAACTCTGTTGAATGTTTGCTTAACCATCAAACTATACAACCCAAAATCGGTAGATGGCCTATAGATTTGAGTGTTTAAGAGAACTATGAAACATGAAGAAATGAAAAGACCCACTGTATAGATTGAATTCTCAGTAAAAAGATGAAACATGAATAGAAGTGATATGAGGCAAGTATTTCCAATCCATTTTCCAAATAGCTCATATTTTTTAGCAACTGATTGATGAATTTCCTTCCTTAGAACATACCCGCCTCCCAAAACAACTCCCAGTACGATATTGCTAGTAGTTAGCGTAAAATTCAGTTGGAAAACACTAAAGTTAAAGAAAGAGTGGAGAAGATCAAAACATGCTACCCAAAAAACCAAACTAATCACACTAGAGATTAAACACATTCTAGAAGTAAAATCACTAAGGGGAGAAGTCGTTACACTACTTGCAATTGGAGTATCATCATCGGAATCGGAATCGGAATCGAAAGTTTCTTTGGAAATTTCTTCATTGAACAAGTGCCTTAGGAAGAGAAGAATGGTAGCACCCAGAAATGCAAAACCACCACAGGACATGGAAACTTTTAACGCCCTTGTAATCGTCTAAGTGAGAGTGAGATCGAATAGCCCGAAATCGTATTTGGGCTTAAAGAACATAACCAAAGAGAAGCTCAACAAGTAGCAAACGATCAACACCATCATAAATGAATTACTGACTTCAGGGAAGTAAACCTGACCCACAGCCACTATTGCAAGCACGATGGCTGCTCCGATAATTTTTTCAATGAGATGAAACCCATCCGCCATATATCTCTAAAAGTATGTGTCCAAATTCCTAAATGTTTGTGAGGTAGACGCTATCACTGCACAGATGGTACCTAGCACTCCACACACAATGAAACTCTGATGATGATGGTGAGCATTGAAAACTAGCTCCGTATTGTCACGTCCCTAAAGAACCCAATTTCACAATTAGCAATTGACATTGAAGATATTTTTCCCAACTCACATTTAAGAAGTTTTTTTCTTTACTTTTTAAAATATATATATGTATCACAACCTAAAACAATACAATCACATGCTTTCAAAATTAATTGAAAAAATTGAAGTTCCTTTAAGGTTCTCTAATTTTAGATAATTTTGGAGTTCCTCAATCAAAACCCTAATTTTTCAGTGGAAATCCCCAAATCAAAACCCTAGTTTGAATCTCCAAACCTGGTTGAAGGGAGAAAGCATTCTTCTTGGTGTGTGTTCGTCTCTTCAATCTCCTCTCTCTCTCCGTCGTTACTTCTCTGTCTTCGATATTCTCTTTTGAGTCAGAGCTTTTTCTCTCTTTGCGTATTTTGTTGGTTGATCTTCTTCTTCTCACATGTTGTTATGTCGATTTTGGTTTGGATTTGGGATTGGGATTTGGGGCCTGATGGAGAGAGAAAGAGAGAGAGAGAGAGAGAGAGAGAGGGTTTGAAGAGTTTTTGCGGAGATAAAAATAGAGAGAGCAGAGACAAGGCAGAGGAGCAACGAAATCACCATTAGGCAGAGAAGAGAGAAGAAGGGCTCTCTGAGGCAGATAGAGGAGGGCTCACTTTGATCCATGCTTTATATATATTGTATAGATATAGATATATTGATCACTTATTTATTTAGAAGGTGTGATTAAAAAAATTATATATAATCACACTGAATTAAAAAGTGTCACGACCCGCTCCCCGTACCGAAGGGTTAAGCATCGTGATGGCCAGTAACTGAAGTTACCTACGGCCAATTCTTAAACAAATTAATAAACGCGAGCGGAAGTAATATTTAAATAAGGGTACCAAAATAATCATTGGAGCTTCTATTTTTATTACAAAATATATTGACCAAAAAGGCTGATATTTACATAGAGTGTGTGTCTATTCCGCAACCCGACTTTCCAAAAGCTATTTCTGAATTGCCTTGTTTCTTGAAAATTGATAAACAACTATAAGCACATGGCAGAGTGAGAAATATTATACCAAGAGTATAAGGGATACGAAATAACCATGGATAGTTAGTTAGGCCAAAACATTTAAGATAGCTTAGTCTGAACAAATAATCCTTTAAGTAACAAAACTGAGATTATGTAGATAAATAATCATAACCACGGTAATTTGGTAAACAAATCATTTAAGTGGTAGAAACTGCTCATTTAAGTAGCCGAACCGAAATACATAAATTATGTAAGTAAATGACCATAACCACAGTACTGAACATAACAGAACAGAGGTCACAGAAGTGACAGTCAGAACAGAGGTACGGATTCAAGAGGTGGCTCGTACGGATTCTAGAGGTGGCTCCCACAATAGTGTAGCACTTAGCTCCGCACAGCACTTTGATCCGCACAGAACAGAGGTACGGATTCAAGAGGTGGCTCGTACGGATTCTAGAGGTGGCTCCCACAATAGTGTAGCACTTAGCTCCGCATAGCACTTTGCTCCGCACAGAACAGAGGTCAATGGATCCATGACAAACAGAGGGCCACAAAGTGGTCAAACAGAGACCAATGGTTATTTAAGTCCCTCAAGGCGTGGGACTCCCGTGGTGGTACTTATAAAACATATTTGTATATAAGGTCATAGCCAAATATTCTTTAAAAGTAAAACAAACATGTCCATGAGTTGCACTTTAGCAAATAGGGTTCAGAAAATAACCCACGTAACTGAAATCTTTATAAAACATAACTTTTATTAATATACTAATAGAACATAACCTGTATAAAACAGATTTTGGTAAGTCAAAACATACGAAAAATACTTTATGGTGACTCAAGGTATAATATAACTCACCTTAACTTTAATACCTTACTCTTTCTTTTTACTATCAAAAACCCTTTTAACTTCCACCATTTTTTCCTTCTTCCTCTCTTTTCTTTCTTTCCTTTCTTTCTCTCTTTTTCTTCTTTGTTTCTTTCCTTTCTTCTTTTTTTCTTTTACGCAGGTTGATCACCTCCTCCCTAAGCCACAGCCGGTCACACGTGGCAAGTCGTCTCTTTCACTGAGATTTATTTCATAATTATATAGATTTATTCTTATCCATAATAAACATTTAAGATAATTACCTTTTGACCCAATATTTTAATATAATCATATAAATAAATTAATACACTCTATCGTATAATAGCAGAAAATTAATTATTTATTTTACTACCACACCCATTATTATTATTATTATTTATTTATACTTGGACCCCTAAATTCATAATAATTATATTATTTTACAAAATTATCCATAATAATATATAATAAATTATATATTTTCCTAACTGTGATTAAATAATATTAGTATAAATTCTACAGAATAATTAAAAATCTGGGTTGTTACAAAAAGTGACATAAAAAATAAATAATATAACACTTAATCAAATTAAGTGTGATTAAAATATCAATTTAATTTTTTTTTATCACAATTCCAATAAAAGTGAGATATTTTTATTTATCAAAGTGTGATCTTTAACTATTTTTGTAGGAGGGTCGTAAAAACGCAATACTTTTAACGGCAGGCGATGTGTATGTCGTAAAAAGTGCAATACTTTTAAAGGCGGGCGTTGTGTGTGCCGTGAAAAGTATTCTGTTTTCACGGCTGGTGTATGTGCATCATGTATAATTAATGTATTAATGGCACAGCATATAGACATCGTAGAAAGTTTTATTATTTACGGCGTGCATTGCAAGCCGTAAAAAAATCATCGTTACTACCATTCACGGCTTACGCAATAAACACGCCGTGGTTGAAAAAGTATTTACGACGTGCAAAAAAAGCAAGTTGTAAAAGTGAGAAACTACGACGTGCATTTATTGTATGCTGCTGATAAACACGCTCTGACCACTAACAATATAGGAATACAGAGCACTTTCTTCACCGTAATCAAGCTTTTTCAAACCAACCAAAAACCAAGCATGATGTTTGCTATGTTTCAATCGAGAATCGACAGTATTGAACATAAACACTTCAACCATGTTAGCTCATGCTCATTCTCAAGTTTAATAGCCATTTTCGGAGCTTGTTTTTGAAAATGGTTCAGAGTTGTTACAATGAAAGTTGAGAGAGGAATGATGGGTTTTGTTTGTAAAATAATGTAGCGAACAAGTAGCAAAGAGAAGCTCAACAAGTAGCAAACGATCAACACCAACACAGATGAATTACTAACTTCGGGGAAGTAAAACCGACCCACAGCCACCATTGCAAGCACGATTGCCGTTCCGATAAATTTTTCAAGGAGATGAAATCCATCCGCCATACATCTCTAAAAGTATGTGTCCAAATTCGTAAATGTTAGTGAGGTAGATGCTATCACCGCACAGATGGTACCTAGCACTCCACACACAATGAAACTCTGATGATGATGGTGAGCATTGAAAACTAGCTCTGTATTGTCATGTCCCTAAAGAACCCAATTTCACAATAAGCAATTGACATTGAAGATATTTTTCCCAACTCACATTCAAAAAGTTTTTTTCATTGATTTGCTTTTTTAAAAAAAAAAAAAAAAACCACAACCTAAAATAATACAATCACATGCTTTCAAAATTAATTGAAAAAATTGGAATTCCCTTAGGGTTCTCTAATTTTAGATAATTTTGGAGTTCCTCATTCAAAACCCTAATTTTTCAATGGAAATCCCCAAATCAAAACCCTAGTTTGAATCTCCAAACCTGACTGAATGGAGGAAGCATTCTTATTGCTGTGTGTTCGTCTCTTTAATCTCCTCTCGCTCTCCGTCATTACTTCTCTGCCTTTGTTCTTTTCTTCTGAGTCAGAGCACTTTCTCTCTCTGTGTATTTTGTTAGTTGATCTTCTCTTTCTCACACGTTGTTCTGTCGATTTCGGTTTGCATTTGGGATTGAGATTTGGGGTCTGATAGAGAGAGAGAGAGAGAGAGAGAGAGGGGTTTGAAGAGTTTTTGCAGATATGAAAACAGAGAGAGCAGAGAAAAAGTGGAGGAGAAGTGAGATCACCATTAGGAAGAGAAGAGAGGAAGAGGGCTCTCTGAGGCAGATAGAGGAGGGTTCACTTTAGATCCATGCTTTATATATATTGTATAGATATGGATATATTGATCACACTTATTTATTTAGAAGGTGTGATTAAAAAAATTATATATAATCACACTTATTTAGAAGGTGAGAGTAAAAAATATATATATAATCACACTTAATTAAAAAGTGACATAAAAATTAAATATTATCACACTCAATCAAATTAAGTGTGATTAAAATATCAATTTAATTTTTTTTTATCACACCTCTAATAAAAGTGAGATATTTTTATTTATCAAAGTGTGATCTTTAACTATTTTTGTAGGTGGGTCGTAAAAAGGCAATACTTTTAACGACAGGCGATGTGTACGTCGTAAAAAGTGCAATACTTTTAACGGTGGGCGTTGTCTGCACCGTGAAAAGTATTCTGTTTTCATGGCTGGCGTATGTGCGTCATGTATAATTAATGTATTAATGGCACGCCATATGCACGTCGTAGAAAGTTTTATTATTTACAGCGCGCATTGCAAGCTGTAAAAAAATCATTGTTACTACTATTCACGGCCTACGCAATAGACACACCATGGTTGGAAAAGTATTTACGACGTGAAAAAAAAGCAAGTCGTAAAAGTGAGAAACTATGACGTGCATTTGTTGTATGCCGCCGATAAACACGCTCTGACCATGAACAATATAGGAATACTGAACACTTTTTTCATTACAATCAAGCTTTCCCGAACCAACCAAAAACCAAGCATGATGTTTGCTATGTTTCGATCGAGAATCAACAATATTGAACATAAATGCTTTAACCATGTTAGCTCATGCTCATTCTCAAGTTTAATAACCATTTTCGGAGCTTGTTTTTGAAAATGGTTTAGAGTTGTTGCAATGAAAGCTGAGAGAGGAATGACGCGTTTTATATAAGGTTGTTGTTTTTAAAATGATGTAGCGAACAAGTAGCAAAGAGAAGCTCAACAAGTAGCAAACGATCAATACCATCATAGATGAATTACTGACTTCGGGGAAGTAAACCTGACCCACAGCTACTATTGCAAGCACGATGGCGGCTCTGATAATTTTTTCAATGAGATGAAATCCATCCGCCATACATCTCTAAAAGTATGTGTCCAAATTCCAAAATGTTAGTGAGGTAGACGTTATCAATGCACAGATGGTACCTAGCACTCCACACACAATGAAACTCTGATGATGATGGTGAGTATTGAAAACTAGCTCCATATTGTCAAGTCCCTAAAGAAACCAATTTCACAATAAGCAATTGACATTGAAGATATTTTCCCCAACTCACATTCAATAAGTTTTTTTTTTTTAATTTAAAAAAAAAAATATCGCAACCTAAAACAATACAATCATATGCTTTGAAAATTAATTGAAAAAATTGGAGTTCCCTTAGGGTTCTCTAATTTCAGATAATTTTCGAGTTCCTCGATCAAAACCCTAATTTTTCAATGGAAATCCCCAAATCAAAACCCTAGTTTGAATCTCTAAACCTGGTTGAAGGGAGGAAACTTTCTTCTGGGTGTGTGTTCATCTCTTCAATCTACTCTCTCTCTCCATCGTTACTTCTCTGTCTTCGTTCTTCTCTTTTGAGTCAGAGCTCTTTCTCTCTTTGCATATTTTGTTGGTTGATTTCTCCTTCTCACCCGTTGTTACGTCGATTTCAGTCTGGATTTGGGATTGGGATTCGGGGCCTGATGGAGAGAGAGAGAGGGTTTGAAGAGTTTTTGTGGAGATGAAAACAGAGAGAGCAGAGACAAGGTGGAGGAGAAGCGAGATCACCATTAGGCAGAGAAGAGAGGAGGAGGGCTCTCTGAGGCAGAAAGAGGAGGGTTCACTTTAGATCCGTGCTTTATATATATTGTATAGATATTGATATATTGATCACACTTATTTATTTAGAAGGTGTGATTAAAAAAATTATATATAATCACACTTACTTAAAAAGTGACATAAAAAATAAATATTATCACACTCAATCAAATTAAATACAATTAAAATATCAATTTAATTTTTTTTATCACAATTCTAATAAAAGTGAGATATTTTTTTTTTATCAAAGTGTGGTCTTTAACAATTTTTGTAGGTGGGTCGTAGAAAGGCAATACTTTTAATGGCAGGCAATGTGTACGTCGTAAAAAATGCAATACTTGTAACAGCTGGCGTTGTGTGCATCGTGAAAAGTATTCAGTTTTCATGGCTAGCGTATGTGCGTCATGTATAATTAATGTATTAATGGCACACCATATGCACGTCGTAGAAAGTTTTGTTATTTACGGCGTGCATTGCAGGCCGTAAAAAAATCATCGTTACTACCATTCACGGCTTACACAACAGACACGCCGTGGTTGGAAAAGTATTTACGACGTGCAAAAAAAGCAAGTCGTAAAAGTGAGAAACTACGATGTGCATTTATTGTATGCCGTCGATAAACATGCTCTGACCACGAACAATATAGGAATACTGAGCACTTTCTTCACCGCAATGAAGCTTTTCCGAACCAACCAAAAACCAAGCATGATGTTTTCTATGTTTCGATTGAGAATCGACAATATTGAACATAAACGCTTTAACCATGTTAGCTCGTGCTCATTCTCAAGTTTAATAACCATTTTCAAAGCTTGTTTTTGAAAATGGTTCAGAGTTGTTGAAATGAAAGCTGAGAGAGGAATGATGCATTTTATAGAAGGTTGTTGTTTGTAAAATGATGTAGCGAACAAGTAGCACAGAGAAGCTTAACAAGTAGCAAACGATCAACACCATCACAGATGAATTACTGACTTCGGGGAAGTAAACCTGACCCACAGCTACCATTGCAAGCACGATGGCCGCTCTGATAATTTTTTCAATGAGATGAAACCTATCCACCATATATCTCTAAAAGTATGTGTCCAAATTCCTAAATGTTAGTGAGGTAGACACTATCACCGCACAGATGGTACTTAGCACTCCACTCACAATGAAACTCTGATGATGATGGTGAGTATTGAAAACTAGCTATGTATTGTCACGTCCCTAAAGAACCCAATTTCACAATAAGCAATTGACATTGAAGATATTTTTCCCAACTCACATTCAAGAAGTTTTGTTTTTAATTTAAAAAATATATATATATATATATCACTACCTAAAACAACACAATCACATGCTTTCAAAATTAATTGAAAAAATTGGAGTTCCCTTAGGGCTCTCTAATTTTAGATAATTTTGGAGTTCCTCAATCAAAACCCTAGTTTTTCAGTGGAACTCCCCAAATCAAAACCCTAGTTTGAATTTCCAAACCTGGTTTAAGGGAAGAAGCATTCTTCTTGGTGTGTGTTCGCCTCTTCAGTCTCCTCTCTCTCTTCGTTGTTACTTCTCTGTCTTTGTTCTTTTCTTCTGAGTCAGAGCTCTCTCTCTCTCTGTATATTTTATTGGTTGATCTTCTGCTTCTCACATTTTGTTATATCGATTTCGGTTTGGATTTGGGATTGGGATTTGGGGTCTGATGGAGAGAGAGAGAGAGAGAGAGAGAGAGAGAGGGTTTGAAGAGTTTTTACGGATATGAAAACAGAGAGAGCAGAGACAAAGCGGAGGAGAAGCGAGATCACCATCAGGCAAAGAAGAGAGGATGAGGGCTCTCTGAGGCAGATAGAGGAGGGTTCACTTTAGATCCATGCTTTATATATATTGTATATATATAGATATATTGATCACACTCATTTATTTAGAAGGTGTGATTAAAAAAATTATATATAATCACACTTAATTAAAAAGTGACATAAAAAATAAATATTATCACACTCAATCAAATTAAGTGTGATTAAAATATCAATTTAATTTTTTCTGTGACACTTTTAATAAAAGTGAGATATTTTTTTTTTTATTTATCAAAGTGTGGTCTTTAACTATTTTTGTAGGTGGGTCGTAGAAAGGCAATACTTTTAACGGCAGGCGATGTGTACGTTGTAAAAAATGCAATACTTTTAACGGTGGGCGTTGTGTGCACCGTGAAAATTATTCAGTTTTCACGGCTGGCGTATGTGCGTCAAGTATAATTAATGGTTTAATGGCACGCCATATGTACATTGTAGAAAGTTTTGTTATTTACAGCGTGCATTGCAAGCCGTAAAAAAATCATCGTTACTACCATTCACGGCCTACGCAATAGACATGCCGTGGTTGGAAAAGTATTTACGACGTGCAAAAAAAGCAACTCGCAAAAGTGAGAAACTACGACGTGCATTTATTGTATGCTGCTGATAAACACGCTCTGACCACTAACAATATAGGAATACTGAGCACTTTCTTCACCGCAATGAAGCTTTTCCGAACCAACCAAAAACCAAGCATGATGTTTGCTATGTTTCGATTGAGAATCGACAATATTGAACATAAACGCTTTAACCATGTTAGCTCGTGCTCATTCTCAAGTTTAATAACCATTTTCAAAGCTTGTTTTTGAAAATGGTTCAGAGTTGTTGTAATGAAAGCCGAGAGAGGAACGATGCGTTTTCTATAACGTTGTTGTTTGTAAAATGATGTAGCGAACAAGTAGCAAAGAGAAGCTCAACAAGTAGCAAACGATCAACACCATCACAGATGAATTACTGACTTCGGGGAAGTAAACCTGACCCACAACTACCATTGCAAGCACGATTGCCGCTCCGATAATTTTGTCAATGAGATGAAACCCATCCGCCATACATCTATAAAAGTATGTGTCCAAATTCATAAATGTTAGTGAGGTAGACGCTATCACTGCACAGATGGTAATTAGCACTCCACTCACAATTAAACTCTGATGATGATGGTGAGTATAGAAAACTAGCTCTATATTGTCACGTCCCTAAAGAACCCAATTTCACAATAAGCAGTTGACATTGAAGATATTTTTCCTAACTCACATTCAAGAAGTTTTTTTAAAATTTTTTTTTTGAAAAAAAAAAATATCGCAACCTAAAACAATACAATCACATGCTTTCAAAATTAATTGAAAAAATTGGTGTTCCCTTAGGGTTCTCTAATTTTAGATAATTTTGGAGTTCCTCAATCAAAACCCTAATTTTTCAGTAGAAATCCCCAAATCAAAACCCTAGTTTGAATCTCCAAACCTGGTTAAAGGGAGGAAGCATTTTTCTCGGTGTGTGTTCGCCTCTTCGTTGTTACTTCTCTGTCTTCGTTCCTCTCTTCTGAGTCAGAGCTCTTTTTCTCTCTGCGTATTTTCTTGGTTGATCTTCTGCTTCTCGCACGTTGTTATGTCAATTTCGGTTTGGATTTGGGATTGGGATTTGGGGTCTGATGGAGAGGGGGAGAGAGAGAGAGAGAGAGAGAGAGAGAGAGAGAGAGAGAGAGGGTTTGAAGAGTTTTTGCGGATATGAAAACAGAGAGAGCAGAGACAAAGCGGAGAAGAAGTGAGATCACCATTACGCAGAGAAGAGAGGAGGAGGGCTCTCTGAGGCAGATAGAGGAGGGTTCACTTTAGATCCATGCTTTATATATCTTGTATAGATATAGATATATTGATCACACTTATTTATTTAGAAGGTGTCATTAAAAAAATTATATATAATCACACTTATTTAGAAGGTGAGATTCAAAAATATATATATAATTACACTTAATTAAAAAGTGACAAAAAATAAATATTATCATACTCAATCAAATTAAGTGTGATTAAAATATCAATTTAATTTTTTTTTTTATCACAGTTCTAATAGAAGTGAGATATTTTTATTTATCAAAGCGAGATCTTTAACTATTTTTGTAGGTGGGTCGTAAAAAGGCAATACTTTTAACAACAGACAATGTGTACGTTGTAAAAAGTGCAAAACTTTTAACGGCGGGCGTTGTGTGCGACGTGAAAAGTATTCACTTTTCACGGCTGGCATATGTGAGTCATGTATAATTAATGTATTAACGGCATGCCATATGCTTGTCGTAGGAAGTTTTATTATTTACGGCGTGTATTGCAAGCCGTAAAGAAATTATCGTTACTACCATTCACGGCCTATGCAATAGACACACCGTGGTTGGAAAAGTATTTATGACGTGCAAAAATAGCAAGTCGTAAAAGTGAGAAACTATGACGTGCATTTATTTTATGCCGCCGATAAACATGCTCTGACCACGAACAATATAGGAATACTGAGCACTTTCTTCACCGCAATCAAGCTTTTCCGAACCAACAAAAAACCAAGCATAATGTTTGCTATGTTTCAATCGAGAATCGACAGTATTGAACATAAACGCTTTAGCCATGTTAGCTCATTCTCATTCTCAAGTTTAATAGCCATTTTTGGAGCTTGTTTTTGAAAATGGTTCAGAGTTGTTGCAATGAAAGTTGAGAGAGGAATGATGCGTTTTGTTTGTAAAATGATGTAGCGAACAAGTAGCAAAGAGAATCTCAACAAGTAGCAAACGATCAACACTATCACAGATGAATTACTGACTTCGGGGAAGTAAAATTGACCCACAACTACCATTGCAAGCACGATTGCCGCTTCGATAATTTTTTCAATGAGATCAAATCCATCCGCCATACATCTCTAAAAGTATGTGTCCAAATTCGTAAATGTTAGTGAGGTAGACGCTATCACCGCATAGATGGTACCTAGCACTCCACACACAATGAAACTCTGATGATGATGGTGAGCATTGAAAACTAGCTCTGTATTGTCACGTCCCTAAAGAACCCAATTTCACAATAAGCAATTGACATTGAAGATATTTTTCCCAACTCACATTCAAGAAGTTTTTTTCATTAATTTGTTTTTTTTTTTTTTAAAAAAAAAAAAATATCACAACCTAAGACAATACAATCACATGCTTTCAAAATTAATTGAAAAAATTGGAATTCCCTTAGGGTTCTCTAATTTTAGATAATTTTGGAGTTCCTCATTCAAAACCCTAATTTTTCAATGGAAACCCCCAAATCAAAACCCTAGTTTGAATCTCCAAACCTGGTTGAAGGGAGGAAGCATTCTTCTTGGTGTGTGTTTGCCTCTTCAATCTCCTCTCTCTCTTCATTGTTACTTCTCTGTCTTCATTCTTCTCTTCTGAGTCAGAGCTCTTTCTCTCTCTGCGTATTTTATTGGTTGATGCTTCTCACACGTTGTTATGTCGATTTCGGTTTGCATTTGGGATTGGGATTTGGGGTCTGATGGAGGGAGAGGGAGAGGGAGAGGGAGAGAGAGAGAGAGAGGGCTTGAAGAGTTTTTGCGGATATGAAAACAGAGAGAGCAGAGGAGAAGCGAGATCACCATTAGGCAGAGAAGAAAGGAGGAGGGCTCTCTAAGGCAGATAGAGGAGGGTTCACTTTAGATCCATGCTTTATATATATTGTATAGATATAGATATATTGATCACACTTATTTATTTAGAATGTGTGATGAAAAAAATTATATATAATCACACTTATTTAGAAGGTGAGATTAAAAAATTTATATATAATCACACTTAATTAAAAAGTGACATAAAAAATAAATATTATCATACTCAATCAAATTAAGTGTGATTAAAATATCAATTTAATTTTTTTTTATCACACTTCTAATAAAAGTGAGATATTTTTAGTTATCAAAGTGTGATCTTTAACTATTTTTGTAAGAGGGTCGTAAAAAGGGAATACTTTTAACGGCAGACGATGTGTATATCGTAAAAAGTGCAATACTTTTAACGGTGGGCGTTGTGTGCACTGTGAAAAGTATACTTTTGACGGCTGGCGTATGTGCGTCATGTATAATTAATGAATTAACGGCACGACATATGCACGTTATGGAAATTTTTATTATTTATGGCGTGCATTGCAAGCCGTAGAAAAATCATCGTTATTACCATTCACAGCCTACGCAATAGACACGCCGTGGTTGGAAAAATATTTACAACGTGCAAAAAAAGTCAGTCGTAAAAGTGAGAATCTACGACATGCGTTTATTGTATGCCACCAATAAACTCACTCTGACGACCAACAATATAGGAATACAGAGCACTTTGTTCACCGCAATCAAGTTTTTCCGAACCAACCAAAAACCAAGCATGATGTTTGCTATGTTTCGATCAATAATCGACAGTATTGAACATAAACGCTTTAACCATGTTAGCTTATGCTCATTCTCAAGTTTAATAGCCATTTTCGGAGCTTGTTTTTGAAAATGGTTCTGAGTTGTTGCAATGAAAGCTGAGAGAGGAATGATGTGTTTTGTATGAAGTTGTTGCTTGTAAAATGATGTAGCGAACAAGTAGCAAAGAGAAGTTCAACAAGTAGCAAACGATCAACACCATCACAGATGAATTACTGACTTCGAGGAAGAAAACCTGACCCACAACTACCATTGCAAGCACGATGGCCACTCTGATAATTTTTTCAATGAGATGAAACCCATCCGCCATACATCTCTAAAAGTATGTGTCCAAATTCCTAAATGTTAGTGAGGCAGACGCTATCACCTCACAGTTGGTACCTAGCACTCCACTCACATTGAAACTCTGATGATGATGGTGAGAATTGAAAAATAGCTCCATATTGTCACATCCCTAAAGAACCTAATTTCAGAATAAGCAATTGACATTAAAGATATTTTTCCAAACTCACATTCAAGAAGGTTTTTTCTTTAATTTAAAAAAAAAAAATATATCACAACCTAAAACAATACATTCACATGCTTTCAAAATTAATTGAAAAATTTGGAGTTCCCGTAGGGTTCTCTAATTTTAGATAATTTTGGAGTTCCTGAATCATAAGCCTAATTTTTCAGTGAAATCCCCAAATCAAAACCCTAGTTTGAATCTCCAAACCTGGTTGAAAGAAGGAAGCATTCTTCTTGGTTTGTGTTCGTCTCTTCAATCTCCTCTCTCTCTCCATTGTTACTTTTTTTGTCTTCGTTCTTCTCTTCTGAGTCAGAGCTCTTTCTCTCTCTGCGTATTTTGTTAGTTGATCTTCTCCTTCTCACACGTTGTTATGTCAATTTCGGTTTGGATTTGGGATTGGGATTTGGGGTCTGATGGAGAGAGAGAGAGAGAGAGAGAGAGAGAGAGAGAGAGGGTTTAAAGAGTTTTTGCAGAGATGAAAACAGAGAGAGCAGAGACAAAGCGGAGGAGAAGCGAGATCACCATTAGACAGAGAAGAGAGGAGGAGGGCTCTCTGAGGGCGATAGAGGAGGGTTCACTTTAGATCCATGCTTTATATATATTGTATAGATATTGATATATTGATCACACTTATTTATTTAGAAGGTGTGATTAAAAAAATTATATATAATCACACTAATTTAGAAGGTGAGATTAAAAAAAATATATATATATATAATCACACTTAATTAAAAAGTGACATAAAAAATAAATATTATCACACTCAATCAAATTAAGTGTGATTAAAATATCAATTTAATTTTTTTTATCACACTTCTAATAAAAGTGAGATATTTTTATTTATCAAAGTGTGATTTTTAACTATTTTTGTAGGAGGGTCATAAAAAGGCAATACGTTTAACGGCAGGTGATGTGTACGTCGTAAAAAGTGCAATACTTTTAACGGCGGGCATTGTGTGCACCGTGAAAAGTACGGCTGGCGTATGTGCGTCATGTATAATTAATGTATCAATGGCACGGCATATGCACGTCGTAAATTTTTTTATTATTTACGGTGTGCATTACAAGCCGTAGAAAAATCGTTGTTACTACCATTCACAGCCTACGCAATAGACACCTTGTGGTTGGAAAAGTATTTACGACGTGCAAAAAAAGCCAGTCGCAAAAGTGAGAAACTACGACGTGCATTTATTGTATGCCGCCGATAAACTGGCTCTAACCACTAACAATATAGGAATACTGAGCACTTTGTTCACCGCAATCAAGCCTTTCCGAACTAACCAAAAACCAAGCATGATGTTTGCTATGTTTCGATCGAGAATCGACAGTATTGAACATAAAAGCTTTAACCATGTTAGCTCATGCTCATTCTCAAGTTTAATAGCCATTTTCGGAGCTTGTTTTTGAAAATGGTTCAGAGTTGTTGCAAGGAAAGCTGAGAGAGGAATGAAGTGTTTTGTATAAAGTTGTTGCCTGTAAAATGATGTAGCGAACAAGTAGAAAAGAGAAGTTCAACAAGTACCAAACGATCAACACCATCACAGATGAATTACTGACTTCGGGGAAGTAAACCTGACCCATAGCTACCATTGCAAGCACGATGGCTGCTCCGATAATTTTTTCAATGAGATGAAACCCGGCCGCCATACATCTCTAAAAGTATGCGTCCAAATTCCAAAATGTTTGTGAGGTAGACGTTATCACCACACAGATGGTACCTAGCACTCCACACACAATGAAACTCTGATGATGATGGTGAGCATTGAAAACTAGCTCCGTATTGTCACGTCCCTAAAGAACCCAATTTCACAATTAGCAATTGACATTGAAGATATTTTTCCCAACTCACATTCAAGAAGTTTTTTTCTTTACTTTTTTTTAAATATATATATATATATATAAATATATCACAACCTAAAACAATACAATCACATGTTTTCAAAATTAATTGCAAAAATTGAAGTTCCTTTAAGGTTCTCTAATTTTAGATAATTTTGGAGTTCCTCAATCAAAACCCTAATTTTTCAGTGGAAATCCCCAGATCAAAACCCTAGTTTGAATCTCCAAACCTGGTTGAAGGGACAAAGCATTCTTCATGGTGTGTGTTCATCTCTTCAATCTCCTATCTCTCTCCGTAGTTACTTCTCTGTCTTCGTTCTTCTCTTCTGAGTTAGAGCTTTTTCTCTCTTTGCGTATTTTGTTGGTTGATCTTCTCATTCTCACACGTTGTTATGTCGATTTCGGTTTGGATTTGGGATTGGGATTTGGGGTCTGATGGAGAGAGAGAGACGGGTTGAAGAGTTTTTGCGGAGATAAAAATAGAGAGAGAAGAGACAAGGCGGAGGAGAATCGAGATCACCATTAGACAGAGAAGAGAGGAGGAGGGCTCTCTGAGGCAGATAGAGGAGGGTTCACTTTAGATCCATGCTTTATATATATTGTATAGATATAGATATATTGATCACACTTATTTATTTAGAAGGTGTGATTAAAAAAATTATATATAATCACACTGAATTAAGAAGTGACATAAAAAATAAATATTATCACACTCAATCAAATTAAGTGTGATTAAAATATCAATTTAATTTTTTTGTCACAATTCTAATAAAAGCGAGATATTTTTATTTATCAAAGTGAGATCTTTAACTATTTTTGTAGGAGGGTCGTAAAAACGCAATACTTTTAACGGGCGGCGATGTGTACGTCGTAAAAAGTGCAATACTTTTAACGGCGGGCATTGTGTGTGCCGTGAAAAGTAGTCTGTTTTCACAGTTGGTGTATGTGCATCATGTATAATTAATGTATTAACGGCACGGCATAGCACGTCGTAGAAAGTTTTATTATTTACGGCGTGCATTGCAAGCCGTAAAAAAATCATCATTACTACCATTCACGGCCTACGGAATAGACACGCCGTGGTTGGAAAAGTACTTACGATGTGGAAAAAAAGCAAGTCCTAAAAATGAGAAACTACGACGTTCATTTATTGTATGTTGTTGATGAACACGCTCTGACCACTAACAATATAGGAATACTGAGCACTTTCTTCACTGCAATCAAGCTTTTTCGAACCAACCAAAAACCAGGCATAATGTTCGCTATGTTTCAATCGAGAATTGACAGTATTGAACATAAACGCTTTAACCATGTTAGCTCATGCTCATTCTCAAGTTCAATAGCCATTTTCGGAGCTTGTTTTTGAAAATGGTTCAGAGTTGTTGCAATGAAAGCTGAGAGAGGAATGATGCGTCTTGTTTGTATAATGATGTAGCGAACAAGTAGCAAAGAGAAGCTCAACAAGTAGCAAACGATCAACACCATCACAGATGAATTACTAACTTCGGGGAAGTAAAACTGAACCACAACCACCATTGCAAGCATGATTGCCGCTCTGATAATTTTTTCAATGAGATGAAATCCATCCGCGATACATCTCTAAAAGTATGTGTCCAAATTCCTAAATGTTAGAGAGGTAGACGCTATCACCGCACAGATAGTACCTAGCACTCCACACACAATGAAACACTGATGATGATGGTGAGCATTGAAAACTAGCTCTGTATTTTCACGTCCCTAAAGAACCCAATTTCACAATAAGCAATTGACATTGAAGATATTTTTCCCAACTCACATTCAAGAAGTTTTTTTCATTGATTTGTTTTTTTAAAAAAAAATAAAAATATCACAACCTAAAACAATACAATCATATGCTTTCAAATTTAACTGAAAAAATTAGAATTGCCTTAGGGTTCTCTAATTTTAGATAATTTTGAAGTTTCTCATTCAAAACCCTAATTTTTAAATGGAAATCCCCAAATCAAAACCCTAGTTTGAATCTCTAAACCTAGCTGAAGGGAGGAAGCATTCTTATTGGTGTGTGCTCATCTCTTTAATCTCCTCTCTCTCACTTCGTCATTACTTCTCTGTCTTTGTTCTTCTCTTCTGAGTAAGAGCACTTTTCCTCTCTGCGTATTTTGTTAGTTGATCTTCTGTTTCTTACACGTTGTTCTGTCGATTTCGGTTTGCATTTGGGATTGGGATTTGGGGTCTGATGGAGAGAGAGAGAGAGAGAGAGAGAGAGAGAGGGGTTGAAGAGTTTTTGCGAAGATGAAAATAGAGAGAGCAGAAACAAAGCGGAGGAGAAGCGAGATCACCATTAGGCAGAGAAGAGAGGAGGAGGGCTCTCTGAGGCAGATAGAGGAGGGTTCACTTTAGATCCATGCTTTATATATATTGTATAGATATAGATATATTGATCACACACATTTATTTAGAAGGTGTGATTAAAAAAAATATATATAATCACACTTATTTAGAAGGTGAGAGTAAAAAATATATATATAATCACACTTAATTAAAAAGTAACATAAAAAATAAATATTATCACACTCAATCAAATTAATTGTGATTAAAATATCAATTTAATTTTTTTTATCACACCTCTAATAAAAGTGAGATATTTTTATTTATCAAAGTGTGATCTTTAACTATTTTTGTAGGTGGGTCGTAAAAAGGCAATACTTTTAACGGTGGGTGTTGTGTGTGCCGTGAAAAGTATTCTGTTTTCACGGCTAGCGTATGTGCGTCATGTATAATTAATGTATTAATGGCACGCCATATGCACATCGCAGAAAGTTTTATTATTTACGGCGTGCATTGCAAGCCGTAAAAAAATCATCGTTACTACCATTCACGGCCTACGCAATAGACACGCCGTGGTTGGAAAAGTATTTATGTCGTGCAAAAAAGCAAGTCGAAAAAGTGAGAAACTACGATGTGCATTTATTGAATTTATCGTAAAAGTGAAAATGGTTCAGAGTTGTTGCAATGAAAGCTGAGAAAGGAATGATGGGTTTTATATAAGGTTGTTGTTTGTAAAATGATGTAGCGAACAAGTAGCAAAGAGAAGCTCAACAAGTAGCAAACGATCAACACCATCACAGATGAATTACTAACTTCGGGGAAGTAAAACTGAACCACAACCACCATTGCAAGCATGATTGCCGCTCTGATAATTTTTTCAATGAGATGAAATCCATCCGCGATACATCTCTAAAAGTATGTGTCCAAATTCCTAAATGTTAGAGAGGTAGACGCTATCACCGCACAGATAGTACCTAGCACTCCACACACAATGAAACACTGATGATGATGGTGAGCATTGAAAACTAGCTCTGTATTTTCACGTCCCTAAAGAACCCAATTTCACAATAAGCAATTGACATTGAAGATATTTTTCCCAACTCACATTCAAGAAGTTTTTTTCATTGATTTGTTTTTTTAAAAAAAAATAAAAATATCACAACCTAAAACAATACAATCATATGCTTTCAAATTTAACTGAAAAAATTAGAATTGCCTTAGGGTTCTCTAATTTTAGATAATTTTGAAGTTTCTCATTCAAAACCCTAATTTTTAAATGGAAATCCCCAAATCAAAACCCTAGTTTGAATCTCTAAACCTAGCTGAAGGGAGGAAGCATTCTTATTGGTGTGTGCTCATCTCTTTAATCTCCTCTCTCTCACTTCGTCATTACTTCTCTGTCTTTGTTCTTCTCTTCTGAGTAAGAGCACTTTTCCTCTCTGCGTATTTTGTTAGTTGATCTTCTGTTTCTTACACGTTGTTCTGTCGATTTCGGTTTGCATTTGGGATTGGGATTTGGGGTCTGATGGAGAGAGAGAGAGAGAGAGAGAGAGAGAGAGAGAGAGAGAGAGAGAGAGAGAGAGAGAGGGGTTGAAGAGTTTTTGCGAAGATGAAAATAGAGAGAGCAGAAACAAAGCGGAGGAGAAGCGAGATCACCATTAGGCAGAGAAGAGAGGAGGAGGGCTCTCTGAGGCAGATAGAGGAGGGTTCACTTTAGATCCATGCTTTATATATATTGTATAGATATAGATATATTGATCACACACATTTATTTAGAAGGTGTGATTAAAAAAAATATATATAATCACACTTATTTAGAAGGTGAGAGTAAAAAATATATATATAATCACACTTAATTAAAAAGTAACATAAAAAATAAATATTATCACACTCAATCAAATTAATTGTGATTAAAATATCAATTTAATTTTTTTTATCACACCTCTAATAAAAGTGAGATATTTTTATTTATCAAAGTGTGATCTTTAACTATTTTTGTAGGTGGGTCGTAAAAAGGCAATACTTTTAACGGTGGGTGTTGTGTGTGCCGTGAAAAGTATTCTGTTTTCACGGCTAGCGTATGTGCGTCATGTATAATTAATGTATTAATGGCACGCCATATGCACATCGCAGAAAGTTTTATTATTTACGGCGTGCATTGCAAGCCGTAAAAAAATCATCGTTACTACCATTCACGGCCTACGCAATAGACACGCCGTGGTTGGAAAAGTATTTATGTCGTGCAAAAAAGCAAGTCGAAAAAGTGAGAAACTACGATGTGCATTTATTGAATTTATCGTAAAAGTGAAAATGGTTCAGAGTTGTTGCAATGAAAGCTGAGAAAGGAATGATGGGTTTTATATAAGGTTGTTGTTTGTAAAATGATGTAGCGAACAAGTAGCAAAGAGAAGCTTAACAAGTAGTAAACGATCAACACCATCACAGACAAATTACTGACTTTGGGAGAGTAAACTTGACCCATATCTACAATTGCAAACACGATGGCCGCTCCGATAATTTTTTCAATGAGATGAAACCCATCCACCATACATCTCTAAAAGTATGTGTCCAAATTCCTAAATGTTAGTGAGGTAGACACTATCACCGCACAGATGGTACTTAGCACTCCACTCACAATGAAACTCTGATGATGATAGTGAGTATTGAAAACTCGCTCTGTATTGTCACGTCCCTAAAGAACCCAATTTCACAATAAGCAATTGACATTGAAGATATTTTTCCCAACTCACATTGAAGAAGTTTTTTTTTTTTTTAATTTAAAAAAAAAATATATATATATCGCAACCTAAAACAATACAATAACATGCTTTCAAAATTAATTGAAAAAATTGGAGTTCCCTTAGGGTTCTCTAATTTTAGATAATTTTGGAGTTCCTTAATCAAAACGCTAATTTTTTAGTGGAAATCCCCAAATCAAAACCTAGTTTGAATCTCCAAACCTGGTTGAAGGGAAAAAGCATTTTTCTTGGTTTTTGTTCGCCTCTTCAATCTCCTCTTTCTCTTCGTTGTTACTTCTCTGTCTCTGTTCTTCTCTTTTGAGTCAGAGCTCTTCCTCTCTCTACGTATTTTATTGGTTGATCTTCTGCTGCTCACACGTTGTTATGTCGATTTTGGTTTGGATTTGGGATTGGGATTTGGGGTCTGATGGAGAGAGAGAGAGAGAGAGAGAGAGAGAGAGAGAGAGGGTTTGAAGAGTTTTTACAGATATGAAAACAGAGAGAGCAGAGACAAAGCGGAGGAGAAGCGAGATCACCAATAGGCAAAGAAGAGAGAAGGAGGGCTCTCTGAGGCAGATAGAGGAAGGTTCACTTTAGATCCATGCTTTATATATATTGTATAGATATAGATATATTGATCACACTCATTTATTTAGAAGGTGTGATTAAAAAAATTATATATAATCACACTTAATTAAAAAGTGACATAAAAAATAAATATTATCACACTCAATCAAATTAAATGTGATTAAAATATCAATTTAATTTTTTTTATCACACTTCTAATAAAAGTGAGATATATATATATATATATTTTATTAAATTGTGGACTTTAACTATTTTTGTAGGTGGGTCGTAGAAAGACAATACTTTAATGGAAGACGATGTATATGTCATAAAAAGTGCAATACTTTTAACGGCGGGCGTTGTGTGCACCGTGAAAAGTATTCAGTTTTCACGGCTGGCGTACGTGCATCATGTATAATTAATGTATTAATGGCATGCAATATGTACGTCGTAGAAAGTTTTGTTATTTACGGCGTGCATTGCAAGCCTTAAAAAAATCATCGTTACAACCATTGACGGCCTATGCAATAGACACGCCATGGTTGGAAAAATATTTACGATGTGCAAAAAAAGCAAGTCATAAAGTGAGAAACTACGACGTGCATTTATTGTATGCCGTCGATAAACACGCTCTGACCATGAACAATATAGGAATACTGAGCACATTCTTCACCGCAATCAAGCTTTTCCGAACCAACCAAAAACCAAGCATGATGTTTGCTATGTTTCGATCGAGAATTGACAATATTGAACATAAACGCTTTAACCTTGTTAGCCCATGCTCATTCCCAAGTTTAATAACCATTTTCGGAGCTTGTTTTTGAAAATTGTTCAGAGTTGTTGCAATGAAAGCTGAGAGAGGAACGATGCATTTTATATAAGGTTGTTGTTTGTAAATTGATGTAGCGAACAAGTAGCAAAGAGAAGCTCAACAAGTAGCAAACAATCAACACCATCACAGATGAATTACTGACTTCAGGGAAGTAAACCTGACCCACAACTACCATTGCAAGCACGATGGCCACTCCGATAATTTTTTCAATGAGATGAAACCCATCCGCCGTACATCTCTAAAAGTATGTGTCCAAATTCCTAAATGTTAGTGAGGTAGACGCTATCACCGCACAGATGGTACTTAGCACTCCACTCACAATGAAACTCTGATGATGATGGTGAGTATTGAAAACTAGCTCCGTATTGGCACGTCCCTAAAGAACCCAATTTCGTAATAAGCTGTTGACATTGAAGATATTTTTCCCAACTCACATTCAAGAATTTTTTTAAAAAAAAAAAAAAAATCGCAACCTAAAGCAATACAATCACATGCTTTCAAAATTAATTGAAAAAATTGGAGTTCCCTTAGGGTTCTCTAATTTTAGATAATTTTGGAGTTCCTCAATCAAAACCCTAATTTTTCAGTGGAAATCCCCAAATCAAAACCCTAGTTTGAATCTCCAAACCTGGTTGAAGGGAGGAAGCATTTTTCTTGGTATGTGTTCGCCTCTTCAATCTCCTCTCTCTCTTCGTTGTTACTTCTCGGTCTTCGTTCTTCTCTTCTGAG
Source organism: Camellia granthamiana (assembly GCA_036172215.1). Lineage (NCBI taxonomy): Eukaryota > Viridiplantae > Streptophyta > Magnoliopsida > Ericales > Theaceae > Camellia > Camellia granthamiana. Next base: position 105,908,932 of record CM069905.1, on the reverse strand, counting down.
TCAGAGCTCTTTCTCTCTTTGCGTATTTTATTGGTTGATCTTTTGCTTCTCACATGTTGTTATGTCGATTTCGGTTTGGATTTGGGATTGGGATTTGGGGTCTAATGGAGAGAGAGAGAGAGAGAGAGAGAGAGGGGGTTTGAAGAGTTTTTGCGGATATGAAAACAGAGAGAGCAGAGACGAAGCGGAGGAGAAGCGAGATCACCATTAGGCGGAGAAGAGATGAGGAAGGCTCTCTGAGGTAGATAGAGGAGGGTTCACTTTAGATCCATGCTTTATATATATTGTATAGATATAGATATATTGATCACACTTATTTATTTAGAAGGTGTGCTTAAAAAAATTATTTATAATCACACTTATTTAGAAGGTGAGATTAAAATATATATATATAATCACACTTAATTAAAAAGTGACATAAAAAATAAATATTATCACACTCAATCAAATAAAGTGTGATTAAAATATCAATTTAATTTGTTTTATCACACTTCTAATAAAAGTGAGATATTTTTATTTATCAAAGTGTGATATTTAATTATTTTTGTAGGTGGGTCATAAAAAGGCAATACTTTTAACGGTAGGCGATGTGTACGTTGTAAAAGGTGCAATAATTTTAACGGCGGGCGTTGTGTGCGCCGTGAAAGGTATTCAGTTTTCACAGCTGGCGTATGTGTGTCATGTATAATTAATGTATTAATGGCACGCCATATGCACGTCACAGAAAGTTTTATTATTTACAGCGTGCACTGCAAGCCGTAAAAAAATGATCGTTACTACCATTCACGTCCTACGCAATAGACACGCCGTGATTGAAAAAGTATTTACGACGTGCAAAAAAAGGAAGTCGTAAAAGTGAGAAACTATGATGTGCATTTATTGTATGCCGCCGATATACATGCTCTGACCACTAACAATATAGGAATAATGAGCACTTTCTTCACCGCAATCAAGCTTTTCCGAACCAACCAAAAACCAAGCAAGATGTTTGCTATGCTTCGATCGAGAATCGACAGTATTGACCATAAACGCTTTAGCCATGTTAGTTCATTCTCATTCTCAAGTTTAATAGCCATTTTCGGAACTTGTTTTCGAAAATGGTTCAGAGTTGTCGCAATGAAAGCTGAGAGAGGAATGATGCGTTTTATATAAGGGTGTTTTTTGTAAGATGATGTAGCGAAAAAGTAGGAAACGATCAACACCATCACAGATGAATTACTGACATCGAGGAAGTGAACCTGACCGACAACTACCATTGCAAGCACGATGGCCGCTCCAATAATTTTTCCAATGAGATGAAACCCATCCACCATACATCTCTAAATGTATGTGTCCGAATTCCTAAATGTTAGTGAGGTAGACGCTATCACTGCACAGATGGTACCTAGCACTCCACACACAATGAAACTCTGATGATGATTGTGAGCATTGAAAACTAGCTCCGTATTGTCACGTCCCTAAAGAACCCAATTTCACAATGAGCAATTGACATTGAAGATATTTTTCCCAACTCACATTCAAGAAGTTTTTTTTTTTTTTTTTTTTTTTTTTTTTTTTTTAATTTTAAATTTCACAACCAAAAACAATACAATTACATGCTTTCAAAATTAATTGAAAAAATTGAAGTTCCCTTAGAGTTCTCTAATTTTATATAATTTTAGAGTTCCTCAATCAAAACCCTTATTTTTCAGTGGAAATCCCCAAATCAGAACCCTAGTTTGAATCTCCAAACCTGGTTGAAGGGAGGAAGTATTCTTCTTGGTGTGTGTTCGTCTCTTCAATCTCCTCTCTCTCTCTCTGTCGTTACTTCTCTGTCTTCGTTCTTCTCTTCTGAGTTAGAGCTCTTTCTCTCTCTGTGTATTTTGTTGGTTGATCTTCTCTTTCTCACACGTTGTTATGTCTATTTTGGTTTGGATTTGGGATTGGGATTTGGGGTCTAATAGAAAGAGAGAGAGGGTTTGAAGAGTTTGTGCGGAGATGAAAATAGAGAGAGCAGAGACAAAGCAGAGGAGTAGCGAGATCACCATTAGGTAGAGAAGAAAGAAGGAGGGCTCTCTAAGGCAGATAGAGGAGGGTTCACTTTAAATCCATGCTTTATATATATTGTATAAATATAGATATATTGATCACACTTATTTATTTAGAAGGTGTGATTAAAAAAATTATATATAATCACACTTATTTAGAAGGTGAGATCAAAAAAAAAAATATATATATATATATAAAATCACAGTAAATTAAAAAGTGACATAAAAAATAAATATTATCACACTCAATCAAATTAAGTGTGATTAAAACATCAATTTAATTTTTTTATCACACTTCTAATAAAAGTGAGATATTTTTATTTATCAAAACGTGATCTTTAACTATTTTTGTAGATGGGTCGTAAAAAGGCAATACTTTTAACGACAGGCGATGTGTCCGTCATAAAAAGTGCAATATTTTTAACGACGGGCGTTGTGTGCGCCGTGAAAAGTATTCACTTTTCACGGCTGGCGTATGTGAGTCACGTATAATTAATGTATTAACGGCACGGCATATGCTCGTCGTAGGAAGTTTTATTATTTACGGTGTGTATTGCAAGCCGTAAAAAAATTATCGTTACTACAATTCACGGCCTATGCAATAGACACACCGTGGTTGGAAAAGTATTTACGATGTGCAAAAATAGCAAGTCGTAAAAGTGAGAAACTATGACGTGCATTTATTTTATGCCGCCGATAAACACGCTCTGACCACGAACAATATAGGAATACTGAGCACTTTCTTTACCGCAATCAAGCTTTTCCGAACCAACCAAAAACCAAGCATAATGTTTGCTATGTTTCAATCGAGAATCAACAGTATTGAACATAAACGCTTTAGCCATGTTAGCTCATTCTCATTCTCAAGTTTAATAGCCATTTTTGGAGCTTGTTTTTGAAAATGGTTCAGAGTTATTGCAATGAAAACTGAGAGAGGAATGATGCGTTTTGTTTGTAAAATGATGTAGTAAACAAGTAGCAAAGAGAAGCTCAACAAATAGCAAACGATCAACACCATCACAGATGAATTACTGATTTCGGGGAAGTAAAACTGACCCACAACCACCATTGTAAGCATGATTGCCGCTCTGATAGTTTTTTCAATGAGTTGAAATCCATTCGCCATACATCTCTAAAAGTATATGTCCAAATTCCTAAATGTTAGGGAGGTAGACGCTATCATCGCACAGATGGTACCTAGCACTCCACAGACAATGAAACTCTGATGATGATGGTGAGCATTGAAAACTAGCTCTGTATTGTCACGTCCCTAAAGAACCCAATTTCACAATAAGCAATTGACATTGAAGATATTTTTCCCAACTCACATTCAAGAAGTTTTTTTCATTGATTTTTTTTATATAAAAAAAAAAAATATCACAACCTAAAACAATACAATCACATGCTTTCAAAATTAATTGAAAAAATTAGAATTCCCTTAGGGTTCTCTAATTTTAGATAATTTTGGAGTTCCTCATTCAAAACCCTAATTTTTCAATGGAAATTCCCAAATCAAAACCCTAGTTTGAATCTTCAAACTTGGTTGAAGGGAGGAAGCATTCTTCTTGGTGTGTGTTCGCCTCTTCAATCTCCTCTCTCTCTTCGTTGTTACTTCTCTGTCTTCGTTCTTCTCTTCTGATTCAGAGCTCTTTCTCTCTCTGCGTATTTTATTGGTTGATCTTCTGTTTCTCACACGTTGTTATGTCGATTTCGGTTTGCATTTGGGATTGGGATTTGGGGTCTGATGGAGGGAGAGAGAGAGAGAGAGGGTTTGAAGAGTTTTTGCGGATATGAAAACAGAGAGAGCAGAACAGAAGCGAGATCACCATTAGGCAGAGAAGAGACGAGGAGGGCTCTCTAAGGCAAATAGAGGAGGGTTCACTTTAGATCCATGCTTTATAGATATTGTATGGATATAGATATATTGATCACACTTATTTGTTTAGAATGTGTGATTAAAAAAATTATATATAATCACACTTATTTAGAAGGTGAGATTAAAAATATATATACATAATCACACTTAATTAAAAAGTGACATAAAAAATAAATATTATCACACTCAATCAAATTAAGTGTGATTAAAATATCAATTTAATTTTTTTATCACACTTCTAATAAAAGTGAGATATTTTTATTTATCAAAGTGTGATCTTTAACTATTTTTGTAAGAGGGTCGTAAAAAGGCAATACTTTTAATGGCAGACGATGTGTACGTCGTAAAAAGTGCAATACTTTTAATGGTGGGCGTTGTGTGCGCCATGAAAAGTATACTTTTCACGGCTGGCGTATATGTGTCATGTATAATTAATGAATTACCGGCACGACATATGCACGTCGTAGAAAGTTTTATTATTTATGACGTGCATTGCAAGCCGTAGAAAAATCATCGTTACTACCATTCACGGCCTATGCAGACACGCCGTGGTTGGAAAAATATTTACGACGTGCAAAAAAAACCTGTTGTAAAAGTGAGAAATTATGACGTGCATTTATTGTATGCAGCTGATAAACTCGCTCTGACGACCAACAATATAGGAATACTGAGCACTTTCTTCACCGCAATCAAGCTTTTCTGAACCAACCAAAAACCAAGCATAATGTTTGCTATGTTTCGATCGAGAATCGACAGTATTGAACATAAAAGCTTTAACCATGTTAGCTCAAGCTCATTCTCAAGTTTAATAGCCACTTTCGGAGCTTGTTTTTGAAAATGGTTCAGAGTTGTTGCAAGGAAAGCTGAGAGAGGAATGATGCGTTTTGTATAAAGTTGTTGCCTGTAAAATGATGTAGCGAACAAGTAGAAAAGAGAAGTTCAACAAGTACCAAACGATCAACACCATTACAGATGAATTACTGACTTAGGGGAAGTAAACCTGACCCATAGCTACCATTGCAAGCACGATGGCTGCTCAGATAATTTTTTCAATGAGATGAAACCCGGCCGCCATACATCTCTAAATGTATGTGTCCAAATTCCAAAATGTTTGTGAGGTAGACGCTATCACCACACAGATGGTACCTAGCACTCCACACACAATGAAACTCTGATGATGATGGTGAGCATTGAAAACTAGCTCCGTATTGTCACGTCCCTAAAGAACCCAATTTCACAATTAGCAATTGACATTGAAGATATTTTTCCCAACTCACATTCAAGAAGTTTTTTTCTTTAATTTTTTTTTAGAAAAAAAAAATATGTCACAACCTAAAACAATACATTGACATGCTTTCAAAATTAATTGAAAATTTTGGAGTTCCCGTAGGGTTCTCTAATTTTAGATAATTTTGGAGCTCCTCAATCAAAACCTTAATTTTTCAGTGGAAATCCACAAATCAAAACCCTAGTTTGAATCTCCAAACCTGGTTGAAGGGAGGAGGCATTCTTCTTGGTTTGTGTTCGTCTCTTCAATCTCCTCTCTCTCTCCGTTGTTACTTTTTTGTCTTCGTTCTTCTTTTCTGAGTCAGAGCTCTTTCTCTCTCTGCGTATTTTGTTAGTTGATCTTCTCCTTCTCACACGTTATGTCGATTTCGGTTTGGATTTGGGATTGGGATTTGGGGTTTGATGGAGAGAGAGAGAGGGGGGGTTTAAAGAGTTTTTGCGGAGATGAAAACAGAGGGAGCAGAGACAAAGTGGAGGAGAAGCGAGATCACCATTAGGCATAGAAGAGAGGAGGAGGGCTCTCTGAGGTAGATAGAGGAGGGTTCACTTTAGATCCATGCTTTATATATATTGTATAAATATTGATATATTGATCACACTTATTTATTTAGAAGGTGTGATTAAAAAAATTATATATAATCACATTTATTTAGATGGTGAGATTAATATATATATATATATATAATCACACTTAATTAAAAAGTGACATAAAAAATAAATATTATCACACTCAATCAAATCAAGTGTGATTAAGATATTAATTTTTATTTTTTATCACACTTTTAATAAAAGTGAGATATTTTTATTTATCAAAGTGTGATCTTTAACTATTTTTGTAGGAGGGTCGTAAAAAGGCAATACTTTTAACGGCAGGCGATGTGTACGTCGTAAAAAGTGCAATACTTTTAACAGCGGGCGTTGTGTGCATCATGAAAAGTATTCACTGGCGTATGTGCGTCATGTATAATTAATGTATTAACGGCACGACATATGCACGTCGTAGAAAGTTTTGTTATTTACGATGTGCATTGTAAGCTGTAAAAAAATCATCATTACTACCATTCACGACCTACGCAATAGACACACCGTGGTTAGAAAAGTATTTACGACGTGCAAAAAAAGCAAGTCGTAAAAGTGAGAAACTACGACGTGTATTTATTGTATGCCGCCGATAAACTCGCTCTGACCACCAACAATATAGGAATACTGAGGATTTTCTTCACCGCAATCAAGCTTTTCCAAACCAACCAAAAACCAAGCATGATGTTTGTTATGTTTCGATCGAGAATCGACAGTATTGAACGTAAACACTTTAACCATGTTAGCTCATGCTCATTCTCAAGTTTAATATCCATTTTTGGAGCTTGTTTTTGAAAATGGTTAAGAGTTGTTGCAATGAAAGCTGAGAGAGGAATGATGCGTTTTATATAAGATTGTTGTTTGTAAAATGATGTACCAATGATTGTAGGGTTCTTCTAGACAATATTATTCTTTGTTATTGAACATAGTATATTTTTTAAATAAAACTACATTATGAACTTGGAAAATTTACGTATTTGAAATGTCATGTAAAATAAAAAATACATTATAAATAAGAAAAATTGATCCATTGTGGAATGTCATATTAAATCAGAAATATGTTATAAACAAGTAAAATTTACCCATTTTGGTATGTCATATCAAATAAGTTCTAAGAGTTTTCTTATGAACCAATTAGTCATTTTTGTTTTGAAAAGTTATGTTTATTTGATTTGGTACCATTTGAGTTGAGATGAATATCCTTTTGTGATTCATTTTTCTAATTTTCTGATTTATTTTTGGAATGAAAATGGAAATGTGAGGTATAGAAGATTTCTTTTTAGGGGAATTAGTGTTTGAAGTGTTGGTCGTCGCTACAACAAAAAGTATATTTTGTAACATTTTTTTAAAAGTGCTACAAAACAGGAGATCGTGATAGCATTTTATAGAAAATGCTATAAAAAATTATTAGTTCATAACATTTCTTTTTCATAGCATTATATTACTTTTTTAATAGCAATTTAAGAACACTACCGTATATTACAAAATTCGGAAAAATATTATTACATAATAGGTGCGCCATAAGAGAGTTTTAAATAAGCACTATAACAAGAAGGGGTTTTTACAGTGCGCAATGTACGCCGTAAAAACCCTTCTACGACGTGTAGCGCATCATATTATGACCAATCATGGAAAGTCATTTACTTTCAACGACATGCTTCGTACACTGCTAAAAACTATTTAACGACAGATTTTGTGCCTCATTGTTACTTTTTTTACGACATGCTATAGTACGCTATTAAAACTATTTAATGGCAGATTTTGTGCATCGTTACTTTTTCTATGACTACTTTTGCACGCTATTAATTGGTGAGACAAATAACGACGCTGATTGCGTGTCGTAAAAATATGTAATACAATGACTTATTATGCCTGCCGTAAAATATGTAGTTTTTTTTTAATTTTTATTTTTAAATTCAGCAGGTTCTATTTGATCAATTTTGTACAGTCTAACAAATATTACAAACAAGCATCACAAAACATCAATCAACCACCAAAATATTGTTTGAATCATCAAAAAGAAACTATATCCATAAATTATGAACATTCAACAATTGTCTATACATTCCAAACATTCAAAAACTATATCCTTAAGTTCTAAATTGTACAAAAAGTTTAAACCATCTAAAACTATGCATATGTAACTTTCTAAACATATCGACAACTATTAAGAGATTATCTAAAACTACTGACAACAGTTCTTATAGCAGATGCAGGTGCAGCTGTAGCAAATCCACTTGCTCTTATCACAGGGATGAGGGTGCCAAATGTATGTGTTAAGGCACCTAAACCCACGACAATAGCTGGAGCAACTAACCCTGTTGCAATTCTTGTTTGTATGACAAAAGAAGCTTCACATAAGTACACAAACCAACAACTTAGGGACAAAAATATTTCTTAAGGTATTAAGAAATGATCAAGAAATTTTAAAACATCAACAAAACATTTCCAAAATTAATAAGATAATTCAATTGCCCCATAAAAGTAATGCCATAATGAAAATTAGCAAAAATTCAAGATCTTAACAGTTTCAACGTATATGCAAATAAAATCCACATAAAGCAAAACCTTTTTTTTTCATATCTCAAATGAAGTTACCTCTTTTTATGCAATGTTTCTAGAGGGAAATGAGTAGGAATCTTCAAACAAACCATTAAGTTTGTACAGGAAAATATAGTTTGCTACTAAATCCAGGCCATAAGAAGCTCAAAAGAAAAATTAAATTTAAAAAGAGGAAGAGGTAGAATTAATCTACTTCAATGCAGCACATACTTGGGACTTGCATAATTATGTTAAAGGATCTCTATGTATGAGGTTTAAGATTGCATAAGTTTTATCCATTACCATTGTAAGTTCCAAAACAAAGAGTCCAAGTCAAATTAGAGTCTATATGTATGATGTTAGGACAGTTAATGAGATGTGAGATTGTTTTATAATTGATCTAAAAGTTTTGAACTTGTGAATTAGGAATATACGCTAACGATCTTTGGTGCGCAATTTGTCTATAACAAAGCATTATCTGGCACAAATTTTTAGTATTTTCAGGTGCTGGGTTGCTCAGAAGATGTCTTATAAAGAGTATTGGACAAAATAAGTAACTAACAAGAGTTAATCATGAATGGCAAAAGTTTTTTCATTTTTCATTTATAATTTTAAAAGGCAAACACGAAGAACAAAAAAAGCAAAAATTCAAGTGCATATGTAAACACACAGGTGCAAAAAGCCAATTTTTGCCATACCTGCAAGGGTGCAAACCTAAATCTCCCCATCTATAGACACCTTAGTGTAGAACTACATAAAGCCTATTTTTGCCCCAACATAAGTTCCTGACTATTATGTGCAAATAAACTAGGCTCTCTGTATGAGATATACACAATGCATATATGTCTACCACATAGTGTCTGGGTGCAGGCAAATTGTTTTCAAAGCTTCTACCAAACACCAAAAAAGAAGTAAGGAAAAACATTGTTTTCATGTAAAAGGTTCTACACAGAAAACATTTTCTAGTCAATCATATTATATTGACAAATATGGCAAATCAAATAAGCCTTTTATTCCCATTTTTCTCTAAAAGATTAGAGTTGCATTGATTATTATTGTTAGTTATCATTGCTCAGCAAAATGGTAAAAGCTCTAGATGTCAAGCATGAAAGCATGGGCATAAGTCTATGAGCAGCTACTTCCTGCAATCACTGTCAAAGATTATTCTACTTCCACTTCAAAGCAAGGATATGAGCTAGAAAATAATATGCTCAAACCCTACATAGCTAAGAAAAAAAGTTTGATCGATGGGTTTACCAAACAGCAGAAGGCGATGCTACAGTAACAACAGGAGCACAAAGAGCTTGCATGAGAACTTTTGGTCTACATGACGAACAGGAACCTAGAAGAAGACAATAGGAATCAGGGGCTGCCAGATATAACTCAATTGGCCACCATCAGCACCAAATAAAGTTTAGAGTTAATGACATATCAATTTCTTTTTTTGTTATAAGTAAAAACTTATTGAAAAAAGCATCAAAAGGGGATGCTAACCATGTATAAGAGTTAATGCCATCTTTCTTTCTATTTATAACAATAAAAAATAAAAAAGTCTTTGTCTCCTATAAAAAGAAAAAATCAGCAATTGTTGAATAACCAATTCCACTAAAAGCTAGATGAAGTTATACCTTCTGAGAATGAGCAGCAACTTAGTACTGCATAGAATTGGCATAAGCTTTTCTAGGCAATGCCAATTTTGAGTATGGAAATAGAAGATTGAGCCTATATGCCCTTACCAATTAAAACTTTGCACAAAATTATTAATACACACCTCACTAAAATCATCCATCAGCTCAATGCCCAAACTAAATTAATTTATCGAGTTGCTTGTGTAAAATTGCTCTTCACTGAGTGTGACCAATTTACAGAGGTACGTTTGGAATTGACCAATTTAAAAAGGTACATAAAGCTAAACACTAAAAAATGTAGACATGTTGGGAACTTCTCTCTCTCTCAAGTACAATGGAGAAAGAAAATGGAAAAAGCTTGAAAAGCATGAGGAATTATAATTTACAAGCAGTCCTAGTCATTGCAATTCAATAGTACCCTCAAAAAAAAAAATTTTAAATCTAGATAAAGAAAGCTTTTTCCTTTCAATAGCAAGTACACATAGAGAATATGCACAACATGAAATTAAGAGGTCAATAGAAATTTAGAAACATGAAACTAGCAAGCCAAAAGGAGTGATTGAAATTTTAGTGTTAACAAGAAGGGGGAAAATGGACTATCCAGAACCGGAATGCACCAATGTGATCAAACTTAGAATATTTACTGTCGTGTATGTATTCAGCCTTGTGACTTCGAATCCAAGATTAGACAGACCTTCTTTTGAGAAAAAAAAAAAAAGAAAAAAAGAAAAAAAAGTGTGACAAATATCAAAGGCAACAACCGCAAAAAGTAAATAAATTCAGCATCATCACTAGGTTTTTGTATGCATATCCAAGATAAATTTTTAAAGAAATTATTTACTAGTTGTAGCTTTAAAAATTAGAGCCCTAATGAATTACATTTTTTTTTTTCGACAATGCTACGTAGCTCAAATTTTGTGGCTCAAAAGTGGCTCAAATGGCCAAAACGACGTCGTTTTGAGTACAGAACAACACTCAAATGGCCAAAACGACGTCGTTTTGGCCATTTGAGCCACTTTTGAGCCAGAAAATTTGAGCTACGAGACATTTTCCTAAAACAAATTGGAGGAAATCAAACACAGTTTGCAAACATGGACCAGTGTGTCCTTAAAAAAATTTATTCTGTGACAATAAAGCAAACATGTATTACTGAAAGCAGCAAAAGTACATAAATAGTTAGGTCAGTGAGAGGTCACACATCTTTGGAAATTCTCAATAAATTAAAATTGGACTTTCACCAAATAAGAAATGTGAGACGAATAGTACAGGAACTGAAGAGGGTATCAAATTCACCGACACAAGCATTATTTCTTTATGACAGACCTCAGATAAAGCTCTTGCAACAGAGGTAGACTAGAAAATGCTGGATGTTCTGGTAAACAACTTGCATTACCACTTAGATCCAGAATCTGGAGCTTGGAGGCAACTTGAAAGCCATTTGATGGAATCTAGAAACAAGAAACAAAGGGTCTTTAAAAATGACTAATTATAGGAGTGATACAACAAACTATAAGGTATAAAAAGTATTTGAATGCTTCAAACTAAAGGCTATGCTTATGCAATTAGTAACATGAATAGATGCTTGCAAAGTAAATGAAACATTCCCGACACAATTTTTGAAAGGGAGTATGGTGTACGAGTTTACTGAGGTGGTGAAGGTTTTTTTGACGTGATGAAGCAATGTTGTTGATTGATTCTTTTGAGGCTTGTGGCTGCAGTTTTGCTGGGTGTGGCTATGGTCTCTCCTACTTATTGCTATGTTGCTGCTGATTGATCTTTGTTTTTTGTTGTAATACATTGTCGTGGAGTTGGATGTTTTGTCTATAATGAGTAAAGACTGTGATGCATTTTTTAAGATTTGTTGTTGGCCTCTTTAGTCAGATTGTCTCACTGTGCTACTGTCAGATTGTCAATTTAGAAGACTACTCAACATATGCACAACATTCATATGAAACAGTTTGCATAAGATTCTTGCCATTTGAGAGACAGGTTTGTCAAGAAAATTGGTAGCAAATAAATTATGTACTTGCATATTGAAGCAAAATTTTCAACTGACATGCATTAATCATTCAAGCTAATTTTTCAACTCACTGCAAATTAAAATGAATTTAATTTTTTTTTAAAAAACAATAATTGAAGAAACGAATTTTTATTCAATCACATGCTTTCAAAATTAATTCAAAAATCTGGAGTTCACTTAAGGGTTCTCTAATTTTAGATTCAAGAAATTAATTTTTTTTTATATACAATGACAACTAAGTTAAGGATCCTAATTTTCGTAACAAAACATCAATTGTTTTAGATTAACAAATTTAAATAAAAAAAAATAGTGTTCAACCAATTAAAGAACCCAATTTCACAATAAGCAATTGACATTGAAGATATTTTTCCCAACTCACATTCAAGAAGTTTTTTTTAAACATTTATTTTTTAAAAAAAAAAAAATCGCAACCTAAAACAATACAATCGCATGCTATGAAAATTAATTGAAAAATTGGAGTTCCCTTAGGGTTCTCTAATTTTAGATAATTTTGGAGTTCCTCAATCAAAACCCTAATTTTTCAGTGGAAATCCTAAAATCAAAACCTTAGTTTGAATCTCCAAACCTGGTTGAAGGGAGAAAGCATTCTTCTTGGCGTGTGTTCGTCTCTTCAATCTCCTCTCTCTCTCCGTCGTTACTTCTCTCTCTTCGTTCTTCTCTTCTGATTCAAAGCTCTCTCTCTGTGTATTTTGTTGGTTGATCTTCTCCTTCTCACTCCTTGTTATGTCGATTTCGGTTTGGATTTGGGATTGGGATTTGCGGTCTGATGGAGAGAGAGAGGGTTTGAAGAGATTTTGCGGAGATGAAAACAGAGAGAGGAGAGACAAAGCGGAGGAGAAGCGAGATCACAATTAGGCAGAAAAGAGAGGAGGAGGGTTATCTGAAGATGGAGGAGGGTTCACTTTAGATCCATGCTTTATGTATATTATATAGACATTGATATATCAGTAATGCTAGGGATTATGAAAAATATATCATAAATATTATCATGAAAGATTTTTAACCTTTGGATTACCGATGCAATAAAACACTACACACTAATCAAAACTAATCAAGGGATGAAAAATTTTCATGATATATTTCATGATATATTTTTCATGATCCCTAACATTACTCTTGATATATTGATCACACATATTTATTTAGAAGGTGTGATTAAAAAAATTATATATAACCACACTTATTTAGAAGTTGAGATTAAAATATATATATATATAATTATATTTAATTAAAAAGTGACATAAAAAATAAATATTATCACACTCAGGTCTTGTTTGGAACAGACTAATTTAATAACTTTTTGACTATTTGGTTAAAATATGAGTTAAAAAAAACTTATGTTTGGGATGATTTTTTGACTTTTTACGAAAAGATGTGCAAAGAGAAAAGAGAATCTTTGACTTTTTGGTATGAATTATTGGTTTTTTAATTTTTTTAGTGACTTTTTAACTTTTTGACTAAAAAAAACCACTTGCCAAACGAGTGTCCCTCAAATGGTAAGAATTATTCTTTATGAAACTTGAATTCACTTGCCATAAAGAAACAGATACTTCAATACACTAAATCCAACCTTTGCTAGCCTATAAATATGTCAATGCTATTAATTAAATTTAAAATATCTATTAAAAATATACTAAAAATTTAAGTTACAAATTTTCTTCTTTAATGGTGAATGTTGAATTGTTAATATCAAATTAAGTGTGATTAAAATATTAATTTAATTTTTTTTATCACACTTTTAATAAAAGAGATATTTTTATTTATCAAAGTGTGATCTTTAACTATTTTTATAGAAGGGTCGTAAAAAGACAACACTTTTAATGGCAGTCGATGTGTACATCGTAAAAAGTGCAATACTTTTAACGGCGGGCGTTGTGTGCGCCGTGAAAAGTAATGTGTGTCATATATAATTAATGTATTAATGGCACGGCATATGCACGTTGTAGAAATTTTTATTATTTACAGCGTGCATTGTAAGCAGTAAAAAAATCATCGTTATTACCATTCACGGCCTACGCAATAGACACGCTGTGATTGGAAAAGTATTTACGACGTGTAAAAAAAGCAAGTCGTAAAAGTGAGAAATTATGACATGCATTTATTGTATGTCGCCGATAAACACGCTCTGACCACCAACAATATAGGAATACTGAGCACTTTCTTCACTGCAATCAAACTTTTCTGAACCAACCAAAAACTAAGCATGATGTTTGTTATGTTTGGATCGAGAATTGACAGTATTGAATGTAAACGCTTTAACCATGTTAGCTCATGCTCATTCTCAAGTTTAATAGCCATTTTTGGAGCTTGTTTTTGAAAATGGTTCAGAGTTGTTGCAATGAAAGCGGAGAGAGGAATTATGAGTTTTATATAAGATTGTTGTTTGTAAAATGATGTACCAAACTTACCCCAAAAAAAATGATGTACCAATGATAGTAGGGTTCTTCTAGACAATATTATTCTTTGTTATTGTACATGGTATTTTTTTAAATAAAAATACATTATGAACGAGAAAATTTTACGCATTTTGGAATGTCATATAAAATCAAAAATACATTATAAATAAGGAAAATTGATCCATTTTGGAATGTCATATCAAATCAGAAATATGTTATGAACAAGTAAAATTTACCCATTTTGGTATGTCATCAAATAAGTTCTAAGAATTTTCTTATAAACCAATTAGTCATTTTTGTTTTGGAAAGTTATATTTATTTGATTTGGTACCATTTGAGTTGAAGTGATTGTCCTTTTGTGATTTATTTTTCTAATTTTCTGATTTATTTTGGATTGAAAATGGAAATGTGAGGTATAGAATATTCTTTGTAGGGGAATTGGTGTCTGAAGTGTTGGTTGTCGCTACAACAAAAAGTATATATTTTATAACATTTTTTAAAAAGTGCTATAAAATAGGAGATATTGATAGCGTTTTATAGAAAATGCTATAAAAAATTATTAGTTCATAACATTTCTTTTTCATAGCATTATATTACTCTTTTAATAGCAATTTAAGAACACTATCGTATATTACAAAATTCGGAAAGATATTATTACATACTAGGTGCGCCATAAGAGAGTTTTAAATAAGGGGGCTTTTTAAATAAATCCACTCTCTAAGAGTCCTATTCCATCAAACTCATAGTGTTTTATAATATTCCATTAGGTCCCATTTTATACTAAAATACAGAAAGACCCTCAAACAAACACGCGCCCACCATTTGAATCAAATAACCGTCTCTCTCTTCCCCTCTCTTCTTGCAGAAAATCCCGCACAGTATCTTCACCATTCCAAAAATTCAAAACCGTATTCCATATCGTCTCAACACCCAAAAGACTCTTGTTGTCCCATCGTCGCATCGTCCCATCGTCTTCTTTGTCATTCCTACGCCGTTGGTCACCGAAATCGTGGAAATCACCATTGTTAAACATCAATAAGTTCCATCTTCGTCAAAATCACCATTGACGGCCATTTGTGACAATGCAACCGTCGAAATAGGCAAAAAACGTAAGTAATCTCATCATTCTTGTATGTAAACCCTAAATCTCTTATTCAATAAACAGCATTGTGAACTTTCACAAATATCCCTCGTTTCTATTCATACAATATGTGAAACTTCATATTGTTATTGTTCATGCCCTAATCGTTAATCTGAATCCCTCAATCCCAATCCCCATTTATATGGGTTTTTTCACCCAAAAACATTACAGTGGCCATTATGTTATGTTGAAATCTTTGAACATTCAAATGGATTGAAAGATATTAGGCCAATCAAATTGTTTAGGATATTATTGTTGTTGTTGTTGAAAGATGTGAACATTCACATGAAATTGAAAATTGTTGGGCTGATATACTTGGGGATTGGGATTGAGGGGTTCACATTCACGATTAGGGCATGAACAATAACAATATGAAGTTCCACACATTGTATGAATAGAAATAGGGGATATTAGAAGTTTACAATGTTGTAATTTGAACAAGAGATTTAGGGTTAACATACAAGATTGGTGAGATTACTTACGTTTTTTGCCCATATCGACGGTTGGGTTGTCATAAATGGTCGTTGATGGTGATTTTGACGAAGATGGAACTCCAGGATGTTCAGCAATAGTGATTTCCACATTTCCGAAGACAGAAGGCAGAGGATGACGAAACCGACGATGAGACGTTGCGACGATGGGACAATGAGAGGCGTGTGGGTGTGAGACAATATGGAATACGATTTTGGGTTTTTGGAAGGGTGGAGATGCTTTGCGTGATTTTCTGCAAAAAGAGAGGGGAATAGAGAGACGGTTATTTGATTCAAAAAGAGAGAGGAAAAAGGGGAATGGTATTTTGGTCTTCTAATATGAAATAGGATCTAATGGAATAGTAGAAAACACTATAGGGTTGATGGAATAGGATTCTTAGAGAGTGGATTACTAAAAGAGCTCCCAAATTTAATTCATTCTACAATAAATAAGATCAGTAACTAATTTTATTATTATGATTTTATAGATAAAAAATAAATAAATAAAAAAAGAACAATAATCATAAAAAGTACTACAAAAATTCCTAAAATTAAGAGGCATTTTTTGTTCATATTTTTATTTATTAGTATTTATATATACAACGCATGTAAAACTATTCATTAATTTATACAAGTCAAGTTCGAATTTATTTGAGAATTTATACCAACTCATCCAATCTATATCAATTAATGGTTAATCAGAATTTTAATAACCAAACAATGGGATGAAGGGTGGAGACAACGTTAGATTAGAGAAAAAAGATTGCTTTGGTGGGAGTAGAAGTCGACTTGAGGGAAAGGTAAGGAAGGGAAGTTAAAAGTAGTGATGGTCGCATAGTAGACGTGCTTTAAATAAGAGTCAATGTGGTCAAAAGAGCGGAGATGAAAATTAGAGAGATGATGGTTCCTAAAAATGGTTAAAATTTAATTCATTTTAAAATAAATAAGATTAGTAACTAATTTCATTATTATGATGTTATAGAAAAAAATTTAAAAAAAAAGAAGAACAATAATCATAAAAAGCACTACAAAATTTTCTAAAATTAAGAGGCATTTTTTTGTTCATTTTTTATTTATTATACAAAATTATTCATTATTTTATGCGAGTCAAGTTCAAATTTATTTGAAAATCTATGCCAACTCAACCAATCTATTATCAATTAATGGTTAATTAGAATTTTAATGGCCAAATAATGGGACGAAGGGTAGAGAAGAGAGATTGCGAGTGCGAGTACGAGTAGAAGTAGAAGTCGACTTGGGAGAAAGATAAGGAAGAGAAGTTAAAAGTAGTGGCGGTCGCATAGCAGAGGTCCTTCAGATAAGAGTTGATGTGATAAAAAAAGCGGAGATGAAAATTGGACAGAGGATAGTTAGAGAAGGATGGAGACTTGATAAGGATTATTGAGGGAAATAGTATCGTCCTCCTTTTAGAAAGGGATAATTGACAAGTTTATAAATCAACGAATAAGATAGCCATATGTAGAATCATTTGATAAAAATAACCACTTCCAAACTTTTCGACAATTATTCATTTTAAATCATAAAATCTCGTGCGTAGCACAAATAATATGCTAGTTGTTTAAAAATACAAAACACACTTATCTATTTTTTTAGTGACAAACATCATAAATTGAATAGGTTACAATTATCATTTTTTTTTTGGATTGTATATACAACGTACCTGACAAAATAAACTATTCAAATTATCAAGAAAGAACTCGTGCCCATACAACACCCTACAGTTCTCCAATTCCTAAAAGAAAATACCCTCCCCCCCCCCCCCCAAAAAAAAATAATTGTAGTATATCAGTCAATCTATAAAGATTGATTAAGCTAATTGCATCTATCTTGCGATTGATTATTATTTACTGATTCACAACATCATGTGTTCATCAATGTATTGAGCTGATTATTTATTTGGGTAATACTATTCAAACTGAATTTGTATAGAAAATATTAATGATGTGTCTCGTTTTCCTACTTTAATAATATGTTTAGTTGAGTTGGCTCCACGCGAGAGTGTCACAGCTCAAACCAGTGTCGGTGCACCAAACAATAAAGGCAACTAGTAATTATTATAAGTTCCAGCTTGAATAAGGCTGTCCACCTTCTCTTGTTGTCCACCATGGTTTTGTGAATTTTCTGTAAATTCATGTGTCACTCTATCACTGCTACTACCTACCCACGAAAAAAAAAAACCTTATCTTAGTTGATGTTGACTTTGACCACTACCAACAAACATCATATGCTGTTTGGGAACTTGCTTTTTGAGTTTTTTTTTGTTTTTTTTACAATAAGATAAATGTTTTATAAAATTAAAAAAATAAATTCAAACAAAATATCACATCAAATCTCATAATTATTTCACTTTTTCATTCACAAAATTCACATCTAACCACAAAAAAATCTAACTATCTTTCCAAACACAAAAAAAAAAAATTCTCCAATAATATCCTATAACTAAAAAAACTTACAAAAAAAATTCACTTCTCAAACACCCACTATGTATCCTTACTATTCAATTTCAAGACCAAACTCCTATATCAGCAAAACGTGCGTTTTGACCACAGCCAACCAAAATTGATAGTTTTCACAACTCCAAAAAGATCAAAATCAGACATTACAAAACAACACAAACATTTCGTCTTCACACCATTTGTTTGAGCCAAAATCAATATGGGTCCATCCCCAAGATCTCTCTTCTTCTTCCTCTTCATTCTCTTCATTGATTCTGTCACTTGTTCATCATGTCCCATTGATTTCAGTTATGTCCAAACATTCCCATGGGACTCATCACCGTGCCGAGACCCAACTGACAAAAGCTGTTGCCAAACACTCCTCAGCCTCTTTGGCATTGGACTAGCCCAATACCTCAAACAAACATCCATGTTCTACTTCCCAAACGAAACTTCCTCATCTTCTTGCCTATCCGACTTCCAAACCAAGCTCCAATCCATGTCATTTCCACGGTCCTTAGTCTCTGAATGCCTAGGCAATTCAACTGAGTTCGTCGTCAACCCATCGTTCTGTGCTGGAATCGCCACAACCCAAGATTGGATAAAAAAAGTCGGTCCAACGAGCCTTCTAGACTCATCCTGTAATGGGGATATGACAGGGCTGACCCGGTGTGGCTTGTGCGTCGAAGCTGGCTTCAGAGTTTCTGCGCAATTGGCTTCTCTAGACAAGAATTCCACAAAATGCTTTT
This sequence comes from Camellia granthamiana, assembly GCA_036172215.1. Classification (NCBI taxonomy): domain Eukaryota; kingdom Viridiplantae; phylum Streptophyta; class Magnoliopsida; order Ericales; family Theaceae; genus Camellia; species Camellia granthamiana. Next base: position 105,889,741 of record CM069905.1, on the reverse strand, counting down.
ACTATGCTGTTTTTTATGCTGCTGGGATTGTCAATGAGTTTGGCCCTGAAGATCCCAGAACTGCTGTTTGCATATTAGGCTTGACCTTGGATAGTTCAGCAACCAACAAGTCAAAAAATTTGAGCAAAGAAAGCTTGTACAAATGGGTTTTCGGGTCTTTGGGCGCTTTGGTTGGTGTTTTGATGACCACGGGACTGATCATCGTGTACAAGAAGTGGCACAAGAAGAAGCAGCAGAAGGAATTGCACGAAGAATATGTGACGGGTGTGAAGGCTCGAGTTCTACCCAACACCGGCGCTAAATGGTTTAGTCTGGCCGAGCTTGAACAAGCCACAAGCGGGTTTCCACAGAGGAACATGATCGGCCAAGGCGGGTATGGAGTTGTTTTCAAAGGAATCCTCTCAGACGGGACAGTAGTCGCGGTGAAACAAATTCTCGACATAGACTCAAAAGGAGACGAAGAGTTTGTCAACGAGGTAGGGATTATAAGCAACATAAGGCACAGAAATCTCCTCTCTCTTAGAGGTTGTTGTGTAACAAGTGATCAATTAAGAGGCAAAAGAAGGTACTTAGTTTACGATTTCATGCCAAATGGTAGCCTGGACGACCACCTTTTCAAAAATGAAGCCAACGAGAAGCGCTTAAGCTGGCCACAGCGCAAGAACATAATTCTTGACGTGGCCAAAGGGCTAGCCTATTTACACCACGGGATCAAACCCGCCATATATCACAGAGACATAAAAGCCACAAACATTCTTTTGGACTCGGAAATGAAAGCTAGAGTTGCAGATTTCGGGTTAGCCAAACAAAGCACAGAAGGGCAGTCCCACCTCACCACACGCGTGGCTGGCACGTACGGTTATTTAGCACCCGAATACGCCCTTTATGGGCAACTAACTGAAAAGAGCGATGTTTACAGTTTTGGAATTGTAATTCTCGAGACAATGAGTGGGAGGAAAGTGCTCGACACAACGAATGCAACTAATGCATCGACAATTCTGATCACGGATTGGGCATGGACGATGGTGAAGTCGGGGGATGTGAAGGGGGTTTTCGATGAGGGGATAAGAGAGGAAGGGCCGAGGGGGGTGATGGAGAGGTTTGTGCTTGTTGGGATTTTGTGTGCTCATGTGATGGTGGCTTTGAGGCCTACCATTGCTGATGCTCTGAAGATGTTGGAAGGAGATATTGATATTCCCAGATTGCCTGATAGGCCTTTGCCTCTTAGTCATGAGTCTTTTCGATCTTCTTTGCTGTTTAGTGCATCCATAAGTGAGAGATCCAAAGGCAGCTCCAGCATTAGCAGCATGTAAAGATTGCTATACTCTTTTTTTTTTTTTTTGCTTTGAAAGTCAGAAATTTGATAGTGACAGATCCAGAGGCAGCTCCAGAATTAGCAGCATGTAAAGATTACTGTACTTTTTTTCTCTTTTTGTTTTTTTAAAGTTAGACATTTTTGTAATGTGACTTATGAATTAACAAAAACAAAGGAATTGGAGGTTGTGGTATCAAACAGTGTGATTATGTGTTTAAGTGATTGTAATTTGACATGTTATTTTTGTTGGGATTAATCTCTGAAATGATATAGACATCAGTGGGTTTGTAAATTCAGAAGAAAAAAAAAAAAAATCAGAAAATTATTCAGAATTTTTAATTAAAAGTTAAGATTTATTTATACTATGGGCCCACAATAACAACATAAAATATACACTATTAATCTATCATTCTGAACATTTTTTTAATGAACATTGCTATTCACATTAAAAAAATTAGACTCACTTTGTGTCATGAAGATGATTGATTGATAATTAAATATTTCGTAATTATCAACCAATCATCTTGATACATCACTGGATCTAAAAATGAGTCTAATTTGTATATCACTTTTCTTTTTTTGAGAAAAGTTAGGGATCATGAAAAAACTTTCATGATCATTATCATGAAAGAATTATAACCCTTGGATTACCTTGATTAGTGTGTGGTACTTTGTTTTAAGTGTAATCCAAGGGTCATAAATCTTTCATGATCATTTTCATGAAAGTTTTTTCATGATACCTAGTATTACTCTTTCTTTTTAATTGATTTTTCTGAAACAAAAGGCTTTCTGATATTGATAGCATAAAAGATCAAAAACCAGTACAACCATTAGCAGCCTATATATAAGGAGAAAAGTTAGGGATCAGGAAAATTTTTTCATGAAAATGATCATGAAAGATTTATGATCTTTGGATTACTTTGATTAATGTGTGGTGCTTTATTCTAAGTGTAATCCAAGAGTCACAAAGCTTTCATGATTATTTTCATGAAAGATTTTTCATGATACCTAGCATTGCCGGTATATAAGCTATCAGAAATTATTCTGGAATGGAGCATTATCCTGAGAACATTATATAATTTCTAATAAACTGGATAGGTTAACAAAAAGCTTGAAAGCTATAGTAGGTATTTACAGCAAGGTCTTCATAATTTTATTAAAAAATGATATGGTTCACATGTTTAGAATTGATTTTTTTTTTTTTTTTTTGTGATTTTTTCGTTTTTAATGATTTTTTAAAAAAAAAATTAAAAAAACTAGACAAACTAGAAAAGTTTAAAAAAAACAAAAACAAAACAAAAAAGTTCACTAAAAGTAAAAAATAATAATAAATAATTTTTTTGTTTGTCTTTAGCAAATTTTTTTTTTTAAAAAAAAAACTAAAATTTTTCTGCAGTAAATGGACCAAAAAATTGGCACAATTTAAAATAAAAAAAAATACTAAAAATAAGTTTAAAAGAAAAACTTTTTTAGTTAGACGTCTAACCACGACTAAAAATTAATGAATTTAGACTAAGAAATATTTTTTTAATAAAAGGTTGGATATTTTTTTTAAATTGATTATTCTTGCATGTGTATTTTGACAGGTCAAAAGAAAAAATGTCAAGAACACCACAAATCTAGAATCTCATGCCGGAACTTCAAATTCAAAGGATACGTTCCATTAATTATTATTTTTATTTATTGATTCACTATTGTATTAAACTGAGCTTCTAATTAGTCATGCTGATGGTGGAAAGGCAATACAAGAGGAAGATGCAGGGCTTTTCTACTATTTTAGAGCTACTTTCTCAATGACTTTTAAGTTTTTAAAAACTGAGAAATTTGAGAAGTTTTTCAACATTTATTAAAATTTAAACCTTTAATTAAATTATTTAATATGTAAAAGTAAAATTTATAATTTATTAATTTTATCTTTTATATTTTTTACATTTGTGATAGTGATGGTGGCAACGACATTAATAATTGTGTGATCGTAATGATGATATGGTGTAGTAGTAGTCGCGGTGACATTTGTGATGGGGGTGGAGGGGCGATGATGACGGTAATGATAGTATCATCACCATTTTATGTATGTAATGAAAGATTTTCATTACATATTTAATAAGTATGAAATAAGAATATAATTTATAATTGTTTTAAATTTAACAAGATTATTATAATTACCATTAAATGATATAATGAAACCACTTCATAACAAATATACAATGGAGAGGGTCATAATCCGTAGTGATATTAGAGGGGCGAGGCGGTACACTTCCACGAAAACATAATCATAAAAAATTAAAAAATTAACATTCAACATTTAAAATTAAATAAATTTTGGTAACTTAAAATTTTAATATATTTTTAAATGTGTTCAAACTTTTACCTAATAAAAATTTCACTTGTTAAAAATGATTTAATTTATTTTTTTGGAATGCATTCGGTTTTAAGTTATAATTTTTTTTTGCGTACATTTTTTTTTTTTTTTTTGAGTTTCGTAATGGTTAAACTACTCATATTATTTGGTAATTTTTATTTACTTTCTGACTTTTTGGTAATTTTTATTTTTTAAAATAATTTAATATTTTTAATTATTAATTATTTTAAACTTATTTTGAAAAATAATTTGTTTTTATATATATAACTAACATGTCACTCATATGCCTTAACTATCTTCATTTTCAAGTCCACACCCACTACAACATATAAGAGTTTTAGACACTAAATTTTTTATTCACTAAAAATGAAAATTTTGACACAAAAGACATTTAAGGAGCAATTTCTATCGTCGTGAGAATAGTCGCTAAAAAGTTGTTCCAAAAAGTCAAAAACAAGAATTTTAGCGACAAAATTTTAAAAATGTCACTAATAAATAGACTTTTAGGACAAAATAATTTTGTCTCAAAATGATTTATTTTTTAAAACAAAAAAATTTTGTCCCAATTCATCACTAATGTTCAATTTTCGTTATTAAAAATATAATAACACTTTTCGTGACAAAAATATTTAGTCCTAAAAAAATAATTTTGTCCATAAATTTTAATCTCTAAAACCTTAATTTTTTGTAGTGACTCTTCGACCTGGTCCCAGTCTGTTTGGGTTCTTAGGGATTCTCTATGATTCGGATTCTCTGTCCATATTATTTAGATCCTCTGCTTGGTAAAGTAAAATATGGACATTGACACTTTACTAGAAACGTATAAAATTGATTGTCAAAATTTTAATATATAGAGATTAAAGTGGAATATGATACAAAGTATGATTTACCCTACAAATATCTTCGTCAAAAGATCCACATCTACAGCAGGCTCCAATCTAGATCTTGTCGATCTACCTTTCCTGTACCCGTGGTGACTAGAGTCAGAGATTAAGGTCCTTCAATATGTCGGAGAGCAGTTACGGCGAGATGTTCGGCTAGTAACACCTTGTTCTACTTTCATAAAAACAAAACAAATCTGATTGGTGCCTCGAAAACAAGGGGCACTAATGCCCCGAAATTCCTAAAAAGGAAAAACAGAAAAACAGTTAAGGCAAAAAAAAAAAAAAAAAAAAACAATTACCCAAATTAGAAATTAGGGGCATTAGTGCCCATTTTTTTAGTGCCACAAATCATTTTTCAAAACAAAAAAATAAAGATAATTTATAAATACATTTTTTTGAGATCTGCTTAAAATATAAATTCACATGTAATTTAAAAAATTGTAAATACTTCTTTCTAATAATATTTTATTTAACAAAATTAACTAAAAATAAATAAAATTCTCAACTGTTTTTTTATATTGTAATAAAATTACTTAAATTAGTAATTTAAATATATTTGTGATATTATTATATACTGTTAATTGACTTGATAATTTATTAATAAAGATAGTCATTTGTTATGAATTAAAAACTTAAAGAGATATGATATAATTTTTAAAATCATAGAGATAATTTATATTTTAAGTAAATTTAAAAAGGTATATTTGTAACTTATCAAAAAATAAAAAAAAGAAAAATAAAAACACAGTTCACTTTTTCTGTTCATTGTTAAGCATCACATGGTTTTATTTCTTTTACAAAAGAAAAAAAAAATGGATATAAAAGATTGATTTACGTAACAAGAAAATAGTGATTGAAAATTCTCTCCTCTAGTGGCGTTGGCGTTGGACCCAAAGACAACGACATCGTTTCCAGAAAATTCCTCACTTTGCGTACGTGTTTTCATCACAGCCGCTAAATCCTCTCATTCATGAGGCGTCTCTTGTAGCTTAAGTTCTGGACACATAAATATGGACAGAGGATCCGAATCCAATTCTCCCAAGTAGTCTGCAACTAGACTAGTGTGTGTGTCTGTGTCTGTGAGGGACATCTGGGTTTCTATTCTAGGGTGTAAGTATCCTATGCACCTGTTTCTGGTTATGTTTTCAATTTATCCTCTCTGGCCCACTTTGTCAAATTCTATAAGCATTGCTTTTCTTTGATCTACCTAAAACCCTATATAAACTGACCCCTTCAGTTTTGTGTTCCACATGTTTGATGAAATGCCTAAGTTGATCATGAGTTTCATTTTTTTGTAAATGCCTAAGATGATCATGTGTTGCATTTGTTGATTCAAGGTATATCTTTCAATCCAAAGTGAAATTTTTACCCAATTTAAAATTCATTTCTTAGCTACACTAGAATCATCAGCCAATTGTTTCACACCCTATTTGGGGGTGAACTTGAAGTGAACACTGTCACACTTTTTTTTCTTTTTTTCAAAAATATGGTCCACTCCTAATAATTGTCAAATTCAGGTCTCGCTTAGGAACAGGTAACTTCTTATTTTTTTACGAAAAAATATGCAGAAAAGTAAGAAGAGTAACTTATAGTGATTTTTTAAATTTTTGACTAAAATAGTTACTCCCAAATGAGGCCTCAATGGCTGCTAAACAAATTTTTTCATTTATCAAACTGTCAAAAACTGTTAAAACCGTTTTTCTCATTTATCAAACTGTTATCGCATTTGCACCCATCACTAATTCTTATATATCTATGGTGGGATTCTCTTGTCCCAAAATCCATGTTATCTAGTTCCAATGCATTCCCGAGTTCCAACTGGAAGGTCGTTCCTCAAGATTCCAGGGTTTCAACATTCTCACCACATTGTGCGATTGGGAGTGCATTTCAATATATGCATATATAAGATAAAGAAATTTCAATGTGTTTGTGGCAATACTGACATGTAGCTGTTTTATTAGAACTTTCATTTGTACACATTTAAATGTCCTCAAAGGTAGTTGTGTCTTTATAGATGGTGGCTAAAACAGAAGTTTTTTTTTTTTTTTTTTTTTTCGGTGGGTTCAGTTCACAGGATGTGGCGTGCATTATCAAACTCTTCATGTTGCCATGGGGTGGAAATCTGAATTGTCAACCCAAAGCTCTCTTTGTCTAATTTGTTTTGTTTGAGGAAGCTTTTGTCATCTCAACTCAGGTATTTCTTTAATTATTAAATAACTACAGACATCAATAAATTTCCTAAATTGTGCTTTAGCCTAGAATTAATCATGCATTTCACCAGTGCACTCATTGTATCACCAAAACAGCTGATTTTGCATAACAAAGGCTGTAAGTTTTTGAGAATATCCACTGTGCCGTTTCTATGGTTAGAAGCATGAACTACACATAATAAACACCTATGTAATGCATTGTGACCAAGGTTGGAAAAAAAATTACAATTCCCATTTTTTTATTTCAGATGATGTTAGTGCAAAGAAAGAAGTGAAGATTACTATAGATAAAAGTCATCACCGTTATTATTACTCACTAACTTTCCAATGCTCCAGGCAACTTGGAAGCCTTTATTTGCCTTTTGACAATATGATCAAAATCCACTGCTATCATAACAAACTAGATTTGGGAATAGTGATGTTGGCCAGAATGTACAGTTCAAGTGAAACAATGAAAGAAATTTCTGATCCCACTAAAAGAATATGTAAAATTATGATTTCTTGCCCAAAATTAGGGCTTGACACTGCCCTCGACCAGAGTGGGATTAGGGTTTCAGCAGATGTTGTCGAAGAAGTCCTCAAGAGATTTGAAAATGCTGGTATGGTGACATATCGATTCTTTGAATGGGCTGGGAGGCAACGTAATTACGAGCACAGCATCAGAGCTTACCACACTATGATTGAGTCTCTGGCCAAGATAAGGCAATATAAAATTGCATGGGATCTTGTGAACAGCATGAGGAGCAAAAAAATGCTGAATATTGAGACATTTTGTATTATTATGAGAAAGTATGCTAGGGCCCAAAAGGTAGAGGAGGCGATATACACTTTCAATGTCATGGAAAAATATGATATGCTGCCAAATTTAGCAGCATTTAATGGCTTGTTGAGTGCTCTGTGCAAGTCCAAGAATGTAAGGAAGGCTCAGGAAATTTTTGATAACATGAAGGAGCGATTTGTTCCAGAATCAAAAACTTACAGTATTCTGATTGAGGGGTGGGGAAAGGATCCAAACCTTCCAAAGGCTAGGGAAATTTTCAGGGAGATGGTTGACATGGGTTGCAATCCTGATGTAGTGACATATGGTATCATGGTTGACATTCTCTGCAAAGCCGGAAGGGTTGATGAAGCTGTTGAAATTGTTAAGGACATGGATGCTAAGGGTTGTAGACCAACTTCATTCATTTATAGTGTTTTGATTCATAGTTACGGGACAGACAATAAGATTGAAGATGCAGTTGATACATTCCTCGAAATGGAAAGGAATGGAGTCAAGGCTGATGTGATTGTGTATAATGCTTTGATTAGTGCCTTCTGCAAAGTAAACAAATTTCAAAATGCATACAGGGTTTTGAATGAGATGAATTCCAAGGGGGTCATGCCCAATTCGAGGACCTGCAATATCATTCTAAACGGCTTGATAGGTCTTGGAGAGACTGATCAGGCTTTTAGCGTCTTCCGCAAGATGATCAAGATTTGTGAGCCAGATGCAGACACCTATACTATGATGATAAAGATGTTTTGCAAGAGGGAAGAGCTTAAGATGGCTCAAAAGGTGTGGAAGTACATGAAGTCAAAGCAATTTGCTCCAAGCATGCACACGTTTTCTGTACTAATTAATGGGTTGTGTGAGAAGGGTGATGTTTCTGAGGCTTGTGTTATGATGGAAGAGATGATAGAGATGGGTATGCGTCCATCAAGGGTGACATTTGGGAGGCTACGACAATTGCTCATAAAGGAAGGAAGACAAGATGTACTTGAATTTCTGAACGAAAAATTGAATCTTCTGGTCAAGGAACCTTTATGTGATTGAGACGCTCTGCTAAATCAGTCAAGGCTGCTGACTGTGTGGATCTAACAGCAGGAGATCTAAGATCTAATAAGAGATGACCTCTGCACTACAGCTAGGAGCCTTATTATTGATTATACAGGATTCTAGAGCCCCAATTGCTAGGAAGAAGTCGTGGAAGATTAAGTCATCTCAGTAAGGACTTGCAAATTGCCAAGAAAGACAACAGGTCGACTATGAAGCTTTCTCAGTTAACACCAAATGAAGGATGCAAGGAATTCTTTTAGCATCTAACAACTTCACGGGGTGAGAAATGGTTTGAATAGAGCTGTTTCTGCACACATCATGGTTGGTTCTACTTTTGAGAATCCAAACAAGGTTAGGAGTGCTATTTTTTGCACAAGAAGCTGCTTCAAGATCAGCAACTGGCTTCCACAACATCTGTGCTCTACACTTAAAAAAAAAAAAAGCAGCATGTGAAATGAGTATTCTTCTGAACAAGATTTTGGTTTTTTCAGAGTCCTGATTTATTGCCCATGTCAGTTGGTGTTGGTGGGGTGGGGCAATAAATAGCACTGATATAAAGCAGGGAATGAGTCGGAGCCATTGACACAATTTCACATTCCTTACCTGCAATCACTTGTGCAGAATCACACGGCCGTGCCTCTCTCTGCTCCAAAATCATTTGCCCTGTGCTTCTTCTACTGACCATGTTCTAGCAGATGCAGCATAGCAGGTGATTAGCTCACTTCCAACTCTGTTCTATTAGTCTGCTTTGGAATGTTACCAGACAATTTGTCTAAAAAGACATGGTTTTAGAATAGCCCTGTCTTATTTCTCTAATCCTACTGCAGTTGTATTTATCAATCAATGGTAGTTTGGATGACTTTTGTCCATTATTATTAATTGGGTATAATGACGGATGATTGATTATATTTTTGCAAACCCTTGGTGGTCTTATGCGGCTATCAATTCATAATGGTCATTTGATTATAAATTGATTTGAATGGACATGATGAGAATAGATTTGTATAGAGATGAGATGTATTGTATTGGACAGACTTTGTAGTCTTGGATTGGTATTGTAGGTATGAAACTCGGCATTTTTGGTGCCATGGCTACTCATATTTTGGATAAACATTGTACATTGAAAAAGATTTTTTCTTTTTTCTTTTTTTCCTTTTTTTTTTTTTTTGGCATATTGAATTTGCAAAACTGCATAGGCAACCTGAAACGTCACTAATAATAAAAAGGCCTGATTTGGGGAAAAGAGAACACAACTACCAGCGGTCTTGGACAGTTAGTTTCGAAAGACAAACTCTTTACTTTCATAGTGTCCATGTTGGGATGTTGATAGTGTTCTCTGTTTTTTAGGAAAAAATTAAAATAAAAATAAAAACACAATTATTTGGTGATGCATATTAAAAAATGGTTTTATTTTTGAATATTTAAATTTTGATTGTAAAAAATTGAAAATGATGTTAACACATGGGTGTTTTTGATTTTTTTTTATTATTTCATTTTTGAAAACACACCAAACACAAGCAACCAAAACTAAAGTTTGGGACAAGTCATTACCCTAATCCCCCTCCCTGCAGTTGTCAATTATTTGCTTCCACTTAGGACTGAATGTAAATTAGCTGTCGCAAATAGTGCAAGGACATCCATTGTGTCAATATGTTTGGATTTGGAATTTGTCGAAAAAAATAAACAAATAAAATTACTCAAGCCCAATAATTTTTCTTTGAGTAATTCTCTTTTTTGAAAATTGCCTACTTATTTTCTTCTGTTTTTTCTTTGACCAACCACACAAAAGCCAATCTCTCTCTCTCTCTCTCTCTCTCTCTCTCTCTCTCTCCATTTCCTTTCTCTTGACAAATTCAGAAACCAAAAACATCAGAATAAACAGCCAACGACGATGCTGCCTTATGTGATATCAAGTTCCTTTAAAACCATGCTCAGATTGACCGTGCCAGGAACCCCAACAGCTTAAAATCCAAAACTTATCTATCCAATACAACTCATATTAAGGTTTTGAAGGTACAAATCCAAATCTAGATAAACGTAACAAAATCCCTGAAAGAGCAAAATGTTCCTCAGTGCCTTCTCGTTTTAGATTCACTTCTGGAAAGCATCATCCCTGCAAGCTTGTTAACCTCATAGAGCAGTCCAGCAGAAAACAAGAAGCTGCATTGGAATACCAACAACATTAGTATAGCATCATAAGCAATTCCACTTCTTTTGCTTTTTTTCATAAATATTTTATTTTGCTCCGAGAGTGTTTTAAGTTTGGTGGATGTAGAAACCACAACATAATTCACTCATTAATTACCCAGTAATGCAACAAACACTAAAGTAGTTGTTTGGGATGTGCTATATAAATGCACTTTTTGACTTTTTGGTTAAAAAAAGTAAAGAAAAAAAAAATGTATGTTTGATATAACTTTTTGACTTTTTACGAAAAGATGTGTAATAAAATATTATAGTAAAATCAAAATAACAATTTTACCCTTTTGACATTTTGACTTTTTAGAGAGTTGAATGAAAGGGCAAAATAATAATTTTGTCTTAGTAGCTTCCCCAATAAGCTACCCTTGAATAGTAGAGTTTTTAGCATTTCTAGCAATTTTTTTACTTTTTTAGTTTATCCTAAACAAGGCCTAATTAGTATAACAACGAACACACCAATTGACACATAAGACATACATGTGAGTTCCATCAATTAACATGAGTCCCGCATAATATTATATCTAGTTGGTGTGTTATTGGTAAACTAGTTAATGTTCTTTACTCCTAATTACAAGGGCATAAAGAAACAATCAATGCCACTACACTACCTTGAAACAGAATAACAATTTACATCAGCGAAAGTTTTAGAATGAAAGAACATATTTCTCTTTTCCCTGCCCATGCAAACATTTCTTCATTTCTTTCCTCTAAATAATTGAAAGCAAAAGGTAGCTTCAAAAGCTCTCATTGAGAATTATTACGAAACTTAGTACTGGAAATGTACCTTATTTTCTCAAAGCTTAAATTAACTTTTCTTATGTTTCTTCTAGACAAATTTGATTTGAAGAAATTATGATTGTCAAGCAAACAAACAAACGCAAATGCAATTGGAAGGAGCCATATCTCTCTATTCCTTGCAAATGACATTTGTGATATCAGAAGATCAAACACCATTGATACTTTTCAAATACTCAATCAATAAAAAAAATTGCACCTCCTTCGATAATCCTCCTATTCAGTCCATTTTGTCGCATAGTCCAAGCAATGTAATAATCAAAAAGGTATCACCACTCTTTCCCCTTCGTTGTTAATAAATACAAGATTATATAAAAGCAAGTCGCTACAGGGAGCAGATACTTTTGAAAAAAGAATGTGCCAATGCTTTCACATAACATATATGCATCTGCATCGCCATAAATCATTTATATGTAAACACCAACACATTTTAGTCCGGCACATTTATGCTCTTTAAAATTTCATACAGAGAAATGCCCTATGTCACCTTATGTCAGGGCTTTTATTTTTTTATTTTTTTGATAAATAAGCAAATATTATTAAGAAAGCATTAAGATGATGCAACCAATACAAGAAGACCACCCCAGATTGGGGAACCAAAAAGACAAGGGCTAACCAATCACCTCATCTAAAAAATTTAGAAACATAAATAAATCCGGATCTACCCTACTCTCCAACCAACTATACATAACTAGAAGAAGACGATTCTGTAACCAAGAAACACCATGAGAAACCTCTAAAAAGGTACGTCTATTCCACTCCAACCAAAGTAACCACATCAAACAGAACAGTACCAATAACCAAACCCTCCCCCCCAGCCGCTGCCGCCGCCGCCGCCGCCCAAGACGAACGCCTCGCCAAGCCCAAAAGAAATCCAACACCCCCTGCGGCTAAACCCAATCAACCCCAAATAGTGAACAAACGAAGCCCCACAAAGACGAAGCCACCAAGCAATGAAGAAACAAATGATCCACTGTTTCCGCATCCTCGCAGCACATACAATACCGATTCACTAGGATATGCCCCCGCCGCATCAAATTATCCAACGTGAGATTCCGACCTAAGGCAACCGTCCACATGAAAAAGGCAACCCTAGTCGGAACCCCCGGAACCCAAACACTTGTCCAAGGAAAGACCCTACCACTATCCCCCATCAACCCCCAATAAAGTGATGCTACTGTGAAACGTCCCTTTGCCCCCACCCCATTCCACACCATGGCATCTTGTCCCACCCCAACAGTCCCCAAACTATATAAGAAACCCCACAACTCCACCAGCTGAGCAACCTCCCAATCTTGAACCTCCTACCGTAATTGAATATCCCAGACCACCACACCCCCTCCACCCAAATAGGAAGCCACTGAAGCGTCCTGATCCGTCGCAACACACCCTCCCCACACCACCTATCTTTCCAGAACCTCACCCTAATCCCATCCCCCACCTTAAACCCTACCCACTTCTAAAACTCCACCCTCTCCAGCCAAATCCCTTTCCATAAACCACACCCATAAGCACAGGACACAGACCCTGAAACCCAACCCTCGCTGCCCACCCTATATTTAGAAGCCATCACCTGCCGCCACAATCTGTGAGGCTTCAAAGCAAAGCACCACAACCACTGCCCTAACAGGGCTCGATTAAAAGTCACCAACCTCCTCACCCCCAACCCTCCAGCTTGCTTGGGTTGACAGATCTGTCCCCAATCAACCAAATGATACTTAAAATCATCACTGCCACTACCCCACAAAAAGTCCCTCTGAAGCCTCTCCAACCATTGCGCCATCGACACTAGAATAACATGGGCCAACATGAAATAAGTGGAGATGCTAATCAACACACTCCTAATCAATGTCAACCGCCCGCCTTTCGAAAGATATTGGCACTTCCAACCTGCCAATGGGTCACAGTGGACCACCAACTCCAGCTCGGACAGTGACTCAGACCATCGGCGTTAGGCACTAGCTCCAGTTGAAACCGTCCGACCCATCTCACTTGGGTGTGTATCGCATGTAGCCCTACAACCCACCCCATTGTCAATCCGACCCACAATAAGATCTACAAAAAGTTTGGGTTGCCCAGGATGACCCAAATCACCACCCCCTTTTGGGCTTGAAACACAAGCTAAGGAGCCCACCCCCTTATCTTCTTGGCCCTCCAATTGAGTCCCCTTATTTTTTATCACAGCCCACCTACGTTGGCTCGTTTCTCCTATACGAGTTTCCTGGGCTTGTCTTAGACCCCCTTTGGTGGCCCACCGCCACCCCCACAAGTTGGGTGGTATTGCCCCGAAACCCCATAGGTCTCTCCTCTCCCCTAAATCTGTGCAAATATTCATTCACCCCCCAATCTCGGCTGAAATCCCTAATCTGATTGCCCAAAATCCCTCCTTGCCTTGTACAACCTAGACACCCCATTTTTCTCGGTCGCTGGCGACCACAGCTCCACCACCGAATCTGCCTCTACCCACACTAGCAGCGAAAACTGCCACATCCCCCCATCAGACGGAGACTTGCAACGGCATATTCTCGGAGCATCACACACGTATCCGAATTGAACCCAGATCCACCGACGACTCGTCCGCCTCGACAAAGCCACCACACCAGTCGCCGATACTACGGAACACCTCATCCCCATGAAGCTAAATAGGTAGAACCATCACTTGAATCCACACACTCTTCTCAGGCCGCAATGTCTTCCCTAAGATGTAGAGAGCCAGTGGTGACCACCACTCCAACAGTAGATCACACCCCTCTACTGTCCACCGCCGTCGCAACAACACTTCCGCCTCACTTCTAGTGGGCAAAACGAACAAGAAGCTATATCTCCCAGCGGTCGCACCTCTACCTTTCCCGAATGCTGCCACCAACACCCAACCCAGTCAGAGATAATTGCGAAACTCAAGCCCTTGCCACCCAACCTCCCCATCTTGCCCACTAGCGACCTATCCAAGATCCAGAACCAATCCACCTCCACCGCAGAACTAACAGCCCCTTCAGAGTCATAGTCGGTAGTTGAAAACACTATCCTAGAATTGGACGTTACCTGCCTGGAGCTAGTGGATTGCAAGACCTTCTCATCGCGTAGCCCGAAGCCGTCGACAACCAGCTCCACCCCTTCCCAGCCATCACCGAACACAAATACAGGTATGTCTATTGTCGTTGCTTCCCTGTAATGACCACTACTTGAAACGACGACCCCCCTCGGTCCTCGCCTCGTACCCAGAATACTGTAGTCCGACTACCCCCACTTAGACGACCCCAAAACTTAAGGCTACTGGGTTCCTTAAAAGCTAACCTCATTCTGGCCACAATCCAACGAGCTTCCGAGCCATTGAGCACCACCGCCCGTCGTAACCCCTCCTCCCTCTCAACAATGGTATCCACTCCCTTCGACGCCTCCTCAAACTCGAACGACCAGCCGCCGAGGAAAAGAATCCGCCGGCATGGCCCAACTTCTTTCCTAACTGGGAATATTTACCTTCCTAAAATCGCGGAGCACATTTTTCTTAGGATTAAAGTTTCTAAATTAAGCTAATGTAAATTTGCTCTCATTTTTTCCTATGTCAGGGCTTTTATAAAGAACAAAACTACATGTTATGACCCTTTATCATAGCTTTATGTGGCTTGCCAATTTTTCCTTTCATTTTAAAACCTAAAATCACATTAATATTCATTTCCTAGTTAAGAAGGGCCCTTGCCACATCAATCATGACGAGAGCTATAGCAATTAGTCACAAATAATGGCATTTTCCTTTCCTACACTATTATTTTCATTTTCACTGAAACGTAGTGTACACAATTAAAGCATGAATCACAATTTACCATGTTGTGATACAAACTCGATGAACCGTGCTAGCAGCAATAAGTGCAACTGCCTCAGCGAATATAACTGCAAAGGGGGGAAAAATAGCAATTAGTATTTTATTGAAGAGCATTAATACTTCATTAAATAGCCACTGCTGCAAAGTAACTATCCTTTGCTTCATTTTTGCTTAGATAAGAATTATGTTACAAAAGTATTCACATTTCTTAATATGCTTCTTTTATTTTCTAAAGTGATGAAATGGTGTTCAAAAGGTGTCGAAAAGCATTTCATGCATAATTTGGGGGAGTATGCAATGTTAAAACTCAAACTACTTAAATATGCGTACTAGGTGAATGTCCAATTACACTTGTCGGAATCATATCCCTTACCCTAACCTAAGTGCTTCATACATTTAGAAAAGCGCATGTAACATAGGATAGGAATTAATTAAGAGAAAACCGGCTTTAGATTGAACTAAGTAAACAATTTTATCAGAAGTAATTGTTGCATGCATAAGCCAAAACTTTCAAGATAATAATAATAACATTTTTGAAGAAGATATGGATTATAACAATACAACAATTTTAAACAATAAGTTGGGAACCCAAGATCTGTGCAGCATAATCTGCAAACCACTGCTACTGGGCTTAGAACTGTGGGCTTAGGCCCTTGGGCCTTGATTCAGAACTTGCCATCTATGAACTTTTAAGCCTCAACCTTTATCAACATATAGACTCATTTTTATGAAATAAAAACCTAGGTATTTTCACCAAAAAATCCTTCCCATTGGAAATTTCCAAGTGGCTAGGGCCCCATTGATCACCATTGGTTGAGAAAATGGATATCTGCCGCGATTAAATGCAAACTATTTGTGCTTGATTGTCTAGTTCACTCTTCCTACTTCCTACTTCCTACTTCCTACTTCCGACGCAGACCTCAGAAAGATAGGCATGATCTCAAGAATTTCAAGGTCAAAACTCAAGACAAGTATGATATGCAGTTTATAGAAATAATAAATTCCTTTTTTTGTCGTTTACACTTCACTAATCTAATTTCATAAAATAGAAAATTTTGAAAAGAAATTTAAAAAATAAAAATAAAAATTGCCCTTACCAGCACCCCACCCAGTCTTGATGCCAATAGTTTCTTGATAATTCCCAATGAACTGCAAGAAACGTACCCAAGTGAGTGCAAAATACCATATCTAGCTCCATATATATCATCTATGATGTCAACAAATTGAAGCATGTAAATAATGTTTCTAGGATGCAAAGACAATCGTCAAAGTATGTAATATGAAACATCAATAAAGTACCAAATCATAACATCCATTGAGTGCACATGTACATCTATAACACGTGTCAGAGACGAACATTCTATCCGACATACACCTAGCATGCTTCAGACACACAACCAAACATGTAACTTGCTAAATTTCAAAATACCGAACACGTATTAGACACTCATGGGACACACGTATCCTCTATCTAGAGACACGTGAGACGCATTCAGTGTCTTGGCACAAGTTGGATAACAATAAAAGGAGGCAAAGGATAGAAAAGAAGTATTTATTTATTGCTCGTTTAGACTTTTTAACATTTAAAACCCTGGGCACTTCTAATTTAGTTTATAAATACTCCATTGTGACCTGGCATCACATGTTCAAACCACAAAACTAGCCTCTCTGCACGCAAGGATAAGACTGCATACATCTACCCCTCCCCAAACCCCGTAGTGGTGGGAACCTTGTGCAAAGGGACTGCCCTTTAAATACTTTAGACTTCTAAAAGTAAGACATTAGGACTTTTTCTTCCCACATTTTTCAAAATACAGTGTGAAAGTAATTAGTTGTTATTCTTTTCTATTACAATAGTAATTTATCTTTTATATGAATAAGGAACATTTTTTTATTATATTTATAAATAGATATTCATTTACGTAACGTCCCACCATGTACAAGTCGTAATAGTTTGGAAATTTCTATGTCAATGTGTCCGTATTGTGTTGTATCCATGTCCCTGCCAATATCCATACTTAATAGAATAAAACTTGTGTAAAGATAGCGACAACCTTTTATAGAAGAAAGAACCTTCTATATCCAAACTTTCAAATTCAATGATGTGAAAATTCATTTAGAAGATTAAGCTATATATATTGTCTGTCTTTGACAAAGAATCTTAAATTTTTTAAGAATAAAATTAATTAGCGGAGTGGGTAACAATAGGACCGTGAAAATATTTATAATAATAAAATAAAAATAAATAAATAAAACAAAACAAAAAAAACATATGACTCAAGCAACCATCCCATATAAAGCTATACATATAGAAGGAATTTACAGCAAATAAACATCTTCAATGCTAAGCCTGGAAGGAAAAGAAAAAAATATAACTTAATTTCATGATAATAAAAACAAAAAGTACCCAAAAATTAAATAAATAAATAAAACTAAATAAACAATGCAAACACTCAATATTTGGAAAGAGGCCAAAGTCACAATACTATTTACTAAAATATATAAATGTGACACCTAACAACACAATAGAATTGTTTATAAGTATGACAAGCAGAACTTTTCAATTCCCAATTCAAGCCTACAAATTATGATTACTACGAAGAGTGCTTGTATTCGGGAAATTATGCAAATTAACACTTTACCACAGGTAGTTGTAAAAATATTATAAATAATTTTTTTATATGAAACATTAAAAAGGATCAAAACAACAGAGGATTAACTGAAATATTTTGCTTCCAATAAACATGATTCATGGGAGGTAAAATATCATGTGATGCCACCCCCTAGAGGAGGAAGGAGTCTAGTGTTCAACATGCAAGACAATTAAATTACAAAGAAAATAAAACAGATAATGAAGTTAGTACTATCAGTATATCCATGCTTACGTATAATTAATGTACAAATCACAGGTAGGAATGAACAAGTGATAGTAAATCATTTTTTTAAAAATCACAAAACTAGAGGCATTTTAACTCACTGTCA
Organism: Camellia granthamiana; assembly: GCA_036172215.1. Classification (NCBI taxonomy): domain Eukaryota; kingdom Viridiplantae; phylum Streptophyta; class Magnoliopsida; order Ericales; family Theaceae; genus Camellia; species Camellia granthamiana. The sequence goes on along the minus strand of CM069905.1, from coordinate 105,871,355 downwards.
GCAACATAACAAAGAGGAGAGAACTGGTGAACCCTCCGAGTATAGTGAACAACTCTGATGATGCTAACTTCCCTCTATACATTTCTTGCAGCGAGAGAATAATAATGAATAGAAGAAGAGAATATAACATGGAACTCCCAGTTCCTGCCATGGACTTCAGGTTTGCATAAAGAATAAAAAAGAAAATCATTAGATTAAACTGTTAATAATTAAGAACAACACCAACAAGAAGTAACCATATCAATCACTATTCACGAGCCCGTGGACAACCCATATGAATAAACTATGAAAGCATAATGATGCAATTCGGAACAGCCTATTCAACTAAAGAAAGGCTATAACCATGCATGACCCCTGGTAGTTTGAGACACAAAAATTTTATTTACAGCTGAAAAGATTAATCCTTTTAGAGAAAAGTCCACAACCCAAATTAAATTAACAATTGTTTTACAATAGTTACTTCAAATTTGTTCATCTCTTGTTATAGTGTTGCAAGATGATTAAGCAATAACCGTCTAGATGTAATCCAGAAAAAACAATGAAACCCTAACTACATTTTGTTGCTGATAAAACAGAGCTTCTGAGCACAGAATTGAAAACCCAACTCAACGAGGTCATGTGGTCAGCAATGGAAAAAACATAGGCTTCAAATTTTCAATCTGTGGGACACTGAAATCGGGACTTTCCTATGCTAATTCTCTAGATTTACTCTACAGATCCATGAAATCTATATCCATTCCATATACATGTAATGTATACTTATAGAGAGAGAGAGAGAGAGAGAGAGAGAGAGAGATTCACGAACATACCTCCGGAACGCTAGTTTTCACTGTGCTGCTCCGGTGGGATCCGATCTCTTTCCGATTATTAATGAGAATGGGGGTTTTATGGTGGCAATCTTCACTTTGCCCTGTCCTGGTTTGACCATCAATTTTTTTTTATTTGTACTTAAACCCCTAATTTCTAAAAATGATGTCCAATAAATTGTCAATAATTTTTCCTTCTTCATTTTTTATCCATACGAATATCATTTTATTAGTTTAATTCATAAAAACACAATATGATAATATAATTTTTCTTACATTTATCAACATAATAGACAACATTTATAGTATTTAAGACTGAATTTATTAAGTAAAAATTTAATTAAATTTTGTTTAATAATCATAAAAACTACTATTTAAAAATTTAAGTACTTCTTAAAATATAAAATTAAAAATTAAGAAAATTTTAAATGATAAGAAACTTATTTAATTCTAACTAAATTTATAAATACCCATACATAAATATCAATATATATTGTTATAACTTCACAATCGCCGTTATCGCCATTATCACCATCACTATCGCCGCCACCCCCACTATTGTTATCACCAGCATCCTTGTGCAATTACCACATTCATCACTATTGTCATTGTTACCATACGTACCACCAATGTTTTAAAAATCGAACCAGTGAACGAACCGGAAAGGGATCGGGTAGAGGGGTCACCGGTTCAACTGTCGGGTTGAAACGGAATCGAACCGTAACGTAATAAATATATTAAAATTATATTTAATAAAAATATAACTAATAAAATTATAAATTAAAAATATTAAATTATCTAAATATTTCTCCTAATATTTTTTTTACTTATATTTAAGATAATTTAATATTTTTAATTTATAATTTTATTACTTATATTTTTATTTAAATATAATTTTAATATATTTATTACATCACGATTCGATTCCGATTCAACCTAACGGTTAAACCGATGATCGGTTCACCCGATCCCTTTTTCGATTTGCTCATCGATCCAGTTTTTCAATCATTGTTTGAGATAACCAGACATGGCCAATTGTACAGAATGGAACAATCGAACCATGTGGGTTTCACCAATTTTGCTCTTTTTGTTGATTTTTTCCCTATTTCTCTATATCTCTGTTTTTTTATTGTTAATTTTGGGTTTTTTTGTTTTTATTTTTTTTTTTGCAGGTTTGAACGGCATCTATTTGATTATTTGCAAAAAAATAGGCTTGCATGAAACTGCAAAGCTCTTCCGGCAAGAGACTAATCTCTCATTCGATCTTTCGTCTCGTCCAATTAATCTTTATATCAAAATTTTCAATTTTACCGACCCGGTAAACTATCACCGAGTCGACCAGTTCGGCAATTCAACCACTGGTTTTTCCGATTCTCTCTAAATAGGTCGATTTTTTATTTCGAACGGTTTGGAGGGTATATCTGGACCGAAACCCTGACCGGTCGACGGTTCAACCAGTCGAACCGGCCGGTCTAGTCCAATTTTAAAAACCATGCGTACCACTATTATTCCACTATCACAATGATCTCCACTGTCATTACCACCGCTACAGCAACGAATACAACCCTTCAACCACCATATGTATCTCTACCATTATTGTTATTGGCGCCATAGATATCATTATGCCTCCACTACCATTATGAGAACCCGCATTTAATTATTCTTAGAAGAAAATAAATAAATAAATTGATTTTATCTAGAGTCTATCTAAAATATATATTAGTGTATAAGTTAGTTTTAAATTAATTCAATTCAGTCACTAACAAAAACATTGTTAAAAATAATAATTTTGTGGGTATTCAATATTTTTTTGTTTATAATTTATTTTAACAAGGATTCAACATAATAATTATCCTTACTAAATACCTTAGTTGAAAACCTTTGTTAATTAATTTAGGAAACCCACACAAATACACAATTAAAAAAAAAAAAATCAAAAATTCGGTGATGGTGTGGGTGATTAATCACCCAACACTTGTATGCATGCATGTAATAGCACGGAATAGGATAATTATATATCTTGAAATCAGAAGATCTGATGGAACTCATTAGAATGACTAGAAGAGAGAGAGAGAGAGAGAGAGAGAGAGAGCACCTCAGTCAGGACGAACTCCTATATATATATTCACATGCTTAAGTAAGAAGAAAAAGAGTAGAAGATCAAGGAAGTTTTAAAAAAAATTTCTACCATTTCAATCCTACTACTAGGAAAGAAAACCCTCTCAACCCTGTTTTTTTTTTATTTGTTGAAATTTTCAGATTTGTGTTCATATAACAAAATGACTAAAATTTTAGATAGAATTTTATTTTTTAGTTGTATGTAAATTTTGTAATTTGTATATCAAATATTTGAAGGTTATTTTTATATTAGTAGCCTTAAAATCATGATATAATTTTGAAATTAGGCTTGCATGTGTAGTTTGTGACATTAAAAAGATGATTGAAGATTTTATTTGGTTTGATTATATGACTTTTAAATTTGCCAGAATTTTGTATGAATTTTTAGATAATTTTATATTCAAACTTTTGAGATGATTTCTTCTACAAAGTTGTTAAGAATAATATCTAGTTCATCCAGGAATTTTTATAATAATTATTCTAGTTTTGTACGAATTTATACAAAATTTTAATTAAATAAAAAACTGTAGATAGATTTTACTACATGTTTGAAAAATCATTAAAAATCCTATAGTAAATCCAATCTGGTAATTTTTAAATAAAAAATGAATTTAAGAATTCTAGTTTCATAATAAAATTTTAGATTATGAAATTGATTTGTAAATTTAAGTGTGGAATTATTTTAAGAAAATGTAACAAATCTGTGTCATAGAATTTTTTGAAATTTTACAGAATTATTTATAACTTATTTTTGGAAATTTCTTTCAGGAAAATGACCATAACGTGTTTTTTGAATATTCCATGTAATTCCATGAATTTTAGAATTGTACAAATAATTTATTTATAATTTTAACTACAAAAAGTATGTTCTGAAATTTTCTGGGCAGATTGAGAGAGAACCAAGATTGTTACTTCAATTAATTATTAGGACTAAAAATAAATATTGTGCTGGTCTAATTAATTAAATTCTGTAAATTAGTAGTCCATGTACGTGTGTGGTTGTGGTTCATTTTTAAGTATCTAAAATTGTCATTTCATACCATGGTTTAATTTAATTGTTTATTATAATTTTGTATATTGACTGATTATTGTATAACATATGTGTAATATTTTCTGTTAATGAAATGGTATAACACTTATGGTGATTGAAATTTGTAATTATTTGTGATTAATATAAAAACTATCTAAAATGATTATGTTAAAGCATAAGCATGTTAAAGTTTTCTCTATGTAACAGTATGTAATAGCTTTCTCTATATGTCAATCTGTTAGACAGTTAGTCAGTTAGTGCCTCTGTTAGGAAGTTAGTAAGTTTGTTAGTTTGTTACAGATAACAGTTAGTTTGTTACTTGAACCTCTGTATATATTGAGCTCTGCTCATACATTCGAGATTAATGAGAATCAGTTTACTATTTTCCACATGGTATCAGAGCATTGAATAAGCTCTAACGAGCATCGATTCTTGGTTCCAATGGCTGATCCTCTTGCTTCTTTTTCAGCCTCAGTTTCTTCATCTTCTTCCACTATCTTGCCTCCAAACCTGACACTTCTCATCTCAAATCTGTCTTCATTTGTAACAGTGAAGCTTGATACTTCTAATTTTCTGATTTGGCGCAATCAGATCCAAAATATGTTAAGAGCTACTGGTTTGCTTGGATATGTTGATGGATCAATTCCATGTCCACCAGCACAGATCAAGGACTCTTCTGGTTCTGATATATCTAATCCCACACGAGTTCAATGGGATCTCATAGATGCACATCTGCTCAGTTGTCTTACGGCAACTCTATCTTCTTCAATTTATTCATCTGTTGTACAGTTTCAACACTGTTATGAAGTATGGAATGCTTTGATCAAGAGATTCACCATTCTTTCTCGATCACATATTCATCAACTCAAGAATAAATTGAATACTGTGTCCAAGAAAGGTGCATCCATGGAGGAGTATTTGACTCGGATCAAGGAATTGTCAAATCAGTTGGCACTTGCATCTGCTATAGTTGAAGATGAAGATCTTGTGTTAATCACATTGAATGGCCTCCCGGACGAGTATGACTCTTTTAAGACTGCCATTCGCACCCGATCAGATGGAATTTCTATGGATGAATTGTGTGCCTTGCTTTGTTCCGAATCGATTCATGTTGAACTTAAAGCACACAAATCATCTCCTATTGAGCAACCTAATGTTGCTTTCTCTGCTGCTACTCGCAGTTTTCATTCAAATCAGCCTGGTTCTTCTGGATTTTCTCGTGGTTCACAAGGTCGCTATTTCTCTAAAGGAGGCAGAGGAGGTCGGTTCTCTCAGCCCTCTCGTGGTCAATTTGGTTCCAGAGGCAGAGGGCGTAATGGACCAGTTTGTCAAATCTGTGGTGTTTTTGGTCATGTTGCATTTGATTGCTGGCATCGGTTGGATGCTCAATATCAACCTTCTCATGGTTCTCATGGTCCTCATGGTCAATATCAACCTTCTCATGGTTCTCATGGTCAATCTTCATCCCAGACTGTGTCTCATCCTAAAGTCTTTGTGGCCTCTTCTTCTCATCCAACTCCGTCCATATCTTCCTCCTCTTCCTCTGCCATGCCTTGGTATTTGGACTCGGCTGCCACTGATCATATGACCAATGATTTGAACAGTTTCAATGTCTATCAAGACTATCCAGGTACTGATCGTATTACTGTTGGTAATGGCCAGTCTGTTTCTATTCACCACACTGATCAAGGTATTTTACCTACTCCTCGTTTCTCTTTTCATCTCAATCATATCTTGCATTCTCCTGCGCTTGCATCTAATCTTCTCTCAGTTCATCAACTTGCTAAAGACAATGATTGCAACATTATTTTTGATGCTTCTTCTTTTCTGATTCAGGACAAGAAAACGAAGAGAATTCTTCACCAAGGTTTCCACACTAATGGCTTATATCATTTTCAGCCTCCTCCACTTTCATCTCATTCATCTGCTGTGCCTCAAGCTAATTTTCATGCCTTTAATAAGAATGTTTCTGCCGAACTGTGGCATCATAGATTAGGCCATCCTTCTTCTCACAAATTTTCTGTTCAGCAAAAGTATTGCTCTTGTAAATCTACTAAGCCTACTGCTATTGACTGTTCTGAATGTAGTATTGCTAAAAGCCATAGATTGCCATTTCAATTGTCAAATTCAACTGTCAAACAACCTTTGTCTTTAATTCATAGTGATGTTTGGGGACCTTTTAATAAATCTACATCTGGCTTCAAGTTTTATGTTATCTTTGTCGATGATTTTAGCCGTTTTACTTGGCTCTATCCGTTGGCTTACAAAAGTGAGGTTTTTACTAAATTTGTTGAATTCAAATCTTATGTTGAGAAGCAACTCTCTACTTCTCTTCAAGTTCTTCGCACTGATTGTGGTACAGAATATTTCAATAATAAAATGCATGCTTTTCTTTTACATAATGGGATTGTTCATCAACATTCCTGTCCTTATACCTCTGCTCAGAATGGTGTGGCTGAGCGCAAGCATCGACACATTATTGAAACTTCCATTGCTTTGATTCATCATGCCTCTCTTCCCTTACATTTTTGGTTTGATGCAGTTGCTACTGCTACTTTTCTTATTAATAGAATGCCTTCTTCTATTCTTGCTAATAAATCTCCATATGAAGTGTTGTTTCATGCTATACCAGATTATTCTTTCTTTAGAGTATTTGGGTGTCAATGCTTTCCTTGGCTTAAACCATATAGTTCTTCTAAACTTCATCCTAAATCTGTGTCTTGTGTGTTTTTGGGATATCATCCTTTTGCTAAGGGATATAGATGTTTTGATCCTAAATCTGGTAAACTTTACTTGTCTCGCCATGTGATTTTTCATGAACACAATTTTCCTTTCTCTATGTCTTCTTCTTCACTTACTGCTCTCTCTCAGCCCTCCTCCTTGGCAGATATTCACACTTTCTTTTGGGCTTCTCCATCACTTCATCCACCTTCACATGCCCCAACTCCTGGGCAGATTTCTCAGTCTGCTTGTGCACCAGCTCCTGCTCTCTCTTCCCAGTTTTCTGCTCAGACTCAGCTTCCAGTGCTGCCAGATTTGTCTTCCCTGTCTGCTGGTCAGTCTTTGCTTCCAGTGCAGCCACCTACTGCTGCTACATCTCCATCTGGTTTGCCATCTACTTCTCCGTTGCCTCAGTCTCTAGCTCCAACTTTACCTCCTGCTGCTCTGCCTCCACCTGGTTTGCACTCTCAGATGCCTCATTCTTCAGCCACAGATTTTCCTGCTGCTGCTATACCTGCACCCTTGCCTTGTTCTGCTGCTGGTGTCCTCTCCTCAGCACAGTCTCCTCCCTCTACTATCCATACCTCTCCTATTCACTCTATACACGTTGCTCTTCCACCTCTTCCTTCTTCTTCATCTACTAATCTTCATCCTATGATCACTCGGTCCAAATCTTCTGGACCCTCTGCTTCCCTTAGTCTTTCTTCTTCTTTATATACTAATTCTGAACCTCCTACTTACCAAGCAGCCCTTACCTCTCCTGTGTGGTTTGAGGCAATGAAAGACGAGTTTGGAGCCTTACAAAAGCAGCACACCTGGTCTTTAGTTCCCTTGCCTTCTCATAAACATCAAATTGGATGTAAATGGGTCTTCAAAATCAAACGCAACTCTGATGGTTCCATTGCTCGTTATAAGGCTCGTCTTGTTGCTAAAGGATACCTCCAACAAGAAGGTATTGATTTTCAGGAGACTTTCAGTCCCGTTGCCAAGCTTCCTACAATTCGGATTATTCTTTGCCTTGCCTTACATCATCACTGGCCTCTCAAACAGTTGGATATATCCAATGCTTTCCTTCATGGTAAGCTTGAAGAAGAGGTGTTCATGACTCAGCCTCCTGGGTTTGTTGACTCTTCTGTTCCTACTCATGTCTGTAAGCTTCATAAGGCATTGTATGGACTTAAACAAGCCCCCCGTGCTTGGTATTCTACATTTTCTACCTTCTTACTTTCTCAAGGTTTTCACAATAGCCATTGTGATTCTTCTCTCTTCATTCATAAAACTCCTCATTCCATTACCATTTTAGTGGTTTATGTTGATGATATCTTGCTTACCGGCAGTGATCCTTCTCATATGCACACTTTGGTTGAACAAATGCACCTTGCTTTCTCTATGAAAGAGTTAGGTCATTTATCTTATTTTCTTGGGATTTCTGTTCATACATCTGCTACTCATTATTTTCTTTCTCAACAAAAATATGCTCAGGAGATCCTTCATAAAGCTGGGATGGCTGATTGTAAGCCGTGTTCATCTCCTATTTCTGTTAAACCTGGTCTCTCCCCTACTTCTCCTCTTCCTTTTGCTAATCCTTCTCTTTATCGAACTCTTGTTGGGGCTCTCCAGTACCTAACCATCACTCGTCCTGATATTTCTTTGGCTGTCAACCAAGCTTGTCAGCACATGCATGCTCCTACCAATGGTGATTTCAATGCTGTTAAACGTTTGCTTCGTTTTGTTAAGGGTACCCTTTCTCATGGGCTGACCTATACACCAAGCACCTTTGATCTTCATGTTTTTTCTGATTCCAATTGGGCCGGTGACACTATTGATCGTAAGTCCACATCTGGGTATTGTGTTTTTTTGGGATCCAACCTCGTTTCTTGGTCTGCCAAGAAACAGGCCACCGTCTCTCGTTCCTCCACCGAGGCAGAATATCGGGCTTTAGCTCATGCTGCGGCTGAAGTTAGTTGGCTCCGTATGTTACTTTCCGACTTGTTTCTCACTTCTCCTACTGTTCCTGTGATTTGGTGCGATAATCTGTCTGCTCTTGCTTTAGCTTCTAACCCGGTGTTTCATTCCCGGTCCAAACATATCGAGGTTGATTGTCATTTTGTTCGGGAACAGGTGCTGGCTAAACGTCTTTCTCTTCATTATGTTCCCACCATTGATCAGTTGGCTGACATTTTCACCAAACCATTGTCGGTTTCTCGCTTTCAGTATCTTAAAGACAAACTCATGGTGTCTTCCCCCATGTGTTTGCAGGGGCATGTTAAAGCATAAGCATGTTAAAGTTTTCTCTATGTAACAGTATGTAATAGCTTTCTCTATATGTCAATCTGTTAGACAGTTAGTCAGTTAGTGCCTCTGTTAGGAAGTTAGTAAGTTTGTTAGTTTGTTACAGATAACAGTTAGTTTGTTACTTGAACCTCTGTATATATTGAGCTCTGCTCATACATTCGAGATTAATGAGAATCAGTTTACTATTTTCCACAGATTAACAGCATGTACAAAATTAACGATTGACAGGTAATACTGATAGTTCAGGGTGAACCTTGGTTCTTTTGAGAATTTTTACATAATTGTGTCACGAAACCTAAAGATAGCACAGGACTTATTTGAACCATTATCGGTATTCGGTTTTGGGATAAGGGTGAATGTGCGGGTGGCACACAAGGAGGTTACGTACCCCTAGCAGAACGTTCCCTTAGGCAGACCACGGATGCCATTGCTTGGGTATATAACTCTGGGTGTGGGCATCCTTGGTAGTACTTGAATATTTGACCAGGGGGGTTTCAAATTAACCGTGGTTGGTAAGAGAATCTCTTGGTGAGATTTTGAGTGTCACCTAAACTATTAAAATTGTTAAAATTAATTTAATGGTTGTTGTATTGTCAAGCTATTAATTTCGTTATTTTCTCTTAGTTGTTATGATTGTTAATCTGATTATTTTCTCTTAAAAGAATGGTTGGTTTGTTATGTTTTCTTACTGTGTTGCAAAACTCATGGTATATATTTTTGTTGCCCTGGCGTTTTATGCCAAATTTTGACAAGGAAGGAACGTAAGCTGAAATTGGAGCTAATGCTAATATAGAGCCTTAGCTAACTTGAAGTCATGACTTTAGCAAAATAAAATTTTACTATCTTATTTATTAATGATTGAGGATGTTACAATGTTGTTTAATGTTGTATTTGAACTTTTAATATTTTTTTGTGTTGTTTAAACTTTTGGTTGTGTGAGAATTGAAATATTCCTATTAAGATGTTAAATTTTTATTTGATAAGTTTCTTTGTTATTTAATTTGTATAATGTTCCAAAAAAAAATTTTGGGGCGTCACAATTTGGTATCAGAGCTTAGATTCGAACCTTTGGGCTATGGGTAGCAATTATATATTTTTTCTTTACGTTTAGAAAAAAAAAAAAAACTTACGTTGCCTTGTAATTTTTCGTGACATAACTAAGTTAGAACCTTTTTAATTGTAGGATGTCAGGATCATCGGATATTATGAAATAGAGTCTGACCCAAGTAAAAAAATAGAGTGGCCAATAGAAGACTATGAGCCTAAGTCTGAACCCGAACAAAATACGCCTATGTACAACCCAATGAAGGTGATTGTGATTGACTCTGACCCCAAGGAGGAACCTGTAGAAGGTAATATTGACGAAAGTATTGGAGATGTAGGGGCCATATTTGAAAATTGGAATGTTCAAAATGGGCTGCAAATTAGCTCATATGTGTATGTTAGAATCCATCCATTAGGAAGCTGTGCTTGGAAATCCGAAAGTTGGGTAAGTACTTACATCGGACTTGTCCAGATTTTGAGTTAAGAAAATCCTTGGTTGTATTAGTTAGGCCCTTTCCCGGATGGCTTTACAGATAGAATGGGCAACCTTTTTGATATTTGGACCCTTCAGTATGTCATGCTCGACCCAAACCAAATTGTGAAGACAGATGGATCGGTGGATTTCAAATATTGGAGAATTTATTAGGAGGAACCAGTGTAACTGTTAGGATATTTTGTGTATGAAACTGTTGTTTTTGTGAGGGTGCTGTGGCGATTCATGGGGCTTTTCCAAGCCACGTGGGAGTAGGAAGTCCCTGTAAGGAGAGACTATCCATGGCTATTTGATTTCTAGGTTAAAGGTCTTAAGGGAGTTACAAACTAGGTAACTAATTGTTTTGTAAGCTTACAATGTCAAAATTGCCTAGTTTAAAGTTGTTAATATAAGTAACTCTAACTAATATCTGTATTAACCTTGACTTTTAGGGGCTACCTTTTGTCTTGTATTAGCTTGTAGTATTTTATTTTTATTTTTATTTTGCTGTTTTGTAACTTGTCCCATCTAATGAATGAAGTTTTCTTTTATGGAATCTTTAATTATTGCCTTTGTATATATATATATATAAAATAATAATAATAATACTAATAATAATGATGATGATAATGATAATAAATAAATAAATACATAAGTCACAAATTACCAACAATTCCATCATGTAGAATGGCTGGACAAACAAGAAATAATAACAACAGTAATGGTGATGGAGTGTCTGATGGTGATGTCGCTCAGATTATACGCGCAATTGCCGATAGAGTAGGTAATATATCACTTCGAAATCAAGATCAAAGCAAATTTGAAATGATAGCAATGTTTGAAAAGCTACATCTCCACAAATTCCTTGGTGGATCTAACCCCTATAAAGCTGAAGCTTGGTTAAGACAAATTAAGAAGTTACTAGACACTTCTGACATTCGAAATGAGCAAGATAGGGTGACCATGGCGATGTTTCAAATGGAAATGGAAGTAGATCATTGGTGGGAAATGATCAGAAGTACCCGACATGTAGAGACATTGACTTGGAGGTAATTTGAAGACATATTTATGGAAAAATATTTTCCTAACTCACTAAGACAAGAAATGGTTCAAGAGTTCCTCCAACTGAAATAAGAAATAATGTTAGTTACTCAATATGCAAACCGTTTTGAGGCTCTTTCAATGTATGCTTCAACAATAATAGCAAATAAAGAGGATAAGATTAGACGATTCAAATAGGGTTTGGACACAGATATTAGAGGAATATTGATCGCAGTACCACTTTCCACCTATGCTCAAATGGTGGATCGAGCTTTAATTGTGGAACGTGAATTAGTGGATTCCAAATGCATTCGAAATCAACGATCAAGGGACAATAACCAATCACGATGAGGAGGTCCAGTTTGAAACACCAAAAACCATCCTACACCAACGCTTTATGTCGGAGGGTTGCAGTAGCAAGAAAGGCAGAATCAGGGAAACTAGCAATGAGAAAACTCTGTAAATGTGTGGAAAGGAAAATGTTTCAAATGTGGTCAACAGGGGCATCGTCGAAGTAAGTGCTCTCAAGATGGGAAATATTTTATGGATCAACGAGGGGCACAACAATACAACAAATGCCAGCTAGGACAAGGTTCTAAACCCACTCAAACTACCCAGACCAACAAGGGGCAACCACAAGCCCCTAGGAATGCAGGCCGCCCAAGAACACAACCACAAGAAGCTGGAAATGGAAAGAAACCAGGAGGGACTAACTAACAAGTAATAGGAAGGATGTACGTTCTTCAAGAAGAAGAAGATGTTAGTAACCCATCAGTAATTCAAAGTATGTTAATCCTTATGAATTCTTGGGTTAAAGTATTGTTTGACTCGGGAGTTTCACAATGTTTTATATCCACTACATGTGTATTAAGTCTGGGTTTGGAGCCAGAAACGTTAGAGATAGCTATGAGTGTTGCTTCACCCTTAGGTGGTCAAACCCGAGTAAATCTAGTATGTAAATCTTGTGAACTAGAAATCTCTGGTTCATATTTGATCTATGATCTAAGAGTTATGCAAATGTCTGATTTTGACGTCATTCTAGGAATGGATTGGTTATCAGTTCATTGAGCTATTATCCACTGTTATCGTAAAATGGTGACGTCATCCTCCCTTAATGGCACAAAATTTTAAGTTAAAGGAGATAAACAAGATTCTTTAACTTTAATATGTCGCAAGTCGCGGTGGCATGATCAATTAACTAGATTGTTGACAAGCTTAATTTTGGAAGACGCAAATTGAAAGGATCCAGTATTATCTCATGTAGTGTGCGAGTCCGCTGACATTTTCCCTAAAAAATTGTCAGGATTACCCCCAAAACAGGACGTAGATTTTACGATTGAGCTCCAACTTGGGACTTCACCAATTTTTATGACACCACATCGTATGGCGCCAGTTGAACTTTGGGAACTGAATGAGCAATTGCAAGAATTATTGGATAAAAAGTTCATCAGACTAAGCACGTCTCCATGGGGAGTGCCATCATTATTCGCAAAGAAAAAGGATGGAACCTTGAGATTATGCATCAATTATCGACAACTAAATCGAGTCACTATTAAAAATCGATATCCATTACCAAGAATAGATGACTTGTTCGATCAATTAAGAGGTTCAAAATATTTTTCCAAATTCGACTTTAGGTATGGATATCACCAATTTCATGTCAAAGAAGAAGATATACCAAAGACTACGTTTCGAACCCATTATGGCCACTATGAGTTCGTGGTAACGCCATTTGGTTTGACGAATGCGCCTGGGGTATTCATGAGTTTAATGAACAAAATTTTTACACCTTATTTGGACCAATTTGTGGTAGTATTCATTGACGATATTTTGATATACTCATGATCGGAGGAAGATCACGAGCAGCATCTGAGAGCCATTTTGCAAATTCTAGAGGAGAACCAATTGTATGCTAAAGCTAGCAAATGTGAATTTTGGTTGAAGGAAGTAAAATTCTTAGGTCATGTTGTGTCTGAATCCGAAATATCAGTGGATTATGCTAAAGTAGAAGCAATAATGGAATGGAAACAACCTAAGAATACATTTAAAGTTCGTAGTTTCTTGGGGTTATTATTGGAGATTCATTCAAGATTTCTCCAAATTAGCCGAACACAAAAAGGAGTAAAGTTTGAATGGAACGAAACTTGTGAGCAATCGTTTCAAGAACTCAAGAAGAGACTAACAAGCGCTCTTATACTAATCATACTCGAATGTGACATTGGATACACAGTTTATTGTGATGCCTCTAAAGAAGGGTTAGACAACGTGTTAACACAAAACGGGAAGGTAGTGGCTTATGGATCAAGACAATTGAATAATCATGAGAAAAATTATCCTACCCACGATCTGGAATTAGCGGCTGTAGTCTATGCACTTAAGACTTGGCGACATTACCTCTACGGCAAAAAGTTTGAGATATTTACCGACCACAAATGCTTGAAGTACTTGTTCACACAAAGAGATTTGATGTCACACCCCAAATTTTAATTACTCGGAAACATTACCAAAGCTTTTAAATTAAGTCCTTTTTTTTTATTTTAACAAACATCCATTACCCTTAAGTAATAGAAATACAATAATACATGTTCTCTCTCTCTCTCAATGAATACAATAATAATAATGATACCTGCCAATCTCCTACTGAGAAGCTACAAATAAATAAATACAAATATCAGTATACAACAATCACTTTCTTCACATCCACAACGAGATTACACAAACAGACTTATAGACTTCATAACTTTTCAACTATGAATCCAAATTTTCTTCCTGTAAAAAGATAAAACAACAAGGGGTGAGCATGCATGCCCAGTAGGAATCTCATAGTTCTCAATCAATAACTAACACACAAATAGAAATGATCATGCATGCATGGTGATACCATATAGTAGGGTGACATTTTATAATTTCAAAATACCATAAGTAAAGTACATTTTTCTCAAAAACTATTTAAACACTTTTAAGAAGAACCTTCAACCATTAAAAATCATCCCTTAACTTTAAAAACCACAGTTCCTTGTGAAACAAACATATTTAAAAAACAACATCATTTAAAAATTATTAGCCAATTCCTAAAATATTTCTTATTTAATTTCCATTTTTAATATTTCTCTTTTTTTTTTTTTTCCTTTCTACTCATTATATTTATTTAGAACTCCATGAATTCAAATTCAAGTTCCCTAATTTATTTACAGAACAACACTCATAATTTATCTTTATGGTCACAACCAATGCATTAAGTTCATCATCACCAATCTATAATCCCCTTACCCATTTTTGGTTTCCATTCTTTACAAATAATGTCTATGCACATTTCCTCTTTATATCAAATTACACATCAATTTGCAATTTCACATATTCATCACAAGTCACAAATAACATCATCAACTCAACACATATATCAATACAATCCACCTTTTGCCGACTTACTACGGTGGGACAGCGGGCACCCAATTCATAACACTTTCCACCTTTCGCTGGCTATTATATGGCGGGAAGTGAACTCCCAAAAAACCATTTTCTCAAAAGCCATTTTCTTCCAAAAACCATATTTTTTTCCAAAAACCACTTTTCAACTTTTTAAAACCATCCCCCACATTTGCCAGCTACTATATGGCGGGATGTGGGCACCCAAAACATTTTTGAAAACCATCCATTTTTCCACTTTTGCCGGCTACAATACGGCAGGACTGTGTGGACACCCAAAAATCATTTTTCCATTTTCACCGGTTACTATATGGCGAGACTGTGTGGACACCCAAAAATATTTTCCCACATTTGTCCAGCGATAAGCCTAGATAGGGCAACTGGGCACCTTTAATCTAAAACCACCCCCACATTTGCTGGCTACTATACGACGGGACATGGGCCCCCAAAAACCTTTTTCTTCAATTTTTAAAACAATCCCCCACATTTACCGGCTATTATATGGACGGTCGTGGGCATTGAAAAACCATTTTTCAACTCCCCGCGCAGGTACCAACACAACACCACCCAACGCAACTCAACCCAAACTCAACACAGCCCAACACAACTCAACCCAAACTAAACACAACTCAACCCAAACAAAACACACCCAACACAACTCAACCCAAACTCAACACACCCAACACAACTCAACCCAACACAATTCAACATGATTCAAACACAATTCACCATAGTTCAACACAATTCAATTCAATATTATTCAACACACTTAATTCAACATAAACCAACACAACTAAATTCAACAACACCATTTGCAATTTCAACATAATTCAAGATAAATTCTTGAATCCCCTTTCAACATTCCATAACCAAGTTTATGTCATCTATATCATCAACACATCTTTTTCCCCCAAAGTCATTTCATATTGTAGCATGATTTACAATGTCTATAATAAGGGTTCAATCGCTAATTTTTAACATAATTTTCAAACACTTCCAAAATTCTATTAAACTCGTATATATACAATTCAATACCTCAATTTCATGATTCTACTTTCAATTTGGGAAAAATCATTAATTATCATTAAGAATCAACTTAGGGTTTTCAAGAAAAATCAAGAATTTCAAGAAAAATTGAAACTTCTCACACCATTACTTTTAATTACAATTTTCCCCTTGATTATACATCTAAGGTTCATAATCCACCATATTAACCCAACAATTGAATCCCCAACACTTCAAACCCTAAACTCCCAAATCTCATGATGTACACTATATGCTCAAAAATGGAGATTTTATATTTATATAATCAAAATACCACAAATCTATCTATTAATGCAAGTATTGAAGGAGAACTAGGACCCCTATGTAACAACCCTCACACTGTTTACCGATTAATGACTGATTGAATACCGGT
Organism: Camellia granthamiana; assembly: GCA_036172215.1. Classification (NCBI taxonomy): domain Eukaryota; kingdom Viridiplantae; phylum Streptophyta; class Magnoliopsida; order Ericales; family Theaceae; genus Camellia; species Camellia granthamiana. The sequence goes on along the minus strand of CM069905.1, from coordinate 105,854,985 downwards.
TACTGCTAATTGAGACCGATTATGAAAAGTAATTGAACTGATTGAATTACTGAACTGATTGACTAGAAACTGGAACGGAATTGACTGAGTATATATGTTATTTTGCATTCTATCTGTTTGACTATTTGATTATCTGTTTGTATTGTTATGTTTAAACTGTAATTGAAGGCCTTATCGGCGGCCGAATTCGAAACTGACTAGTGTTTAGTGATCACCATAATTTATGTGATTTTATGGTATATTTATCTGGAATTTGTTTTGGTATGATTAAACTAGATTAAAATAAGCTAAGTACATAGTTTGACTTAATTACAACTTTGCCATGGAGGGGGCCACTACATCAAACTTTGCCTAAGCCTTAGTCTTACACTACAAACATTTGTTCAGCCATTGTTCTTGAGTGTATAGCCGGCTAGAGAGAGAGACATTGAGAGGTTTGAGTTCATCTTGTGATATTGCTTGGAAATTAAGAAGATTGGAAGAGTTCTTACTTAATTGGGCTCTTACACCTTAAATTCAAGACTTAGGTAAAGAACTCACCTTCTCATTGTTGTGTTTAAGTTCCTTCTAGCATGGATCATGGTAGTTTAAAGAGTTAAGGCATGAATTGGTTCATAAGTGTTGAATTAAAGCTAAATTGTTGCATGCATGTACACATCTCACATTATTGAGGTTGTTCTTCAAAGATTTTCACATGCATGTCCATGTCAAAGTTAAGAACCATGATTTCATCTTGTTTTTGGAACAATTGGCTCACTAGAGCATCAAATTGAAGCTTTGAAATGGTTTGAATTCATGCATGTCTTGTTCGTAGCATGTTCATGAAAAATGAGTTTGAAATTGGGTTTGAAATTTGGTTTTAATTGATCTTCCCTTGGGCCTTGATTTTACAAATTGAGCCTTGAACCATGGTATTCTATGTATCTACAAGTGTTTTCCAAGAAATGGACCCAAAAGAATTGATTTTGATGCATTTGAGTTTGATTTTGAACCTGGAGCTTGAATCTGGATTTTCTAGATTTTGGTCTTCCGCTCGAGCGGGGAGAACGGCGCTTGAGCGGGAAATTCGTGCTCCCAGTACTTTGCACTGTTTTACAGTCCGCTCGAGCGGGGTAATTGGCGCTCGAGCGGGACCTTGTGTCTTACGCTCGAGCGGCTATCGAGCGCCCTATCGAGCGTGATTTTCACCCATCCAGTACTTTTGACTGTTTTGCAGACCGCTCGAGCGGGGTATGTGACGCTCGAGCAGGAACCTTTGTCTGCATTTCCGCTCGAGCGGAGTAACCTACGCTCGAGCGGGACTCTGTTTTTCTGAAAATTCTGAAAATGTTTTCTAAGTGCATCTTTGCATCCTCATCCCATCCTAGGCATTCTTAGGCCTAGTTTAAAGCATCTTAATGAGGATTAAATGTAGAACACACCGAGGCAAATTTAGGGATTAAGTTATTATCTTTCCCAACTGTGAAACTTAGTGTGTGTTCAACCTGTTAACTGTTTAGGGTTGGCATTCCGAGGAGACGCTCTAGCTTACTGTAGCCCAGAACTCTGTGAGTAGCAATTGTGTAAAGATATGTTCAAAATGATTATCTTCTGAATACTAAACTGAACTGTTTACTGAACTGATATTGTTTACTGAATGAATGTATGTCCTATATTCTGAACTGTACGGTGGCATCCTTAGCACCTACTGTTTACTGTTACTGTTACAGAGATCTCTGTCGGTTCCCTTGTGGAATTACTACTGTTTACTGATTGATGGCCATCACTACTGTTCGGTCTTTAAGACCTACTGCTTACTGTACTGTTATGCTAATGGATGTACCACATATGGCTGATTGACTGAAATACTGATTTAATGAACTGTTTTCATTACTACAAGGACATTCATTCTAAATCTCTTTACGCATTATGTTATTCACTGGGCTTTAGCTCACTGCTCATATATATGTAGGTGTACAGGCACCAGACCACAGCTAGGAGCGTCGGCGTAAACTCCAGTTTTGTTAAGCCAACCACTGTGCCTCACTGCGAGGTTCCGAGCCTGCCAAGCTATGGCTTAGGGGTGTTTTTATCTCCCCGTCTGTCTTTGTGCTGTTTTTGTAATACTGTATAGACCGTATTGTACTGTTTAATAGGGATTTAGTCCCTGCTCTGACTGATTGTATATATTGTACATACTGTTTGTCTCTGACTGCATAAATGTATGAAAAATCTTTTTGGCATACAGACTGTCACAGCTCATTGGACACTGTTTATTTACTGTATTGACTTCCGCCATGCCCCTGTACTCTGTTTTACTGTCTTACTGTTAAGCAGGCCTTCGGTAATCTCGGATTACTGGCCGGTTACGGTGCTAAACCCATAGGGGCGGGTTTGGGTCGTGACACCCTACCTCAAGAATCGAGCAAAAGAGCAAGCTTTGAGAAGAATCATTCGCAAATCCGAAATCCAATCGGTTGAAAATGTTGACCTTCAAGCCTTCTTCACTTTTTGGTAGGAGATTTTGGCCAAAACTTTGAGGAATGGAAGATATTTGGGTCAAGAGATCAAGGATTTTCGGACCTAGGGTGAGGGGAAGGAAGGGGGAAAAAGAAAATGTAAAGAATGATCTAGAAACCCACTTTTTAAATCGCTGAATTCGCGCAGTCCGCTCGATCATCTCTTTTCCCGCTCAAGCATACCTGCTTCCAACACAGATTCCAAAACTTCAAATAGGCGTAACTCTCTTATCCGGACTCCGTTCTAGGTCGTTCTTGTGTCCAAATTGAAGCCCCGGAAACAAGCTTTCCAATAGCTCTAGCCTCACACCCAAATTCAAAGTGTGGAAAAAGAAAAGGGCAAAAGAGTGACGGCTGATGGTACGCAAATTATTCAAATTAAAGTTTTTGGTCCAATCTTACTTTACTATCATGTTGCCACCTCAATCAATGTCCCAAAATAAAATAGGGAGGCTCCAAACACAACAATAAAAGGTCAAAAACAATCCTATTAGTCTCAAAAATTCAAACTCAACCAGGTAGACCGCTTGAGCGCCCAATCTTGCGCTCGAGCGCACAGACCAACAAAGCCGTCCTCTCGAGCGACCACTCCTACGCTCGAGCGGGAATTCATAACTCTCAAAATTTTGGATAGACTGCAAAAATGCTGGGAGCCTCTCAAGTCCACTCGAGCGTCAACTCTCCCGCTTGAGCAGAGAGAAAAATTCTAGATCATTACATTTGAATATGAGGCAGAGACGCTGGATAGAGTACCTTGAAGATTACCAATTCACTTTGTCTTATCATCTTGGGAAGGCTAATGTTGTAGCAGATGCACTAAATCGAACGACAAGGGAGATTGTAGCCAACATATTAATTAAAGAATGATAAATGATAAGTACTGTGAATGAGTTTAGGTTACAACCAGAAACTCAAAATGGAAAGATTAGGTTATTTGCAATGGTTACAACACCCTAACTTCTTACCAAAGTGCTAGCAGCTCAAAGATTTGATTAAGAGACTGACTTCATGAAGGCACGATTAATGTCAGGAGAATTTTCACCTGATTTTGTGCCAAATATCGAACAATTGAGAGAAGAAATACTTAAAGAATTTCACCATTTAGTTTTTGTGGTTCATCTGGAAGGAAACAAGATGTACCAGGATCTCAAGCGATAGTATTGGTAGAGTAGAATGAAGAAGGACATTGCTCAATTTGTGTCTAAGTGCTTAACGTGTTAGCAAGTGAAGGCAAAACATCAGAAGTCGACAGGAAAACTCCAACCTTTACCAATACATGAATGGAAATGGGAACACATACCAATGAATTTTGTAACGGGACTACCCCGGTTGCCGCAGGGCCATGATGCCATTTGGGTTATGGTTGATTGGTTAACTAAGACAGCACATTTCCTACCAATAGGACTAACAGGCACACTTGAATCATTAAGTCAATTATGTATTCGAGGAATCATTAGGTTATATGGAGTACCAGTCTCAATAGTGTCAGATCATGACCCTCGTTTGATGTCACAATTTTGGCAAAGTCTGCAAAAAGCTATGGGTACAGAGTTGTGTTTTAGTATGGCTTTTCATCCTCAAACTGATGGTCAATCAGAAAGAACAATTCAGATTTTGGAAGACATGCTTCGCGCTTGTAAGATGGATTTCAAGGGTAGTTAGGAGCGACACTTCCCAGTAGTTGAATTCTCTTACAATAATAGTTTTCAAGAAAGTATTAGTATGGTACCATATGAGGCTTTGTATGGACGGCCTTGTCGATCACCAATGTGTTGGACGGAAGTTGGAGAAGCACCCCTTTTAGGGTCAAAATTAGTTCAAGAAACTACTGAGAAGGTGAAATTAATTAGACAAAGATTTGAGACCGCTCAGAGTAGGCAGAAAAGTTATGCAGATCAAAGGAGAAGACCTTTAGCATTTCAAGTTGGAGATCATGTGTTCCTAAAAATACAACCTCGTCGAGGAGTTGTTCGTTTCGGAAAGAAGGGAAAGCTATTACCTCGCTTTATTGGGCCTTTCGAAGTTTTGGATAAAGTGGGAGAGATGGCATACCGTTTGGCTTTACCACCTCAATTGGCTAGGGTACATAATGTTTTTCACATCTCTATGTTACGGAAATAGGAGCCGCACCCTTCTCACGTCATCAACTAGGAGGAAATTAATCTTGATGAAAATGGGACATTTTAGGAAAAACTTGTTAAAATTTTAGATCGTCGTAAGAAAAATTTACAAGGTAAAACTATACCATTGGTTCAAGTTCTATGGAGACATCGTGGGATGGAGGAGTCAACGTGGGAATGAGAAGATATGATACGTGTTAACTACACTCAACTTTTCAAATCTACAGGTACGAATTAATTTCGAGGACAAATTTTTTTTTTTTTTTTTGGAGGTATGTTGTGAGAACCCACATTTAATTATTCTTAGAAGAAAATAAATAAATAAATTGATTTTATCCAGAGTCTATGTAAAATATATATTAGTGTACAAGTTAGTTTTAAATTAATCCAATTCAGTCACCGACAAAAACATTGTTAAGAATAATAATTTTGTGAGTATTCAATATTTTTTTTGTTTATAATTTATTTTAACAAGGATTCAACATAATAATTATCCTTACTAAATAACTTAGTTGAAAAACATAGTGTAGACACCCCATTTTTTACCGTTCTCAAGACTCGGTTGTGCTTGCAGGTACACTCGAACACAAGTTCGATTACTCGTCGGGCATTCGACTTTTGCAACGGAACGTCACAGGTTCGAGCTTCCCAGACCTTGTATCCTTTCTGCCCCATTCTTGGACCATGACTTGGTCCTCTCAGAATGTGTTTCTTGGTGCACTGCCGACCACCTTTTGGCCATGCCGGCCTTCACTTTGTTCCTGCCGGCCATTGATTGAGCCTGCCGGCCATCAATGAGCCACTGCCGGCCATCTCTGATGGCTGGCAGCACCCCTGTCTCAGCAGGTTTCACTCCAGATATTTTGAGCCAGCTGGAATCCTTTTATTTGCCATCCATACACGTGTATGGAGGGATGAAGCTCTTGCCAAGCTTCTTGAAGAAGCTTTGCATTGTTTTTCTTCTATATAAGGAGTGAGCCTCTCTCCTTATCAGAGGTTCAAATTTTTGGAGAAGAAATACCTCTTTCTCTCTCTATATTGTGGTTGATTTGTGCCTTGAAGTTCATTTTCCTTGCACTTTTACACTACAACACTTAGAGATACACCACCATCTTTGGATCGAGATTCTTGGGAGGACTTCTTGAGCTCTAAAAGTGAGGTTTCACCCCCTGAAGTTGCTGGTTTCGAAGTTGATCTTCAAGGGTGAGCTTCTTCTCCTTTTTAGCACTTTCTTGTACCTCATTTTGGCCATACTTGCATATTGTTTTAGGCCTTGATTTCAACTAAAAAAAGTCTTGTTTTTAAGTACTTTTGAAGGTCTTTTTGGTGTTAGGGGTGCACAACCCTCTTGTATGCTTTGTTTAGCCTTGTTTTGAGCCATGCCTTAAGGCCTCCGAGCTAGCCTTGGTTTGACCTTCTAACCACTGAAATCCAGTGGATTTTCAGTGGTAGGCATGTGGTTTTGAGGCCTCAAATCAGAGGGGGTGACCCCCTCTCTTTTGGTTTTGGTTTGCTTGCATTTTTGGCCTTCCAAAGGAGCATGCCTCTCTGTATTTTTGAGGCTTGGTTCAGGCCCCTTTTTGTGACTTTTAGGACCTTCCTTGGCTCTGTCCATGGTTGGTTTGGTCACCTTTTTTATGCATCTTGTATGTGTAGTGTAATCCCATTTGTAGCTCATCAAAGTAGCATGTTTGCCTAGCTTGTGTTGAGTCCATTTCAGTAGGTTTTTGGTAATGTTTTACCATGCCTTAGATCTTTTTTGGGTTGGTTTTATCACTCCATGCATGCATAACACACTTGTAGTGTAAATCACACACACTAGCTTTGTATGCTCCTTGAAGTAGCATGTCATTCTAGCCTATGTTGTGTCCATTTCAGCATGTTCTTGGGTTTTTTTTACCATGTCATACCTCTATTTAGGTTTGGTTTGGTTAGCCTTTGCATGCTCCATGCACTTGTAGTGCATTTCCATGAAATAGCCTAACATGCATCATGTTGTGGCATGTCATTTTAGCATGCTTTTGGCTTAACTTCCTGAAGCTTTTGTCTATATTTTAACATGCTTTAGCTCTGATTTTGGTTGTCTTGGTCATCCATGACTTGCTTTGCATAGCTTTGGTTCAATCTTGCTTGTAGGCTTTGTGTATTGAGTCCACTAGCATGCTCTACTTGGCCTATTCTAATGATTTGGCATCATTCATAATGTGATTTCAGTTCATGTCTCATGTCCATGTATTCACATTTCTCACCCATTCAATGTGTTGGAGGGTTTGCCCCTTTATGCCTTAACACAAACTATTGCGTATGCCTTCATTCCATAGCTTGTGAGCCATCATTTCAGTGGTTATTTGGGGTTATTATGCCATGATATAACTCTGATTTTTATCGCTTAAGTCATTTCATGCTTGGTCCTTATAGGTGTAGTGTAATTCACCCTATTTGCCTTGCATATTCCATGCCTTATGCCCTTCATGTTAGCACATTTTGGCTTCCTTCCTTGCATGTTTTAGTATTGTTTTAACATGTACTAGGACTGTTTTAGGTTGCCTTGGCCATATCACTCGTGTTTTGTATAGCTATAGTGTAAATGCTTAGGCTAGTCTTGGGTTTTGAAGCCCCTACCATGCCATACATGTGATGTTTGCATGCTTTGCCATCATTCTAAGTGTTATTTTAGTCCGTGAAATGTGGCCATACACTTGCATTTTCCATGCTTTTAATGCCTTGGAGCCTTGGCTCTTTATGCCTCAAGAATGAACTTTTGTGCATGCCATTAAGCCTAAGCCTTTGGCTCATCATATCAGTGCATTTTTGGTCTTGTTATACCATGATGTAACTCTGTTTTATGCTGTCCAAGTCATGCCATGTTTGGTTTCAATAGGTGTAGTGCATTGCCTCTTTTGTAGCCTTGCATGCTCCTTGTTTTTGGCTTCTTGTTTTAGCCCGTGTTGGCTAGCTTCGAGCTTGTTTTTGGTCTTGTTTGGACCTACCTTGGGACTGTTTTAGGTTCCCTTAGCCCTTTAGGGCTTGCCTTGCATGGCCATGGCTTGAGTCCCTTTGTTAGTTTCGAGCTTTGAGCTTTCTAACATGCTATGCTTGCATTGTTTAGTTGATTTGGCATCAATTTACATGAGATTTCAGAGCTTACCTTGTTGTCACATATCCACGCTTGTCACTCTTTAAGTGTGCTTAAAAGTTGCATCTTTATGCCTTAATCCTTGAGCCAATTGGCATGCATGTTTGCCTTGCCTTTTCATGCTTTTCATACTATCAATTCATCACTTATGGCCACTGATTTTAGGCATGGTTAAGGCCTATCCATCTTTAGCGTAAACCTATCTTACCATGTTGTCACATGCTTGTCCCATTTCGTATGTTGTTGCATACTTGTCCGCCGTCACATGCCTTGCATGTTTGTATGTTCATGTTGCATTTTATCATGTTATTCAAGGTTGTTACCTCACATCATGCTTATATGCTTGTTGCATGCTCGGGTTATTGCATTGCATGTTTGCCATCCTTGCATTGCATTGTTGTTTGGATTAAGTATTAATCCGAGCACGAGGAACGAGGGGCGTTTCATACTTCAAGTGATGAAACGTGTCTCAATTCTCGGTCGCCGACGCTCTTGATGATCCATGATAGAGTTCTAGGCACTTATGTGTTTATTTGTGCATTCATTTCACATTGATTTGCACAAGTTGGATCTTTGGCCATCATGCGTCGAAATGCGTGATTGATGGTCGTGGATCCGACTATGCCTCTCCCTTAATGCTTCGAGATGATATGGGATGGCATAGTGCGTACATACCCTTGGGAGACCCTCTATTTTCTCTATTTTGTGCTCTGCTGCAACTTGGTGTCCCAGCACATCAGTGGCCAGCAGTGCCTTGCAGATGGCCGGCACCCCTTCATTTTTGGTCGGCAGTGGCTCCCTATGGCCGGCAGGCCACTGATGCACTCCCCAGCATGTTTTTGGTAAGTTCCAACAGCAAGGTCTCAAGGACACCCTGCAGACAGAGCCTCTAAAGAGCAACCGGAGAGCTTTACGGGGCGGCATCCGAGCATGCATCCTCTCCTTCTTCGAACAGAGCTGGAGCAGCTTATTTTTCATGCTTACTTGTTAGTTAGCATCAATTTATAATAATTAATTAATTCGTTAATTAGTTAATTGTTGTAATAATTAGTTGTAGCTAGTTATTCAATTCGGTTATATAATAATTAATTAGCTTGTTAGTTAGTTAATTAGTCGGCATGTATTATTCATTCAGACCCTCCGTCGAGAGAGCGAATTTTGTAATAAGTGTGCGTGCGTGTGTGTATGTCTTCCAACCCCCATTTCTTTCTCCCTTTACTTACTTGCTTTCGTTGGTTAGTTTTAGGTCATGTTTCGAATTAGCATACTTATGCTTTGCATGTTTGCATCCATCCCTCTGTCTAGCATCCTTATGTTTTGCATGTTTGCATACATTCATCTACATTACATGCACAGGGCTCGGCGCATCATACTAATTGCATCGTATTTCAATTCCAAGTTGAATACATGTATCAATTATCGCATCTCATATGTCATCTTAGAATAGCCGAGCCTATTTCTAGTTGCATCTTGCATGCGTTGCATTACCCATTTTAACATGAACTAGGATCATGCATTGATTTCTAACTAGTTCTTTGTTTTGGCTCGGAGTACTAGGTAAGCTTTTATGCTTTAGCATACTGCATGTGTGTTAATGTTGCCATAATAGCATGCTTGCCATGAGGCTATCTGCTTAATTGATATAACTGCCTGAATGCCTGTGGGTGAAGGTTGGATTGCTTGAATTGGAACAATTCATCGAAATCCATGATTCAGCCTACTTACAAGTAGCAAACTTTAAACCATTTCCAAACAAACAGATATGTGATGCTTTGTTCCAAATTAGGCGATCTAGTCTATACTTGTTTGCTGTGCGCATCACATAGTAATTCTAGATAATTAACCGGAATAAGAACGCATGTGTTTTCAAAAACAAGATATCATGTTTAGTAGTGGCCGATCTTTGATCGGGCGAGCGGGGGTGCTCATAGCTGACCTTCCCCAATCGTATCCAAGTTCTCGAGCCGAGGCAACTTTGGTGATGACGGACACGTGGCCTTAGGCAACGAGTCAGGATTTCCTAAATTCCCCCAAAATAAAATATTTAGGTGACGACTTTGTATCTGGCAAAGCAGTCCATGTTTGGCACTTCTTTAAAAAAAATCAGCTTTCCAAAACGATTTGTCGAATTTGGACTCTTTGGTGATTTATCAGTCTTGCATTGCACTTTGCGAGATCAAATTCAGAATCGACAACATTTGAGTTCGAACTGTAGCATGAAGGCCCTCGGGGCGCGTGTCACGACCCAAACCCACCCCTATAGGTTTAGCATCGTAACCGGCCAGTAATCCGTGGATTACCAAAGGCCTCTGAACAGATTAGCAAATAGTAAGGGGCTGCGGAAGTAATAATACAAAATAAACAAGGTCCAATGACCTGTGATAACGTACATGGGATGGAACATTTCAAAACTTATATGTATATATGCATAAACATGCCAGTCCAGGTATACAATATTTACAACATGTACAACCCAAGACCTTTCTTTACAAAACATAGACAGAGACTAACATGAGATACAAAAACAGCCATAGCAATAGGCTTCGATCGGAACCTCATCGGGAGGCACAACGGATGGCTGACAAAAACGGAACAGAAGGCCATCAACTCTGGCCCTGGTCATGTGCCGTCTCACTTACATACATAATATAAACTGTGAGCGAAAGCCCAGTGAATAATAATAGGGTAAAGGGTTTCAATGAATGAGTTCGTACAGGTTCAGAAATCACAATCCAGATTTGCATCAAATTCATTATTTGTCCAGATCATATATATATATACAGAAATCATAAGTCATGATTAATTTACGTGATACATCCATTAGCATTAACAGAACAGAACAGAACAGAACGCATATGTGTGAGGTTACGAATAACCAGTTCCATAAAGGAATCTCCGGATCCGGGTAACAGAACAGAACAGAAGCTGAGCCCCCGTGACAGGGCCTCCGGTACGGGTAACAGAGTGCAGACAGAAATAAGTTCCATGAAGGAACCTCCGATACCGGGTAACAGCTAACAGATATCACATGATGCTAAGGATGTCACGAAATACATATCAGAAATTGAACAATCATTCATTGTACAGAACATATCATTTCAAAAAATATATCTTGTTTTATCACACAGAAAGTAGATACAGTTTGAACATAACTTTACTAAATTATTACTCACAGTTGGCCTTGAAACAGACAGACAGAGCAGATTGATCACACGACACGCGGCACGTGACCTACATAACACATAATGGACACACACTTAAAACACACATTCTAATCACACAAACTTACGTCATTGGTTCTTAATGTGTTTCTAACCTTAAAGCCTCACTATAGAGTCTTAAACATGGCCTAGGAATGCCTAGGATGGAATGAGGATGCAAAGATGCCTTGGAAAACATTTTTCAAAATTTGCTGAAAACAGGGGTCTCACTCAAGCGTAGCTTTCTTTGCTCGAGCGAGCTTGCCAAAACAGAGGGGTCGCTCGAGCGTAGACTCCTTCGTTGGAGCGGTCTGTAAAAATGCAAAAGTACTGGTTGTTGAAATTTTACGCTCGATGCACACCCGATGCTCGCTCGAGCGTGAGACACACCCTTCGCTCGAGCGTAGGTCTCGTCGCTCGAGCGTGCATCTGCGTGCACTAAAAACTTGAGAGCTCACAATTTACGCTCGAGCCACCATTCCATCGCTCGAGCGGAGCTTTGAACAAACAATGGTCGTTCGAGCGTGGAATCCTTCGCTCGAGCGAAGAAGCCAATTTCTGGAATTTCCAGATTTGCCTTCCAAGCTCAAACCAAGCATTCAACTACCCAAATCTCAACCTCTTGGGCCCATTTTCTGGAAAAACACTTTAAACTCATAGTATAACATGTTTTAAAGATCAATTTGAGAAATCAAAGCCCAAAGGTGAGTCAATTAAACACAATTTTAAACAAACTTCCAAGAAATATTAAAGAACAAAACATGCAAGTGTTCATTTGAATTCAATGCTCCAAAAATGTAACCAAATGTAAGATTACACTCAAAATCATGATGAACTCATGGACTATAACTAGAATATGGTCTTGCATGCAAGAATTTCCATGAAAACACTTCAAATTGTTATGGTATGGACATGCATGCATGATTTAAGCTCTAACTCAACATGTTTAATTCAATTCTTGTCTTAGATCACTAATGTCACAAGAATCATGCAAGAAATGACTTGAATTCACAATCAAGAAGGTAATTCTCCTACCTTAAGTCTTGAATTCCAAGTATGGAGGCTCAATTATGAAAATTCCTCTACAATTCTTCAAGTTCCAAGCCAAAAACTCTTGTTGAAGCTAAGTCTCTTCTCCTCTCTCACTCTCCTACGTTTTGTCTCAAATATGGCTGAGGAAATGATGTATGGAGTATGCTAATCAAGTCCCAAACAAGTCTCTTAGAAGTGGTCCACCAAGTGGCAGTTTCATAAATAATTGAACTATTGTAATTTAGCATTATTTAATCTAATTTAATCGTTCCAAATCAAATTTTAATTAAACTTACCATAAAATTCTATAAATCCTAACTAATACTTAACACAAAACAATTTTGGAATCGGGCGCCGATAAGGCTTTCAATTTGCAGTTCAAAGTTGAAACATGAACAGATCATTTTATGGCAAACAGATAGAAACACAAAGATAATGCAATACACATGCAAATTAATTCCAGATTCCTTTTAAATTACTGTTAAGCATAATTAAACATATTTTAGCATTAATCGGAGGTCGGGGTTATTACAGTCTTCCCCCCTTAAAAGAATTTGGTCATCCAAACTCGATTTACCTTCATTTGGAGTCAACATTGGGTCCAATGGGAACAAGTCCGGATATCTCTTCACCATGTCTTCCTCGGTTTCCCAAGTTGCATAGGTTCCTCCGTGGTTTTGCCCATCAACTTTTACTAACGGTATTTCTTTATTCCTCAATTTCTTGATTCTGCGGTTCACAATCTGAATAGGCCTTTCCTCATAGGTGTAATCATCTTTTAGGAGTACATGTGTTGGTTCAAGGACGTGAAGTGGATCCCTCAAATATTGTCGTAGCATCAATACATGAAAGACGTTGTGCATATGTTCCATTACTGGTGGTAAGGCTACCCGATACGATACCGAATTGATCTTTTCAAGGACCTCATAAGGTCTAACATACCTTGGCGCCAATTTGCCCTTAACACCAAACCGAGTTTGACCCTTCATCGGGGTCACTTTTATAAACACGTGATCTCCAACTTCATATTCCCTCTCTCTTCTACGAACATCAGCATAACTTTTCTGCCGACTCTGTGCAGTTTTCAGGCGTTGCTGTATCAGCTTCACTTTCTCGGTTGTTTCTTGCACAAGTTTCGGTCCCAACAAAGGTCTATCACCTACTTCAGCCCAACATATCGGAGAATGACATCTTCTTCCATACAAAGCTTCGTAAGGAGCCATTCCAATGCTTGAATGGTAACTGTTGTTATACACAAATTCAGCTAATGGCAAGTAGGTCTCCCAATTCCCTTGGAAGTCTCACACACACATTCTGAGCATATCCTCCAGATTTTGGTTCGTTCGTTCAGTTTGGCCATCTGTCTGTAGGTGATAGGCACTGCTCAGTCTCAAGTCAGTCCCCAGAGCCTGTTGCAAACTCTGCCAAAATCTCGATACAAACTTTGAGTCCCTGTCAGACACAATAGATACTAGCACTCCATGCAATCTCACAATTTCAGTCATATAGATATTGGCCAATTTATCAGCGTTATAAATAGTTTTGACAGGCAGAAAATGAGCAGACTTAGTTAAACGGTCAACTATAACCCAGATAGAGTCCATACCTCGAGAAGAACGAGGCAATCCCACAATGAAGTCCATGGTAATGTGCTCCCATTTCTATTCCGGTATTGGGAGTGGTTGTAGCAATCCAGCGGGTCGTTGATGTTCAGCTTTAACCTATTGGCAATGTAAACATTCCACAAAGTCTGCAATACTCTTTTTCATTCCAGGCCACCAAAAATTCTATTTCAAATTATGGTACATCTTCGTGTTCCCTGGATGCATAGCAAACTTACTACTGTGAGCTTCGGTCATAACACGTTTTCTCAAATCATCACAATCGGGTACACAAAGACGATTTTGAAATTTCAGCACATCATTCTCAAACACAAATCCCGGCCTCGGCTTTGAATCAATTTCCTCTGTGATCTTTTTCAAGTATTCATCCTCACACTGTTTCTGTTTGATTTCGTCAAGAATTGTAGGTTGAGCGGCAATAGCAGTCAGTAGCCCATCTTGTTCTAGGTCAGTCAACAATTCTTTTCGGTTGGATAGCAAACATGACAGATTCGCACTGGATTTTCGGCTCAAGGCATCTGCTACGGTATTAGCCTTTCCTGGATGATACAAGATTTGCAGATCATAATCTTTGATTAACTCTAACCATCGCCTCTGTCTCATATTCAATTCCTTTTGGGTAAAGAAGTATTTCAAGCTCTTATGGTCGGTGTATACCTCACAAGTTACCCCATACAAGTAGTGACGCCAAATTTTCAAAGCAAACACCACAGCTGCTAGCTCAAGATCATGCATTGGGTAATTCTTTTCATATGGTCGGAGTTGTCTAGAAGCATAGGCAATCACCCTTCTGTTTTGCATTAATACACACCCCAGACCTTTGTAAGAAGCATCACTGTACACTTGGAACCCATCAGTACCATTATGCAAGGTTAAGATTGGTGCAGTCACTAACCTGGTTTTCAACTCTTAGAAAGCTGCCTCTCTTTGTTCATTCCAGTCAAATAGCACATTTTTCTGAGTTAACTGAGTCAATGGCATGGCAAGCTTGGAAAAATCTTTCACAAACCTCCGGTAGTAACCTGCAAGTCCCAGAAAACTTCGGACTTCTGTTACATTTGTCGGTCTAGGCTAATCTACGACAGCTTCAATTTTCTGAGGGTCAACAGAAACTCCATCCTTGTTGATTACATGTCCCAAAAATGCCACACTGTCAAGCCAGAATTCACACTTGGACAATTTAGCATGCAATTTCTTTTCTCTCAAAATCTTCAAGGTGGATTTCAGATGGTTCTCATGTTCTTCCCTGTCTTTAGAATAAATCAAAATGTCATCAATAAACACAACAATAAAATCATCCAGATATGATTTAAACACCCTATTCATGAGATCCATGAAAGTTGCAGGTGCATTGGTCATCCCAAACGGCATTACTAAAAATTCATAATGTCCATATCTAGTTCGGAATGTAGTTTTCTCTATGTCCTCAGCTCTAACCTTTAACTGATGATACCCGGACCTGAGGTCGATTTTGAAAAACACTTGGGCACCTTGAAGTTGATCAAACCAGTCATCTATTCAGGGCAGAGGGCATTTATTCTTGATAGTCACTTTGTTCAGTTCTCAGTAGTCTATACACAATCTCAAAGACCCATCCTTCTTTTTGACAAACAAAACTGGAGCACCCCAAGGTGAAGTACTCGGATGGATAAATTTCTTATCTAACAGTTCCTGAAGTTGGGTTTTCAATTCTTTCAGTTCAGAGGTAGACATTCTGTAGGGAGTCTTGGAAATAGGTTGTGTCCCCGGAAACACTTCAACAGTGAATTCAATTTCTCTATCAACTAAGTCCCCAGGTAAGTCAGTTGGAAACACATCGGAAAATTCACAAGCAACAGGGATTGTTTCTACAACAATACTATCAGATGGTGCAGTCAATATACAACACAGATAACCCCTACATCCCTTCCTAAGGAGTTTTACGGCTTTCATAGTCGAAATCAAATATGGGGGAGGAACTACCCCATTCCCAATAAAGATAAATTCAGGCATACCAGGTGGCCTAAGCACAACAGTTTTACTTGCACAGTCAATAGTAGCACAGTATTTAGTCAACCAGTCCATTCCCAAAATACAATCAAAATGACTAATGTCCAAGGGTAATAAGTCCACATATAACATCATATCGCCAATCATAACATCACATGCTGGATAAACATGAGCACACATCATAGAATCCCTAGACGGCATAGACACAGATAACACATAGGTCATAAGTTCTAATGGTCTAGTCAATTTTTGAGAGAAAGCATGCAATACAAAGGAATGTGTAGAACCAGAATCTATCAGTACACATGCATTTTGAGAACATATAAAGAGTGTACCTGACACCACAGTATAGGTGTTTGGTACGTCACCGGGCACTAAGGCAAACACTCGGCCTTGTCTCAGAGGTTCCTTCCCAGTATTGGCTTTGGCATTGGTTTTGGCCACAGAAGCGGATCCCGCTGAACTTGCTGCAGGACGGCTAGTAGTCTCAAATCTGAGCGAGCAATCTTCCACTACGTGACCTGACTGGCCACACCGGAAACATGCACCGGACACTCGGTAGCACACACCCCTGTGCCTTTTACCATAATCAGAACAAACCGGAATAGACCCACTACTCTGACTCGAGTTGTTCAAAGTCCCCGTGTTTTGCTTCTTATTGACAAAGGACCGGCCTCTTTTAAAACCAAACCCGGATCTTTTTCCTCCCCACTCAGTTATTGTAGTCACTGGGGCTTTACTTTGTTTCATGGCGGCTAAGGTGGCCTCTGCCATTAAGGCTCTGTCTAAAACTTCCATATAAGTAGGCAATTTCAGGACGCCTACTCGATCAAACACCTCCAAATCTAATCCTCCTTCAAACTTTCGTGCTTTCTTGTAGTCGGTATCTACCATATGTGGGGAAAACCGTGCCAATTCAGTGAATTTCGCTTCATATTCTGCCACAGACATTCTTCCTTGCTTGAGTTCCTGGAATTTAGACGCTTTCCGATCCCTGAAACATTGGGGAAAATACTTGTCGTAGAAGATGGCACTAAACTGTGCCCATGTCATATTTCCATTGCTACTTCGGATCAGTAACCACCACCAGCGGGCTTCATCTTTCAGAGTATAGGTGGCTAGGAGGACTTTCTGAGTTTCAGAACAAGGAAATACTTCGTACAATTTTTCCATCTCAAGCAACCATGTCTTAGCTTTCAGGGGTTCAATTCCACCATAGAACGTTGGCGGTTTCATTTTCATGAACTTCTGTGTCAGATTGATGATGTCATTATTTTCTGCTTCGGCCTGTACCGGTGGAGGCGAAGAGGGCAAAGGTTGTTGTGTCAAGGTTTCAATCAATGCTGCTAATATTTGTTCCATTCGGCCGATGCGAGCCTCTGAAGATTCACTTTCACCACTTCCCCTTGCATTCTCCATCTTACTATACAGACATCAAATGATAATAAACACAAGTATAATCTTATTCGTCGCCTTCAATTCATGTGATTCAAATGTACATTCAGTTTTCATATTCAGTTGCATTACCACACACACTCACACATGCAAATGGAATGCCCTAATGCTTACTAGGACATCCTAAGCTCATACGGACCTGTGTGTGTGTGGTAGAATACGTGCTCTGATACCACTCTGTCACGACCCAAACCCGCCCCTATAGGTTTAGCATCGTAACCGGCCAGTAATCTGTGGATTACCAAAGGCCTCTGAACAAATTAGCAAATAGTAAGGGGCTACAGAAGCAATAATACAAAATAAACAAGGTCCAATGAGCTGTGATAACATACATGAGACGGAACATTTCAAAACTTATATGTATATATGCATAAACATGCCAATCCAGGTACATAATATTTACAACATGTACAACCCAAGACCTGTCTTTACAAAACATAGACAGAGACTAACATGAGATACAAAAACAGCCATGGCAATAGGCTTCGATCGGAACCTCCTTGGGAGACACAACGGATGGCTGACAAAAACAGAATAAAAGGCTGTCAACTCTGGCCCTGGTCATGTGCCGTCTCACCTACATACATAATATAAACTGTGAGCAAAAGCCCAGTGAATAATAATAGAGTAAAGGGTTTCAATGAATGAGTTCGTACAGGTTCAGAAATCACAATCCAGATTTGCATCAAATTCATCATTTGTCCAGATCATATATATATACAGAAATCATAAGTCATGATTAATTTACGTGATACATCCATTAGCATTAACAGAACAGAACAGAACAGAACGCATATGCGTGAGGTTACGAATAACCAGTTCCATAAAGGAACCTCTGAATCCGGGTAACAGAATAGAACAGAAGCTGAGCCCCCATGACAGGGCCTCCGGTACGGGTAACAGAGTGCAGACAGAAATAAGTTCCATGAAAGAACCTCCGATACCGGGTAACAGCTAACAGATATCACATGATGCTAAGGATGTCACGAAATACATATCAGAAATTGAACAATCATTCATTGTACAGAACATATCATTTCAAAAAACATATCTTGTTTTATCACACAGAAAGTAGATACAGTTTGAACATAACTTTACTAAATTATTACTCACAGTTGGCCTTGAAACAGATAGACGGAGCAGATTGATCACACGACACGCGGCACGTGACCTACATAACACATAACGGACACACACTTGAAACACACATTCTAATCACACAAACTTACGTTGTTGGTTCTTAATGTGTTTCTAACCTTAAAGCCTCACTATAGAGTCTTAAACATGGCCTAGGAATGCCTAGGATGGAATGAGGATGCAAAGATGCCTTGGAAAACATTTTTCAAAATTTGCTGAAAACAGGGGTCTCGCTCGAGCGTAGCTTTCTTTGCTCGAGCGAGCTTGCCAAAACAAAGGGGTCGCTCGAGCGTAGACTCCTTCGCTCGAGCGGTCTGTAAAAATGCAAAAGTACTGGTTGTTGAAATTTTACGCTCGATGCACGCCCGATGCTCGCTCGAGCGTAAGACAATTTAATCGTTCCAAATCAAATTTTAATTAAACTTACCATAAAATTCTATAAATCCTAACTAATACTTAACACAAAACAATTTCGAAATCAGGCACCGATAAGGCTTTCAATTTGCAGTTCAAAGTTGAAACATGAACAGATCATTTTATGGCAAACAGATAGAAACACAAAGATAATGCAATACACATGCAAATTAATTCCAGATTCCTTCTAAATTACTGTTAAGCATAATTAAACATGTTTTAGCATTAATCGGAGGTCTGGGTTATTACAGCGCGTCTACACATAGTTAATTAATTTTAAGAAACCCACACAAATACACAATTAAAAAAAAATCAAAAATTTGGTGGCAGTGTGGGTGATTAATCACCCAACACGTGTATGCATGCATGTAATAGTAGGGAATAGGCTCAGTATATATCTTGGAATTGGTAGATCTTATGGGACTCATTAGAATGAGAGAGAGAGAGAGAGAGAGAGAGAGAGAGAGCCTCTGTCAGGATGAACTCCTATATATATATATGCTTGTATTCTTCTCTGATCGAAAAAGAGAAAAGGGAAAAAAAAAGTTTGAGCAAGCTAAGTAAGAAGAAGAAGAGCAGAAGATCAGGAAGTTTAAATTTTTTTTTCTACCATTTCATTCCTACTACTAGGTAAGACAATCCTCTCAACCCTATCATTTTTTTTATTTGTTGAAATTTTCAGATTTGTGTTTATATAATAAAATGACTAAAATTGTAGATAGAATTTTATTTTTAGGTGTATGTAAATTTTGTGATTTGTATATCAAATATTTGAAGGTTATTTTTCTATTAGTAGCCTTAAAATAATGATATAATTTTGAAATTAGGTTGCATGTGTAGTTTGTGCCATTAAAGAGATGATTGAAGATTTTATTTGGTTTGATTATATGACTCATAAATCTGTCAGAAACTTGTATAAATTTTTAGACAATTTTATACTCAAAGTTTTGAGATGATTTTTCTACAAAGTTGTTAAGAATGATGTCTAGTTCATCCAGGAATTTTTGTAATAATTATTCTATTTTTGTATGAATTTATACAAAATTTTAATTAAATCAAAAACTGTAGACAAATTTTACCGTATGTTTGAAAAGTCATTAAAAATCCTATATTAAATCCAATCTGATAATTTCTAAATAAAAAAAGTGAAATTTAAGAATTCTAGTTTCATAATAAATTTTTATATTATGAAATTGGTTTATAAATTTAAGTGTGGAATTATTTTAAGAAAATGTGACGAATCTGTGTCATGGAATTTCTTGAAATTTTACATAATTATTTATAACTTATTTTTGGGAATTTTTTTTTTCGGGAAAATGACCATAACATGTTTGTTGAATATTCCGTGTAATTCCACGAATTTTAGAATTGTATAAATAATTTATTTATAATTTTAACTACAAAAAGTATATTTTGAAATTTTCTGGGCAAATTGAGAGAGAACCAAGATTGTTACTTCAATTAATTATTAGGACTAAAAATAAATATCGTGCTGGTCTAATTAATCAAGTTTTGTAAATTAGTAGTCTATGTATGTGTGTGGTTGTGGTTCACTTTTAAGTATCTAGAATTATCATTTCATACTATGGTTTAATTTAATTGTTTATTATAATTTTGTACATTGACTGATTATTGTAAAACATATGTGTACTATTTTTTGTTAATGAAATGGTATAACACTTATGGTAATTGAAAATTTGTAATTATTTGTGATTAATATAAAAACTATCTAAAATGATTAACGACATGTACAAAATTAACGATTGACAGGTAATACCGGTAGTTTAGGGTGAACCTTGGTTCTTTTGAGAATTTTTACATAATTGTGTCACGAAACCCAAAGATAGCACGGGACTTATTTGAACCATTATCGGTATTCGGTTTTTGGATAAAGGTGGATGTGCGGGTGGCACGTAGGGAGATTACATACGCCTGGCAGACTGTTCCTTTGGGGCAGACCATGGATGCCACGGCTTGGATATATATCTCTAGGTGTGGACATCCTTGGTAGTACTTGAATATTTGACCAGGGAGGTTTCAAATTAATTGTAGCGATAGATTAGTGGTTGGTAAGAAAATCTCTTGGTGAGATTTTGAGTGTCACCTCAATTATTATGTTATCCCAAGTAGGCAACCTAAGAGGGAGTGAATTGGGTTATTAAATTTTTTTACAATATTAAAAATTAATAAACACAATATTCAGAATTTTAACAAATAAAAAATATAACAATTATTATCAATATAAAAGTAAGAGAGATAGGGAGAGAAAATCAAACATCGAGATTTATAGTGGTTCGGCACGCCAGGCCTACGTCCACTCCCCAAGGAACCTCCTTGAGAATTTCTTCACTATCAAAATGAATCAATACACCACCAAGGCTTCACCAAGCTTGTGGAATTTGTAAAGATCTTACTTTTATCTATTGAGCCTCACTCAACAATAAATGCCTCACTCTTACAAAATTCCTTCACAAAATAATAAATAAGGATAAGAAGTAGTTCAACCCTCTTTTATAATAATTCTCTCACAAAGAGTAAATATGAAAATGTAAGAACAAAGATCTGAAAGTGAAATAGTAGAGTGAAAAATATAATCACAATTTTGAAGCGCACAAAATTTTTTCTCTTCAAGTTATTGATTTTTCTTTATACAAAACACCTCCATTTATACACAAAAATATACCCGTTGGAGGTAGAACGCTCCTTGTTAACGTCATGGATCACATGGGTACGCTCTTCCTTTTTGATTTAGTAGTTCGGGCATATGGAGCGTAAGACTGTTCTTCTTTATATTCAAAATTTGTATGAAGCATACTGTAAACATTTCCTTTTTCTTTTCTATGTCAGGTGCCAAGCATGTGGCTTACAAAACATATAAGTGATCACTATTGTATATATAACTTTTCAACAAATGAATGGTGTTTAATTTTCCCTTCGAAACAATGAATAATCAAAAGTTGTATAGTAATTGCATAGTAATTTTTCTAATAAAATATTTAATTGCACAATAAAAAAAATTAATTGCACAATAAAATCTCTTTAGGTATATTTAAAATAACATTTATAATAGATATGAAAATATGTATCTCTTTTATAATCTTTGTAGTTGTTGACGAGATTTTAAATTCATTTTTTAAAAAAATAACCTACCACCCAATGTGAGTATATCAATTTTGTCAAAAGAAATAATCCATCAAATTTGTCAAAAGATAAATAGTGATCAACCTAATTTTTCAAAATGTGAATAGTAAAATTTTCAAAATATTTTTATCATACAATATATATTTTAAACTGATAATAGTTTGTGTCAAATAATATAAAATATATATAGTAAAAAATTACAATTTATCCCATAACATCATCAAAATCAAACAATATGATTAACAACCTCCCCATTTTTCATGATGACAATATATGTATGGATTTGACACAAAATTAAAATCAACAAAATATTTGATAATTTTGCAACATTACAACATGCATAGCTAGCCATCCAAATTCATATTTTTCTCCCCATTGGACATCATCAAAATAAAATATTGATATATAAAATTTTCAGTGCCAAAAACAAAAAATCATACAAACATATTGAAAAAAAAAATCTAAAAAATATAATATTTGTTCTTGTTTCTTCTCGTGATCAGTTTTGGGATTTTGTATCATCTCCAGAAAAATGGTGCAGCAGCGCCTAAAATGTTGACAAACAAGAGATTTGAACAGATATGCATTGATTATTGAATCGGTGGAGTGTATAAAAAGTGATATAGATGATATGCAGAGACACAAAATCTTCAAGTGTTCTGAGAGAAAAAAAAAATTTGTTTACTTTCTGTGTAATCATGTCATTCCTTACCTTGGCCATCAATGGTTCTGGCATGTATGAGGTGCTTGTAATTCAGGCAAATGAGAGGTTACCGATAATGCTTTCGCACATTATTCTTGTAAATGAGAGTCCTAATGTTTTTGGTAATCGGAATAATATCGATGCTATTAATAACACTATGACTCTAAGTATACAGGTGATGACTGCAGTTTCCAATATAACTCGACGACTACAAGTAAGAGTACAAGAAAATCAGCAATTGAAAGATGAGGTAAGCTTGTTAAAACAACAATTGGCTAATACGCATCAGGAGAAAAGAGATCTAGAGAGGAAAATTTCTCAGTTAGAGAATGCGGTGCAATATTATGCAACGGTTATAATACCAAGACTCACAGAAATCGAAAATAGAGAGAGGCATGCAAAAGAGGCTCATGAAAAGTTGTTGAGAGAAGTGAAACGCAAAAAATCTGTGAAGCCTTCTCAAACCGTACATGTAATCAAGCAATGATTTCTCCTTTTGAAAAAAAAATTGCAAGCATTTCTCTTTGAAAAAATTGTTTGTCTTTTCAAAAAAAAAAAATGATGCAGATAAGGAGGAAAAAAAATTAGTTGATAACTATATATACTCCTAAAATTATGCACAGAATATATAAACGACCTCTTAAGATTTTTTTTTTATTTTTTATAATTGTTTTAATCTCAAAATATTACATAATATGAGTCTCTCCCTAAATTAATGCACTAAAAATAACACAAATTGTAAGAAACAAACTACTAATTTATAATACCAATGGCCATTAAGATCCAGTCATAAACAACTACACTGAGTGCACTAGCAGAAAAAGAGAAAATACAAATAATAAAAAAATTTCATACCAGGTAAAAGCAATTGTTATTAAATACAAGAGATTTTAGAGCACATACAGCCATATAAAAAATATCACACATTGCAAAAATAATTTTAACATGTTGATCGACGATGATGTTGATGATCGGAAAGAATGGAGAAGATCGGGGATGAATGTTTGTAGATCGATAATGGATCTTAGTGGATCAGCAACAGATCGTGATGGATCGGTAATTGATCTTGATGAATTGGAAATGATGTCGAAGATCGGTGATCATGGTTTTGTGTAGAACAGTGATGGATCTTGGTAGATCGGTGAGGGATTTAGGTGGATGATGTAGGAATATGATCATAGTAAAGTCCAAAATCTTGAAGTTGTTGTTTCATCCAAAGTAATTGTGCACAACACCCAGCGGCTGAAATGTATTCTGCTTCAGTAGTTGACAGAGCCACTGAGTTTTGTTTTTTGCAAAACCAAGAAGTAAGAGAGTGTCCAAGAAAATGACAAGTGCCACTAGTGCTTTTTCGGTCAAGTCTACATCCTGCAAAGTTGGCATCCAAGTAACCAAAAATTTCAAAGGTACTTCCCTTAGGATACCATAATCCCAAATTTGGAGTGCCAACAAGATATCTAAAAATATGTTTGATTACGGTGATATGTGACTCTTTAGGTGCGGATTGAAAACGTGCACACATACAAATACTAAACATTATATCAGATCTACTTCCAATAAGATAGAGTAAGGAACCAATCATACCTCGATATTTCTTTTTATTGACGGGTTTACCTTGCTCATCTTTGTCGATTTTTATTGATGTGCTCATTGGAGTTGCTGTAGGCTTTGATGATTCTATTTCAAACCTTTTAAGTAGATCCTTGATATATTTTGTTTGATTTAAATGGATCCCGTCATTTGTTTGTTTAATTTGTAGACCAAGGAAGTAATTTAACTCCTCCATCATACTCATTTCAAATTCACCCTACATATCTTTAGCAAATTCTTTGACAAATTTTCATTAGTAGCACCGAAAATAATATTATCAACATAAATTTAAACAATTAGTATGTCCTTCTTTTTTGTTTTTATAAAAAGAGTTGTATCTATTTTTTCTCAAGAAAAACCTTTGTCAAGTAGAAAATTACTTGATCCTTCATACCATGCTCTAGGTGCTTGTTTTAAACCATATAAAGCTTTTGAGAGTTTGAAAACATGATCCGGGTATTTATGATTTTCAAAACCGGGAGATTGCTCAATATAAACTTTCTCCATAATGTACCCATTTAAAAAAGCACTTTTAACATTCATTTGATATAATTTAAAATCTTCAAAACATGCAAAAGCAAGTAACATTCTAATAGCTTCAAGTCTAATAACTAGTGTAAAAGTTTCATCAAAATCATACCCTCTTCTTGATTATAACATTGGGCCACTAATCTAGCTTTATTTCTAGTAACAACTCCGATCGAAAAACCCATTTTGTACCAATTACGGGGATGATCCTTAGGTCAAGGGGTTGAAAACCAAACTTCATTTTTTTCAAATTGATTTAATTCTTTTTGCATTGCTAAAATCTAGTTTTCATCATTTTCAGCTTCTAAAAATGATTTTGGTTCAATTTGTGAAACAAATGCTAAATTACTACAAGTATTTCTAATAGAGAAACGAGTTTTTATACCTTCCGATGCATCTCCTATGATAAGGTGTTTAGGGTGGCCATGAGCATACTTCCATTCCTTTGGTAAATTTGATTCGTTTTCTGGACGAGCATATTCCTCTTGAAGATTTTTCATTGTAATTTCTTCTTTTTGTTCATGAGATGGATTTTCTTCATTTGTTATGGATTTGTTTCTGCAGTATCATCACTTACAATATTCTTGGAAACAACGGTATTAGATTCATCAAAGGCAACATGTATAGATTCTTCAACAAATAAAATTCTTTTATTGAATACTCTATAAGCTTTACTAGAATTCGAATAACCAAGAAATACAACTTCATCCGATTTATCATCAAATTTTCCTAAATTATCTTTATTGTTATTTAATACAAGGCATTTACAACCAAAAGCACGCAAGTGGCTAATATTAGGTTTTCTACCTTTCCAAAGTTTATAAGGGGTTTTCTTAAGAATAAGTCTAATCATGGCACGGTTTACAACATAACATACAGTGTAAACGGCTTCAGCCCAAAAATATCAAGGTAAATTATTCTTACAAAACATAGTATGGGTCATTTCTTCAAGAGTTCTATTTTTTCTTTCAACCACACTGTCACGCCCCACTTTTTATTACTCAGAATTTATTACCAAAGCCATTTAACAATGGATTCAATTTCAGAGTTAGCATACAGAAGCTCATTATAATGACAAGAAATACAACAATAAGGGTCCTCTCATACGGACATAAAATGAATGCAACATGAATTGTAATTAAATAAATCGCCCGCAAGCTTACATCTTAAAAGGAATAAATAAAAGGGCTCAATCTTTTTTACACATATAGCATTTCGCCTACAAAATAAAGGCCCCGTGGCCAACAGATAAGAAGATCCATGACCTTGAAAAGACCGATCCATGTTCACCTGAAAAAGATTAGCAACGTGGGATGAACATATAGTCCAATAGGGATCTCAACATGATCCTCAACAATAACAACTTATAAATAGCTATGATCATGAATGCTAATCTCATACCATATAAATAATGTGACGTTTTATAACCAAAGTGTACTTACATAATACTCTTCTCAAAAACATCCAGTTATACAACAATACCAAGTTTCGCTTTCCTTATCCATTTCCCATTTAAACAAGTATTACTCGATAACCATATTTTCCATTTGTGACAAAACACTACATAATATCTATTTTATTTCTCTTAAAAACATATTAACCCAATCCGATTTTCATCACATTAATTATACTCAATATACGACCAGATCCATCTCCACACGTTCATTACATTTTCAACCCTTAGCTCAAAATTTAACGAGGCCCCTTGACAAAATAATTCATGGTAGGGAACCCCCACAACAACTCTCTAGCACGACCAAATATACATGAACATATCTTCTCAACATATAGACAATTAAACTTTACAAAATCATACTCATCTTAATGCAAGACACACGCAATCAAACTGAACACAAAATAAATAACCTCTGCTCTACCTTCCTGAAGCACGGTAAGCCAAATGATGCATCTCTCCACAATAACGTACCAATTTACCAGACACCAGCTGGAAGGGAATGGTACCTCTGCTCCATTTCTCCAGGCGTTAGCTGGAAGGGAATGGTACCTCTGATTCTTAGCACAGCCAATTCTCTAGTCGCTAGCTAGAAGGTAATGGTACCTCTGATTCTCAGCGCATTACATATTTTCCAACCATCACTTCAAACCACATTTATAGATAACACAAGTGTACTATAAACACATAATCATTTCAACATTCACAATGTCATCCTCCACCGATGACCAGGGACAAAACCCCTAATAGTAAGTATTAAACATATAATGCCATTAACCACTTCTCATGAAACCTTAGGTCCAATTACACAATAATAAAATAAAATAAATTTGTGATTTAATCTCAAGTGAATTTCCGAAACTCACACAACATTAATATTTCAGTCTTCCGTTTCAAAATCAAATACCTTATTCCTTCACATTGATATTCTCCACCCTTTGCCTCAATCCATTTATTTCACTTTACCAAAAACATGACCAACACAATTTCCTTCATTTTAAATAAGGGATACTAATCGTGGTCAACAAAGTTATAATTTACCCAAATTTCTATTTAACGGTAATGTAATCCAGTTGCATTCTAATCTGATGAAAATTTCCTTCTCATCAATTAGCAATTCATCAATTTGTTGTGTTTAAACCTAGTCAATCCAACACAAATTAATGTTCAAATCATGAAACCCATTTTAATCATAAATTAATTAACAAGTCATTCATCACATTTCTTAAACTCATAACATAAATATTCTACAATTTTAACCCCTTTTTATCTATTAGGCATTACTACAAAATTTAGAGCTTTACCTCTCCAATCATGAATATATTGCATCACACCCCAAGTTTAACCCAACATTAACCCCTCTCATGAACTTTCCATCTCAACACCCCAATCTTATATCCTCTACCATGATTTTCGAAAATAAACCCATACTGCATGGTTTTTATGCAATAATAACCTACCACATGTCTATCTATAGTAGAGATATTGAAAAGAATTAAAGAAATCCCTACCTCAAGAGAGAAGAGGAGAAGGAGCCCAAAATCGACCTGGTCGAAATACGATCTCAACCGGTCAAAATGAAGCCCTTGACATGCTCATCAATTTGATATAAGGAACTAGTGCCAAAATCCTAATGGATTCTTGGGATCAAAACAAAATAAAAGGTTTTGGAAAGTTTGGGTAGAGAGAGATGAGAGAAATATTGTATAGAGAGAGAGAGACATTCATCAAATGAAGTGAAAAGGGTCAAAAGAGCCAAATAAAGCTGAAAAGCACGAAAACTGAGACATAAAACGCGCTCAGCCGCACGTGCGGCGCCTTCGGCCTCCCGCACGTGCGGCCACCACCCCCGCACATGCGGTCTCCCCCACACCTCCATTCACGCACCTGCCTTTTAGGCATTGTGCACACAACACCTCTCCCAACTTCCCGCACGTGCAGCCCCCTTCCCACACGTACAGCCCAAGGCCCCTGCACGTACAGCCTTGGCCCTCCAGCCCAGAAAAACCTCAGCTTCTTTCCCGACCCTTCGGTGCCGACTCCGCACCCTCTGAAACGAGTGAAAACTCATAATTGAAACAACTACAATAGAAAATATTTTAAGAAGAGAATTTTCGATGCCAACTTACCTGACATCTTCACAATGATAATTCTAACATAACCTCATGAGAGTAAAGCAAAAATGCGCATAGGTCATCACACACACCGTTTTGTTGAAGAGTTCTAGGGGATGAGAAATTATGATCTAGTCCTAAGTCATCACAAAACATAATAAAATCATCATTTTCAAATTCTCTACCATGATCACTTCTAATACTACAAATATTAAGACTTTTTTCATTTTGAATTCTTTTACATAGTTTTGAGAAATTATAAAAAGCTTCATTTTTGTATGCTAAAAATAATACCCATGTATATCTAGTATAATCATCAACACAAACAAGAGCACATAATTTTCCTCATAAACTTAATGTTCTAGATGGTCCGAATAAATCAATATGTAAAAGTTGAAGCGGTCTAGTAGTTGAAACGATATTTTTAAATTTAAAAGAAATTCTAGTTTGTTTTCTAAGTTGGCATGCATCACAAAGTTTGTCTTTTTTAAAATCAATTTTAGGCAAACCAATGACTAACTCATTTTTTGAAAGTTTTAAAAATTAATCTAAATGAGCATGTTCTAATCTTCTATGCTATAACCAACCAGTTTCATTTATTGCAGATAAACATTTAACATCAAAATGAGAAGACAAGTTATGCAAATCAAACACATATATATTCTCATCTCTATGTCTTACAAACAGAGTTTTATTATCTTTAGTGTTCTCAATTGTACAATGAGTTTTCTAAAAAATAGCTCTATTACCTTTATCACATAATTGACTAATGCTAAGCAAATTATGTTTTAAACCTTCAACAAATAAAACATTTTCTATAATAGAAGAAGAATTTTTACTAATACTATCTACACCAATGATCTTTCCTTTACTATTGTCACCAAATGTTACATATCCGCCATCCTTTGATTGAAGTGTGGCGAACATAGCTTTATTTTCGGTCATGTGTCTTGAGCATGCACTGTTGAGATACCATCTATCATTACTAAATTTCGTCTTGAAACATACCTACAAAAATTTGATTTTTCTATTGGTACCCATATTTTCTTGGGTCCGTAAAAGTTAGAATTTGACAAAGTTGAAATATCTTTAGGAACCCACATCTTTTTTATTTTAGCAAACGAATTTCTTTTAACAGGATATGATGATGAAATATGACCTTTTTTATTACAAAAATGACACGTGAGATGTGAGTGTATAGAATATGCATAAATAAAATCATTTTTGAAAGGTTTTCCTTTTGAAAAAGGTTTACACCCAATTCCAGCTCTTCTAAATGTACGATTTTGATTTTTAAGAATTTTATCCAAAATGTCTTTTCCTTGAGTAAATTTTGAAAGAGAATTTTTCAAATCTTCTATGTTTTCATTCAAAGTAATTTTCTCTTGTTTTAAAGAATCATTTTCAATTTTTAAACCAATTAGTTCCTGTTTTAAAATAGAAGATTCTTTTGATTTCAAAATTTCATTTTCTTCTTTTATCTTAAAAAAATCTTTTTGTAACTCTTCAATTTTATTAGATAAAGATTCATTTTCTTTTGTTGAATTTGAAAGCAACTTTTTAAGTTAGCAACTTCATTGTTGTTGTCGTCATTTTTTGACTCACTTTCGTTACTATCTCCCCATGCAGCAATCATGACTCTTCTTTTGTCTTTCTTGTATTGTTTCTTGATTTTCAAACAATCGGCCTTGATATGACCAGGCTTGTTACACTCATAACAAGTGATTTCAGTTTTCTTATTATTTTCTCCATTTGTAAAATTTCTTTTGAAAAATCTTCTTCTTCCTTGATTCTTTTTCATAAAATTTTGGAACCTTTTTGTTAAGAAGATCATTTCTTCATCATCAAATTCTAAATTTTCTTCTTCCTCCTCTTCGCAAGTAGTAGTGGTTTTGAAAGCTATTCCCTTCTTTTTCTTATTGTCTTCTTCTTCATCACTTTCTTTCATGACGAGCTCATGTGTAAGAAGAGATCCTATTAGTTCGTCTAGACTTAGCTTTGATATGTCCTTGGCTTCTGTGATGACAATGACTTCTGTTTCCCAACTCTTAGGTAATAACCTGAGCCCTTTTTTAACAATTTCAGTATTAGAATATATTTTACCAAGAGATGTTAAACTATTTATAATATCAGTAAAACGAGTAAACATTTGAGTAATGATTTCATCATATTTCATTTTAAAAAGCTCATAATTATGGACTAGCAAGCTGACTTTAGACTCTTTAACCTGGTCCGTTCCTTCACGAGTCACTATGAGTTTATCCCAAATTTCTTTTGCAATCTTACATGTAGAAATTCTATTGAACTCGTTGGTATTTAAGGCACAGTACAACATATTTGTGGCTTTAACATTGACTTGAGCCATTCTCATATCAGATTCAGTCAACTCATCTTCAGGTTTTGGTATCTTTTGGTTATCTACGGTTTTTGTGGGAATTTTTGGACCATTATAAATAATTTTCCAGCACTCATAATCGTTAGATTGTATGTGTATGGTCATCCTAATTTTTCAGTAGCTGAAATTGGTATTACTAAACAATGATGGTCTATTAGATGCTTGTCCCTCAGGTAAAGAATAGTTAGGAGTTGCCATAATCTACTCTAAGATGGTTAAGTCACAAAAACTAGAGTCCTGACTCTAATATCAATTGTTATCCCAGGTAAACAACCCAAGAGGGGGGTGAATTTGTTTATTAAAAAATAATAAACACAATATTCAGAATTTTAACAAATAAAAAAGAGAACAATAATTATCAATATAAAAGTAAGAGAGATAGAGAGAGAAAATCAAACACCAAGATTTATAGTGGTTCGGCACACCGGGCCTACGTCCACTCCCCAAGGAACTTCTTTGAGAATTTCTTCACTATCAAAATGAATCAATACACCACCAAGGCTTCACCAAGCTTGCGGATTTTGCACAGGTCTTACTTTTATCTATTGAGCTTCACTCAACAATAAATGCCTCACTTTTACAAAATTCCTTCACAAAATAATAAGGATAAGAGGTATTTCAACCCTCTTTTACAATAATTCTCTCACTAGGAGTAGATATGAAAATGTAAGAACAAAGATACTACTTAGATCTGAAAGTGAAATAGTAGAGTGAACAATATAATCACAATTTTGAAGCACATAGAATTTTCTCTTCAAGTTCTTGATTTTACTTTACACAAAACACTTCTATTTATACACAAAAATATACTCGTTGGAGGTAGGATGCTCCTTGCTAACGTCATGGATCACGTAGGCACGCTCCTCCTTTTTGACTTAGTAGTTCGGGCATGTGGAGCATAGAACCATTCTTTTTTATATTCAAAATTTGCATAAAGCATACTGTAAACATTTCCTTTTTCTTTTCTATGTCATGTGCCAAGCATGTAGCTTACAAAACATATAAGTGATCACTATTGTATATACAACTTTTCAACAAATGAATAGTGTTTAATTTTCCCTTCAAAACAACGAATAATCAAAAGTTGTATAGTAATTGCATAGTAATTTTTCTAATAAAATATTTAATTGCACAATAAAAAAAATTAATTGCACAATAAAATCTCTTTAAGTATATTTAAAAAAACATTTATAATAGATATGAAAATATATACCTCTTTTATAATCATTGTAGTTGTTGATGAGATTTTAAATTCATTTTTTTAAAAAAATAACCTACCACCCATTGTGAGTATATCAATTTTGTCAAAAGAAAATAACCCATCAAATTTGTCAAAAGATGAATAATGATCAACCTAGTTTTTCAAAACGTGAATAGTAAAATTTTCAAAATATTTTTATCATACAATATATATTTTAAACAGATAATAGTTTGTGTCAAATAATATAAAATATGTATAGTAAAAAATTACAATTTATCCCATAACATCATCAAAATCAAACAACATGATTAACATATTAAAATTGTTAAAATTGATTTAATGGTTGCTATATTGTCATGCTATTAGTTTCGTTATTTTCTCTTAGTTGTCATGATTTTTAATCTGATTATTTTCTCTTAAAAAGAACGGTTGGTTTGTTATGTTTTTTTACAGTGTTGCAAAACTCATGGCATATATTTTTGTTGCCCTGGCGTTTTATGCCAGATTTTGACGAGAAAGGAACGAAAGTTGAAATTGAAGCTGATGCTAATATAGAGCCTTAACTAACTTGAAGCCATGACTTTGGCAAAATAAAATTTTACTATCTTATGTATTAATGATTAAGGATGCTATAATGTTGTTTAATGTTGTATTTGGACTTTTAATATTTTTTTGTGTTGTTTAAACTTTTGGTTGTGTGAGAATTGAAGTATTCCTATTAAGGTGTTAAATTTTTTTTTAATAAGTTTATTTGTTATTTAATTTCTATGATGTTCTGGAAAAAAAAAATTTGGGCATCACAACCATTGTCACCAATAATAACTGACACAATATAAAATTGAAAGTATATAAATTTTAAAAAATTAATATTATACTTATCAAACAATTTGTTTTAGTTCAACAGTTAAATTTTGATTAAATAGTTTAAAAAATTCAACATTCAATTTACAATATGCAATTTTTAAGTTTTAGTTTTTAGTTTTATCAAACACCACTTACAAGGACAATTATTAAACTGATAGTGACTTTTTAATTTTTTTCACTAATTTAGTCACTTCCCAAACATAGTCTTAATTGGAGTTGTATACTACTTTTCTCCAAACTCTTTTATGTTTGGGAATTAATACAACATTTTAACTTAAAAGTCAAAAAATTATTAAATATTAAAAAGTCAAAGGCTCATGTCCATTCATTCTACTTTTTGCACATATTTTCATTAAAAAAATATTAAAAAAAAAAAATCCCAAACATACTTTATTTGGTTTGAAATTTTCAAAAAACAGTTTTATAAGTTTTATTCCTATATTTGTATTTTTAAAAATATATTAATCAATTATTTTAACTTTTTAGATCCACTTAATCTTGATATAGTTAAAAATTATAAAATTTGTACAAAAAAAATCCTTTAAATATAACAAAATACAAAAATATATTGAATTTTTATATTGTAATATTTATTACACTTTATACCTCTAAACTATCGTCAAATTGTCTATTTAGTTCCTAAACTATTGATCGAGTCTATTAAATCTATAAAGTATATAAATCAAAATCTATTTATTCCCTAAACTATCAATTGAATCTATTTAATTCCTAAAGTATTTCAAATCTATTTCGTCCTTGAAAATATTAGAAAAATAAAACATAAATCCATAAATGTTATAAATTATTTAAAGACCTATCTAGTTAAAATTTTATTTCAAAAAAAATCTTAAAATCTTGTTTTGTTTTATTTTTGAAAAGTGGACATAAGTTCTTGTGGTGAATTTTCTTTTGATTTGGCTTCATTTGAGTTGTTATCTCAATTTGAGAGAGTGTTTGGTTTTGGTAAGCCCATTTTGGACCTACAGGTGTTGATTTTCAACCATACAACCAAAAAGGGATCTTAGTTGGAGAGCACGCAGCAGAATAGATTAAGCCAGCACCTGTGCATATGAAGACAAGAAATATCACGGTGACTCGTCCACTCGGAGGCACTCTGACGATCAAATCTGTCAACTTATCTTTCAAAGATATCAACACAAGTACACAATTCACAATCAAAAGCATATCAAATAAAAGCATACCTTAGACCCACGGGGGTGCCTCACTTTTATAATGATCAATGTCCAACTTCCTCTAGAAATCTCACTTCATAGGACTCTATCGTTTACAAGAATAACATCTATCACAACTCACACTATTCAGATTAAGATGAACTTCCTCAAGAGTCCTATCTCTATCTGAATAGGTAGCTTGATGTCATCTAGGACACTTGTCTTCTATTTGAATATCTTGGATTTTGGTATTACCGCACCGAACCTTGGCAACACCGCAATCACCTCCACAAACATGACTCACACACATGGCACCTCGGTCAACATCTTGAAGACATCTTGGCCACGTGGCGTCATTTTCTAAATACTTCCCCAAAACTGCCCCCTAGGTTCTATTATCTCGGCAACCTGAGGTGATGAAACCTATATCTTTTAATCTTCCAACATGTCGACTAAACAACATGCTAGAATACTCCTTTGACCGAGGTCATGACTCGTCAGCGCCAAAAAACAAGGACTCAAGTGTGCACTCGTCATGAATCAAGAATTAATAACCATTATGTTCTATCTCATCCAGGCCCAACATCTCGACAGAGATCGCACTACTAGTAGAGATCATGACTTGCTAGTTGAAGAACATCAAGATCCTAGTATCAACTCATCAATAACCAAGAACAAACAAGTTCAGTCCCATCCAAATTCAACATCTCAACCAAGATCATCATGTCAACCAAGATCAATCATCTCAACCGAGATCGCCATCTCAACTGAGATTAATATCTCAATCGAGATCGCACTTCTCAACTGAGATCATCATCTCAACCGAGATTGCACTTATCAACTAGGATCATCAACTCAACCAAGATCGAATTACTAGCCGAGGTCATGACTCACTAGTTTAAGAACATCAAGATTCGAAATTTGTCGTCTCAACCATCATACCAACATCATGATGTGTCACCTCTTCATTGGTTCCTAATATGTCCCGTAATTGACACACGCCGCCCCATTAGACATCATCAGCCATTACATGTCTCCCAAAAAACTTGAATCAGTACAATCTATCACTTCTTTCCATTCCAACAAAACTTTTCACTTTCCCATTTTCCCTGTGTCTCCAAACTCTCTTTCTCTTTTGGCCTCTGCAAACTATCATCGTTGTTCTTGAAGCATTCATTGGTATGAATACTCCATTCGTGCCCAAGGTTCAAACTTTACCAGCTGAACCAGACTAGCAGCCAAGCATTGCATCAGTTGCTCCACGAATCAACCCACCATCTCAATAACAGTGCAAGACATAGCGATAATCTTGCAGCCAGAACTAGGAGCAGGAAACACCGAGGTCCTAGGCTCTCTGCCTTAGAACTTGACAATTCTCCAATCGCCCTATCTGCAAGTAACCATTGAAGTCACCAATGACAACATGTTTCGCCGAACTCTTATCGTGGAAGACCTTCTTGCTGATATCCCTGATGTCTTAACTGTGCGACCCACTTCATCTCCTTATAGTCAATCCAAGATACTCATGTCTCCAGCAACTTAATATCTCGGAAGAGAAACACATGAAGCAAAAGGACCAAGTTACTGCCAAAGTCGAGGCATGGAAAGCCGAGGCCATTGCTAAGGTTGCCGAAAAGAAAGCTATCGAAGTCGAGAAGAAATTAGCAGAGGCACTAACCAGCAAGAAGTAGACACCAAGGCCTATCAAGAAGGCCAAGACTCTATCCGAGATCAATATAAAGAGTAGGTCAGTATCTCGAATAAAACCATCATCTTGGATTATGTCATCTCGGGTATAAGTGTTATCTCGAATACCTTCATCTCACTAATTTTTTTGAAAATTTCACCAAGTATCACTTTCAAATTATTGACTCAGTCTTCATTAACTCATCTTTGCTCTTTGCCCCTTAATGTAAATGTAAATACAACTTAGGTTCACATTAGGAATACATCATTTGAATCTTGTCTAAGTCTGACTTAGACATCCATGGCTGAGGTCATCACGTTTGGCTCGCCCAAACTAAACACTTAAGCCTTGACCTTAGTATATCGAGAGTACTAGCTACCTCGGCTTTTCGCACAAACCAACCAAAACGTGGCTAGTTTCGCCTTGTTTCACATTGAAACATCGCCTTATACTTAGTTCAACTCTACCAATATGGAAAGTTAATCGCCTTGTTCACCATGGGAACATCGTATGATTCTTGCCTAAGTCTAACTTAGACATCCATGACCGAGGTCATCACGTTTGGCTCGCTCAAACTAAACACTTAAGGCTTGACCTTAGTGTACCGAGAGTACTACCTACCTCGGCTTTTCGTACAAACTAGCCATATCATGGCTGGTTTTCGCCTTGTTTCAAATTGAAACATCGCCTTATACTCAGTTCAACTCTACCATCATGGCAAGTCTAAGTTAATCGCCATGTTTCATATTGAAACATCGCTTTGTACTTAGTTCAACTCTAC
The DNA here is from genome assembly GCA_036172215.1 of Camellia granthamiana. Classification (NCBI taxonomy): domain Eukaryota; kingdom Viridiplantae; phylum Streptophyta; class Magnoliopsida; order Ericales; family Theaceae; genus Camellia; species Camellia granthamiana. Next base: position 105,818,753 of record CM069905.1, on the reverse strand, counting down.
TATCACGGCAAGTCTAAGTTAATCGCCTTGTTTTACATTGAAATATCGCCTTATACTTAGTTCAACTCTACCATCACAGCAAGTCTAAGTTAATCACCTTGTTCACCATGGAACATCACCTTAAGACTTTCTCAGTCTTATCTCATAATCATAAAGTTCAACAACATTTTGTAAAAAACAAAATCGATACTAGTAAGCAAGTGATATAGAATGTGATATAGCTCTATGAGCAAGTGATTTGCCCCTTGCATGGCTTCTACATACTCCCTCATGAATCTTGTACAAAAAGTCCTCTACTTGGGATAGATGTACACATTGCAGTAGAGGTCCAGTGCAGGATCTCCTGTACAGATAACCTTTTGTTGACAGGCAGAACCTGGCCGACTTCAATTTGATCATATGAGTTTCCCTTCAATTTATTATTAACTTTGGCTGAGGTTATTGACATCATTATAGCCAAGCTCCAAATTTCGTCAAGCCACATTCCAAGGCCTCGACAATCTCTTATCATCAAGATCTTCTAATCTCGGGTAAGCTTTGTTTTATCTCAACTCTGTTTGCCTCTGGTAAGTTCTGATCTTTTCAAAATTGTTCACCTAGGTCGAACTTTTGTCTTTTCGGACCTACTCATCTAGGTCGAGATCTTGTCTTCTCGGACCTACTCATCTAGGTCAAGATCTTGTCTTCTGGATCTGGGATCTACTTACTTAAGCTGAGCTCTTGTCTTCTCGGTTCTAATAATCTAGGCCGACATCTTGTCTTCTAGGATTTGAGATGTGCTCACTTAGTCCGAGTTCTTGTCTTCTCGGACCTATTCATCTAGGTAGAGACCTTGTTTTCTGAGATCTGGGATTTCCCTACAAAGGTTGAGCTCTTATCTTCTCGAATCTACTCATTTAGGCCGAGATCTTGTCTTTTAGAATTTGGGATCTGCTCACTTAGGTTGAGCTATTGTCTTCTCAGACCTACTCATCTAGACCGAGATCTTGTCTTTTGGGATTTGGGATCTACTCACTTAGGCTGAACTCTTGTCTTCTCAGACTTACTCATCTAGGCCAAGATCTTATCTTTTAGGATCTGCTCACTTAGGCTGAACTCTTGTCTTCTCGGACCTAGTTATCTAGGTCGAGATCTTGTCTTCTAGGATCTGGGATCTACTCACTTAGATTGAGCTCTTGTCCTCTCGGACCTACTCATCTAGGTCAAGATCTTGTCTTCTAGGATCTGGGATCTGCTCACTTAGGCTGAGCTCTTGTATTCTCAGACCTATTCATCTAGGCCGAGATCTTGTCTTATGCGATCTGGGATGTCACTTAGGCTAAGCTTTTGTCTTCTCGGACCTACTCATCTAGGCCGAGATCTTGTCTTCTAGGATCTGGGATCTACTCACTTAGATTGAGCTCTTGTGTTCTTGGACCTACTCATCTAGGTTGAGATCTTGTCTTCTAGGATCTGAGATTTGCTCACTTAGGCTAAGCTCTTGTATTCTCAGACCTATTCATCTAAGTCAAGATCTTGTCTTCTGGATCTGGGATCTAGGATGTGCTCACTTAGGCTAAGCTCTTATATCTTAGATCTGCTCCACTTACGCCATGCTCTTCCATGTAAGATCTGCTCCACCTAGGCTATACTCTTCCATCTTGGATCTGCTTCACCTAGGTCGATGCCTTTTCTACTTGAAGGTCGTTGTAGACACCCCATTTTTGACCGACCTTAAGACTCAGACGTCATCAATTGAGCGCTTGGTGATGTTGCATATTGTGCTCGTTCTGAGGTTGCAGAGTCCCGGCTACGAGCCTTGCCTCCGGACTTCCGGACTCTTTTGTGCTTTGTCTCGGTTTGCGAACCAGGCTCGGTTTTCTCTGTTTTCTCTTTAAGAAGGGAGGGAGAGGTCTCGTAGATCATCTCTCAATGGCTGTAGGCTACATTTCGTGGCCATAGGCCATTTTGCCCATTTCGGAGCCCGGTTCCCGATTTTCGGAGCCGTCAGGCCGTGTGCCTCGGTTCGGGACCGCCTAACCACCTCCGTTTGCCCCGATTTTTGGCATGTATCTTTTTTTACTCCCTTTTTAGGGACACTGTGGTCCGAGAGACCAACTTCGTGGTCGTGCACCACTCCCGGTGCCTAACAGCCCACTTTCGGGGCCTCGAACTGCGTGTTTCGGCTCCCGAACCTTCATTCTACTTTTTTGGGCTCCGACCCAAACTTGAGATAGTCATATTTTGAGGTCATTTTCATGTTTGATTAAGGACCTCTTACTGTTTGACATCTCCATCTGTCACTTGCCTTTTACCTCTTTTTGGGCCTTTTTGCACGGTATTTTAGGCGTACTTGTGGGCTGCGTTGGACTTGGTCGTAAACTAAAAGTGTCTTATTTTGAGCCCCTCTTCAACTTTGTTGAAGGACTCTCGGCCATTTGAAACCCGTAGCTACCACTTTCCCTTTTGGCCATTTTTGGCGGGAAACTTGATATGTTTTCCCTCCCTTTTTTCCCTCCATTTTCCCCCTCATTTTGTCTATATAACAGCAGCCCCAGCTGTGTTTTTTAGGGTTAGAAAATCTGATTTGGGAGCTCCTCCATACAATCTCTCTCTCTATATTTAAAACACCAAAATCATCCAAGTTTCTACACCCCCTCTTCATCACCACCTAGCACCACCACCACTACACCATTTCCAGCAGCAAGGAGGGCCTTCTAGCAGCTAAAAGGCACCATTTTCAGTCCTAGAAGCAGCCAAGGTCTTGGCCTACAAGGGTAAGCACTCATTTCCCCTTTTGAGCTCCATTCTTGCACCATTTTTCTATCCTCTTTGCTTGTGGTTTTGAGCTCCGACCCCTACTGAAAGGGGCACTCTTTTGAGCCATTCTTCATGTTTGTTTAAGGGCTCAACCCTGTTTGAGCCCTCCATAGTGCACTTGCTTCAATACTCCTTGATATGCCACATTTTTGCATAGAATTTCTGGCCTGCGTGTGATCTTTTTTTGAGCATAATGTAAACTGTAAGTAGGCTCATTTTGAGCTCTTCTTCAACATTGAAGAAGGGCTCAACCCTGTTTGGCCTCTCTATCATGCACTTGTTTCATAATCTCTCATATTTACCGTAAAATTGCATGATTTGTTTAGCCTCTGTGTGATCTGTTTCGGAGCATGTCATGAACTGTGAATGGGCTTATTTTGGGTCCCTCTACAACATTGTAGAAGGGATCAACTTTGTTGGGGGTCTCCATGTTATACTTGTCATTATATCCCTCCTTGACCCCCATTCTTGCATGCTTTGTTAAGCCTATCTAGCTTCTGTTTTCGGCCATGATCAGGTCTGGAAAGAGTCATATTTTGGCCTTCTTGTCATATTTTATTAAGGGTCCAAGGCCGTTTGATGAATGTTTGGCATATCTCATGTTATAGCCCTTTGTTGGCTTCAATCTTGCATCACATTTTTGCCATATTTATATGCTGATTTGAGGGTTGTCATAAACTGTAAATGTGCATTTTTTTAGTCCCTCTTCAGTATTGTAGAAGGGAATTTTTCAGTTTGGGATTTGCATATACCACTTGTTTCAATACCCCTCTCTTGACCCCCATTTTTGCATGCCATTGTTGCCCTATCTATGCTTACTATTTGGCCATGTTTTGTACTGTAAAAATGCTATTTTTGGGGCTGCCTTGCTACTGTTTTGCATGTCATGTACCAATTTTGCATGTTTAGTATAGCCGTAGGCCATTTCGGGCGCTTAATATCGCATTTCGGGACCATTCCGTGCATTTGGTGTCATTTCACATCATTTCGGGGCTGTTTTCCCCCTCATTTAGCTGCTGAAATTTCATTTGCATGTTTGCATATCATTTTTTGTGTCATTTCATGCCTTAGGGCCATTGCCTCGGTTTGCGTGCCCGTGTGCACGCACTTCGAGGCACTTCATTTTTTTATCCGATGGCCTCTTATGTGAGTGTGGCTGAGGCCCACTTATGTTAGCGTAAGTCCATGTTGCATTGTATATGCCATTTTAGTCTCATTACATTGCGTATGCCATGTCTTCGGTTCGCGTGCATACGTGCACGCATTCCGAGCGTCCCATTTTCCTCTAATGGCCTCCTTGTATTGGTGTAAGCCCATCTTGCATTGTGTATGCCATGTCCAATGCGTTGTGCATGTTATGTTGTTAGCATCGTGTATGCCACGTAGTTGCATCGCATGTTTGCATACTTAGCCGCCATGCCTAGGTTGCATTTCATTGAACATGCATCCCTTGCCTCTTGACTAATCATGATAGGGGTTGGGCCCCTTTGATTTGTTTTGTGCATTGCATTCCATTCGATATCAAAGTTGCTAACTTGGCTTTTGGGCCATCATGCATTGAAATGTGTGATTGATGGCCCGGGGGTCGAGGGCCATACTCCCTTGAGTCCATTACATGATAGGGAGTGTGTCCATGCATACATTTGCCTAGAAATTCTATGCCTTGCACTGCTGGTCTGCTGTTGCTGTCAAAACTGTCTTCTGCAGGAATTTTGTGCCGACCGGCAGTATAGAGTGCCGACCGGCAATGTATTTAGTGCCGATAGCTTCATTTCCAGCCGGTGGACTTTATACACGGCCGGTGGACATTCTATCCAGCCGATGATGATTCTTAGGATGCAGGGAGCCTATTCTGGGACTTTTACAGTCTTCCAGAGAAGCAGAACAGTAAAAGCAGAGCCAACAGTGATACGGTGCGGGTTTCCGGGCAAGTCGGATCGAGCATACATCATTCGCGCATCCCGAGGCGGAGGCCGTGGCCATCTCTTCTTTGCATTTAATTTAATTAGATTAGAGGTTTTTGTAATAAGTAATTCAGTATTATTTATTATTCGGACTGTATTATTCTTTTGGTCCCTCCGTGTGAGGGCATACTTGTAATAAGTGTGGGTGAGTGTGTGTATGTCTTCCAACCCCCACTTCTTTCTCCCTTTTATTTACCTGCTTCGATGGTAGATTAGGGCACGTTTATTTTAGCATACCTTATGCTATGCATGCGTGCATCCATGCATTTGTTTACATGCACCGGGCTCGGTACATCATACAAACTGCATTGTATTTCAATTCCAAATTGAATACGTGTTATTTGTAGCATTTCACATGCCATGTTTAGGATAGCCGAGCCTGCCTAGATTGCATCTTTGTATGCGTTGCATTAGACATTTCAGTATGCTTAGGTCCATGCATGGATTTCTAATGAGCTTCTGTTTTGGCTTGGAGTACTAGGTGAGCTTTTATGCTTTAGCATCCTTGCGTGTGTGTGAGTGTTGCCATGACAGCATGATTACCATGAGGCTAGTTGCTTATGTGATATAACTGCTTGAATGCCTGTGGGTGGAGGTTGGATTGCTTGAGTTGGAAAACTCATCGAAATCCGTATTTTAGCCTACTTGCGAGTAGCAAATTCCAAAGCGTTTTCCAAACCAACGGATATGCGATGTTTATTTCCAAATTAGGTAATCTAGTCTATACTTGTTTGTTGTGCGCACAACATAGTAATTCTAGGCTAATAATTGGAATAAGAACGTGTAATGTTTTCAAAATCGGATGTCACGGTTAGTAGAGGCCGGTCTTCGGACCGGGCGAGAGGGGGTGCTCATAGCTGACCTTCCCCGATCGTACCCAAGCTCCCGAGCCAAGTCACTTTGGTGATGACGGACACGTGGCCTTCGGCACCGAGTCAGGGTTTCCTAAATTTCCCATTTTAAAAATATTTAGGTGGCGACTCTGTAATCTGGCAAAGCAGTCCATGTTTGGCACTTCTTTTCAAAATCTGTTTTTTTTTCAAAACGATTTGCCAGAGTTGGACTCTTTGGTTCAGATTTAGAACCGACATAAATTGAGTCCGAACTGTAGTAAACCCAATATGAACGGAACGGGACTTAACCCTCCCGGGATGCGTTCGGGGGACGTCTACAGTTTCTGGTGACTCTGCTGGGGAAATTTAGAGAGCTTGACTCGAACTCGTGATATCCAGTTTTGACTACACTTATGTGTTTCTTTGCATTGCATGTGCATTGGTGCGCCTAGGACACCGTGTTGGCCATCTGCTATTCCTGAGCGGTTTGCCGGAGGCTTGTCTTGTCAAGGCATGACCATAAGGCTGACCGGTTGCGGGCTCTGCCAGTATGGGAACACAAACCCCGGTTTTACCGGGGCACCCTTTTTTTGACCATTCGACCTAGTGCATATCGAAATCCATAGTGACCATTCCAAACTAGGACAGGTTGCTTACCCAATATAGGTTGTTTGAAATCGTTGTGTGCGTAGTGAAACCCTAGCTCCTGACAAAATAGGACAGGGAAACCCTACCCCAACATAGGGGTATTTTGGCTCCCTTTTACTTGCTATGTGCTTTTAGAGTGTATCTCTACAGAGAATGCATATACCAGTTTGCGAGTCTGGGTATCCGTCCTGCGGGCACCAGTATCAGTATTTTGAGAATCAGTTATATCTGCGGGTATCAGATTCGGATTTGGGGCAGTGATTTCGGGGAACAGTGATCAGTAATAGAATATAGTCATTCAGCTCTGCTCATATCCGTTCCAGTGAAATTGGGCTGAGATGCTGTCTATTTTCTCTTTTGCTAGGGTAGTCCTGGAACTATAGCTTCAGAAGGCTCCAATATCCCCCGAGGTTCATCAGATTTGTGCTGATAGACTCTGTCAGGTCAGAGACTCAGTTCAAGGGTAATCAGGGCCAGAGAAGGCTAGTCAGACGCAGACCACCAGTACAATAGCTACTAGATCAGTGATTTTTGAGTAGTCGGGTTGAGATTTCCAAGCCTACCGCAGACACAGATATACCGATTGCTCAGTTAGATCAGGACAATATGTCGAGTTTGGAAGAGATGGTGCGCCAACTCCAGGATAGTATGAAAGCCATGCAGCAAGATGCTGTCCGTCAATCTGAATTCACCAAGCAACAGGCTTTGGTCATAGCCCAACAGGCAGAGACAATTGCCAGGTTAGAACAGCAAACTGGAGTATCTACTTCACATCAAGCTCCTCCCCCACCAGGAGCTCCAACACCCGGAGAGACACCAAATGTCCAGGCAGATACGGACATTCCAGTCGGGCCAGCTCCGCCCCCGATTCTACCGCAACTATCCAAGGCGCCCATGCCTATCAATGCATCGGACTCTCCCTTTGAGTTCGAAGTGGACCCCACAGCGCTGAAGCTGAGTAAGTTGGAGAAAATGTTTAAGAAATCCCAAGGAGTCAGGTCTATTCCCGACATCGAGGATGGATATACGGACGCAGCCGTGACGCTGCCAAATCGGTTCAAGATGCCTCAAATTGACCGATTTGATGGGTCCGGGGACCCCATGGTGCACCTGAGATTGTTTTCAGATATCTTAAGGCCGATGGGCCTCACCAGACTACAGAAGCTGTCTCTGTTCGGCCGGACCCTGTCGGGTGTGGCGGCCATCTGGTATGCCAAGTTGGAAGACGATGTTAAGAGGAATTGGGATGAGATGGCCGAGGCCTTCGTTTTACAATACTCGTATAACACACAAATCGAGATTACAACCCGTGATCTCGAGACGACGAGACAAGAGGATAAGGAAAGCTTCTCTGAATTTGTGACCCGATGGAGAGCAAAGGCCTCAATGATGACTATTAGGCCAACAGATAAGGATCAAATACGGATGGTTGTGCGCAACCTCTAACCCAAGCTTATGCAAAAGATGATTGTGCTCCCCTTTCCCACCTTTTTAGATCTACATGAGATGGGAGTACAGATCGAGGATGCGATGAAGCAGGGTCTGATTGACCAAGACCGAGAGCAGCCCAAGAGGGCATTCAACCGCAGTTCGAATGCAACCACCGGTGGTGATGCAGCTGCTAGGACTTCAGACGTGGGCATGGTCACCACCACCACACCAAGAGCAGCCACCCCCTTTGTTGGTGCGCCCACTTCAAACCCCCGAACTTCAGACTATCTACCCCGAGGCAAGAGGGTCTTCACCCCACTCTTTATGCCTTTGTCTAAGGCTTTAGGGGTCCTACTCAGGAAAGGACATCTGAAACCGTTAGAACAACGGCCCCTACCCGATCCTCTCCCTGCAAAGCATGACCCGGCTAAGTACTGTGCTTTCCATCAACAAACCGGTCATGACACTGACAGTTGCGTCCGTCTCCGCCATGAGATACAAAATTTGATTGACAATGGGGTCATCCCCGCACCAAGCTCTGCAAAGTCTGTCGGCACTTGATCAGTGAACCTGTGGGGGGATAATGTGATGTGATCAGGGGATGGACCACCTGCGAGCGGCGCTCAGTTTACTCCAGATGTGGCGTATGGCACGCACCGTTTTGAGCATTTGTGAATGCTGGTTTTTGTACATTCTGACTTGGGTATTGGGTCAGTCTTGTTGTATTTCGAGTCTGTCTCTTTGTTTTGAGTCAGTCTTTTTGTTTTGGGTCAGTCTTTTTGTTTTGGGTCTGTCTTGTGGTGGTTTCGAGTCAGTCCTGTTGTATTGGAGTTGGGTGGTTCTGGGGATATTACCTCGGATCTCACTATTTTGTTTTGTGTTTGTCTTTTCACTTTCTTTTTAGTCTGTTTCTGCCGAGGAGCCAGTTGTGCCAACAGATTTGAATGGAACAGCAGTGATTTTCACACTCTTGTGTTTGCTTCTGCCGTGTGCCAGTTGTGCCAGAAATTCTAAATGAGATGGCAGTATTTGACTAAGAACTCTGTCTTTTCTGTGTCTTGAAATTATTGCATTGACCTAAGTTTTTCAAAACCTTTTTGAACACTACGGTGAAAACACAGAGGAAGGAATTCCTCGGGATTTGCAAAACTTTGATCAACTGAGAGAAAGAGAGGCGTGCTAAGCCCTTAATGAATGAAATCATTCTTGTTAGTGTGAGTACTGAGAAGGACCCTAGCTTTGATCCAGATTGGTTCCACACCATTTTCAGCACGAGTGATTCGTCGCCTCCTTAAAAACTTTCAAAAATTCAAAAAATGTTTTGCGCAGTCCTGCGAAGACTTGTGTGGAATCGCTCTTGAGATTGTGTAGCTTAGGATCGCTCTCAGCCTCAAGATTCAATCCCTTTACTCTCGAAAAACTTTGACCTTGGGTTCAGAGTATTCAACGATCAATTATCAAGAGAGGCCTGTGTGGCCAGATTTTGAAGCAACCCTCGAACAAGAGGCACCAAAGTCAGATCAAGAAGATCAGTTGTGATCGAAAGAAGCTTGCAAAGCTAGATCAGAAGCACCCCTCGAACTAGGGGCAAAAAAAAAAAATATCCGATGTGCTCGAAGAGCCAAAGGTGGATCTTTCTGCAAATCAATACAACAGCCACTCTCCTGGATACAGAGGGCTTCAATCTCAAAACCATTTGGCATGGACTTGTTACACTTTTACCCTTTGAGAGGCTCGCTGGGCCGAAAACCCGGAAGGGCGACCCAGGCAAAAGTTAGAGCGAAGAAAAGAATGAAGAAAAAGAAAAAAGAGAAAAAATGCAAAGATACAAAAAAAATGCAAAAAAGAAAAGAAAAGAAAAAATGCAAAAAGAAGAAGAAAAAGGAATGAAAAGAATAGAAAAAAAAAAAGAAAAGAAAGAAGAACAAAGCTCGCAAGGTCGAAAACCTGCAACAGGCGCCTTGGCAAAAGTTAGAGCCTAAAAAGGAGAGGTTAAATACCCGAGTGTACCTTAACCCCGAACTACGTAAGGCTTGATTCCCATGTTTGGGATACGTAGGCAACTTCATTCTGAAGTCCAGCCATAAACACTTCAAATTCGACTGTGTCCATGCAATGGTTCTGGCCATCTTTGTCTTCTCTGTATCCGAGAGTCTGGTTGTGTTCATTGCTCTGAGGACTGACTACAAATGCGCTGCAGCGCCGTTCAAACAAGGGGCAACTTTCCGTTGCCATTCAATGCGCTGCGGTGCCATTCAGATAAGGGGCAACTTTCCGTTGCCATGCAGCTCCCTTCAAGCAAGGGGCAATTTTCCTTCAGATCTGAGGTTGCGCATCTCAAGAGTAGGTTCCGTGCTTGTTGAGCATTGGCCGTTTGCAAAAATAGTTTTTGAGAATTTTTACTGAGGTTGACTAATTCTCTCGAAAATTATTCCATCTTTTCCAAAACTGGACCATTTTCTTGGACCCAAAAAAGGAAAATTTTCAGTGCTTACAACCCGACTTGCATGATTTCAAATCAAAAATCGAACAAGCATGTTAATCTAACTCTCATTTTGGTCAAAATTGTTTTAGTAGAAAGCCAAAAATGAAAAAATGGTCAAAATGATGAACTAGGGGCACAGTTGAGTCAAGTGTTCTGTCTTTTCCCCTTTGTCAAAATACTTGCTAGAAAAGGCACTCCACTTGCCGGAAAGGGCACCGTATTCGCCAGAAGAGGGCACAACTGAAGTCAACACCAAAGGGCTGAAAGCTCTCTCACCCTCCGAACAACGAGGTATCAAGCCAAGTGCGAAGCACGCACTGGGATGGGGCCAGATATTCCATTCCCTCATCTGGACAGATCTAACCACGTCCAAACTCCCCAGCGGGGCGTCATCAACCAATGTCAGCCACAGATTTGCTACATACCCAATCGTAGCGCAGCCCCCCTGTGGAAAAATCTCACTGTTGTGAACAAACGAAGAATCTATCTGAATGCTAGGGGCAAGAGCCCGCAACTTCTTGTTTATCCACCAACCACCCAGGGAAGGGATGAAAAATGAGAGATTAAAGAATAGAGAAATGTGCGCTGAGAGGAAAAGCGAGAAAAGGGTTTTGAGAGAAAAACCGAGCTTGAGGGCCGAGTGATGTGAGAATCACAAGTGAGAAAGGGTGGGAAATAATACCCGCAGAAACTGGCTCCTCGTGTACTGAGAAGTCTCTCGTCTTTGTAATACATCTATGTGTCATGTCTTTTGTACTGTCTCGATTCTTGTTTTGAGTCGTTCCGAGCGTGTCTCGATGTGTTTAGGTTGTTTACCTTTATTTTTCGTTGTTGAGTCGTTTTTGCTGTGTTCAGTTGTAGGCTCAATACCCTGGTCGAAAACTCATCTCTCAATTTCAAAAATAAAATCGTTTTGTGCTCGGAGTGTTGTGCCATTCTTCACATTTGTTCAAAACAGGATTTGTTCTTTCGTAAAAACCGCAGGGTTCAACCCAGGTCATGTGAGAACAGTAAAACCAGGACCTATCTGAAGCTATTTGGGTTCCAGACTGCAAAGCAAAAGAAAAGAGGGAAAATCGAAGCATCTGAGTGTGTTTCACCTTCAGCAAATTCCGTGATTGTACTCCGGATGTACCTCCTCAGGCCTTGTCACTTCTCTGAAGTATGAGTGTATCTAGGCCCCAAGCTTAAGCCTACTCCAAGTCAGAATGGCAATTAAAGCAGCAGCAGATGTTATCTCTCTCTGGTATGAACAGGGTGTGCCCGCTTTTGAGCTGAGTGTGTTACAAACCCCTCCGAGAGATAAATCGAAGGTTGTGTTTGAATTGGTCTCGTTAAGGCTTGTATTCCCTTATTCGGCTTTTTGTTTCAAATATGCGTTGTCACGCACGTTCCACTTGCATTGTTATGCACCGTTACACCTGCATCGTTATGCACATTAAAGTTCCTTTTTATACACATTGCGTGCATACGTGCATCGCTTTACTTACATGTGTTCAAGTTCCTTTTTATACACATTGCGTGCATACGTGCATCGCTTTACTTACATGTGTTCAAGTTCCTTTTTATACACATTGCGTGCATACGTGCATCGCTTTACTTACATGTGTTCAAGTTCCTTTTTATACACATTGCGTGCATACGTGCATCGCTTTACTTACATGTGTTCAAGTTCCTTTTTATACACATTGCGTGCATACGTGCATCGCTTTACTTACATGTGTTCAAGTTCCTTTCATACACATTGCTCGCGTTGACCGCTTGCTTTACTTACATATGTTCAATTTCCAGTCTCATTACATATTGCCTGTGCGACTGCATGCTTTACTTACATATGTATTTTCAGATTTCATTACACATTACTTGCATGCGTGCATCGTTTTACTCACTTGTTCAATTTTCCTATCACACACATTGTACACGTTGTTGCGTGTTCTTTATTTACATGTGTTTGTACTTTCATAGCATTCTTATGATTACTCTAAATTGCATTCTTATGCACCCCCTTCACTTGCATTGTGATGCACGTTTCAATCGCATTGTTATGCACACTCTGTTTTCGAAACACCGGGATACGTCCCTAGGTTTCTTCACCTTCTTTCCGAAACACCGGGATGCGTCCCTACGTTTCTCTCTCTTTTTCGAAACACCGGGATACGTCCATAGGTTTCTTCACCTTCTTTCTGAAACACCGGGATACGTCTCTATGTTTCTTCTATCTTCTCTCCGTAATCCCTGGGATACGTCCCTAATCCTTTGGGATACGTCCCTAATCCTTTGGGATACGTCCCTAATCCTTGGGATACGTCCCTAAATCTTGGGATATGTCCCTAACCCTTGGGACACGTCCCTAATCTTTGGGATACGTCCCTAATCCTTGGGACACGTCCCTAATCTTTGGGATACGTCCCTAATCCTTTGGGATACGTCCTTAATCCTTTAGGATACGTCCCTAAATCTTGGGATATGTCCCTAACCTTTGGGATACGTCCCTAATCCTCTGGGATACGTCCCTAATCTCTGGGATACGTTCCTAACCTTTGGGATACGTCCCTAATCCTTGGGATACGTCCCTAATCCTTGGGATATGTCCCTAACCTTTGGGATACGTCCCTAATCCTTGGGATACGTCCCTAATCCTTGGGATACGTCCCTAAACACCGGGATACGTCCCCATGTTTCTCCATCTTTGGTTAAGAGCATCCGGAATACGTTCTAATGCTTATATATTTCCGAAACACCGGGATACGTCCCTATGCTTCTTTGCATGATCATAAGTTATGTTCGGCTTCGTGCATTGTCAGTTGCATTTTGCCCCTGCCTTCGGACGCATATCTTCATCTGTAGCTTGTATGCTTTGTCTAAGTCTTCGGCCTTGTCAAAAATGGGACGTCTCTGGGCTTTGACACTCACTCTCGTCATTGTTATGACTTCCGAGTTCTGTCAAAGAGGGGCAACTGTAGACACCCCATTTTTGACCGACCTTCAGACTCAGACGTCATCAATTGAGCGCTTGGTGATGTTGCATATTGTGCTCGTTCTGAGGTTGCAGAGTCCCGGCTACGAGCCTTGCCTCCGGACTTCCGGACTCTGTTTGCGAACCAGGCTCGGTTTTCTCTGTTTTCTCTTTGAGAAGGGAGGGAGAGGTCTCATAGATCATCTCTCAATGGCCGTAGGCTACATTTCGTGGCCATAGGCCATTTTGCCCATTTCGGAGCCCGGTTCCCGGTTTTCGGAGCCGTCAGGCCGTGTGCCTCGGTTCGGGACCGCCTAACCACCTCCGTTTGCCCCGGTTTTTGGCATGTATCTTTTTTTACTCCCTTTTTAGGGACACTGTGGTCCGAGAGACCAACTTCGTGGTCGTGCACCACTCCCGGTGCCTAACAGCCCACTTTCGGGGCCTCGAACTGCGTGTTTCGGCTCCCGAACCTTCATTCTACTTTTTTGGGCTCCGACCCAAACTTGAGATAGTCATATTTTGAGGTCCTTTTCATGTTTGATTAAGGACCTCTTACTGTTTGACATCTCCATCTGTCACTTGCCTTTTTACCTCTTTTTGGGCCTTTTTGCACGGTATTTTAGGCGTACTTGTGGGCTGCGTTGGACTTGGTCGTAAACTACAAAGTGTCTTATTTTGAGCCCCTCTTCAACTTTGTTGAAGGACTCTCGGCCATTTGAAACCCGTAGCTACCACTTTCCCTTTTGGCCATTTTTGGCGGGAAACTTGATATGTTTTCCCTCCCTTTTTTCCCTCCATTTTCCCCCTCATTTTGTCTATATAACAACAGCCCCAGCTGTGTTTTTTAGGGTTAGAAAATCTGATTTGGGAGCTCCTCCATACAATCTCTCTCTCTATATTTAAAACACCAAAATCATCCAAGTTTCTACACCCCCTCTTCATCACCACCTAGCACCACCACCACTACACCATTTCCAGCAGCAAGGAGGGCCTTCTAGCAGCTAAAAGGCACCATTTTCAGTCCTAGAAGCAGCCAAGGTCTTGGCTTACAAGGGTAAGCACTCATTTCCCCTTTTGAGCTCCATTCTTGCACCATTTTTCTATCCTCTTTGCTTGTGGTTTTGAGCTCCGACCCCTACTGAAAGGGGCACTCTTTTGAGCCATTCTTCATGTTTGTTTAAGGGCTCAACCCTGTTTGAGCCCTCCATAGTGCACTTGCTTCAATACTCCTTGATATGCCACATTTTTGCATAGAATTTCTGGCCTGCGTGTGATCTTTTTTTGAGCATAATGTAAACTGTAAGTAGGCTCATTTTGAGCTCTTCTTCAACATTAAAGAAGGGCTCAACCCTGTTTGGCCTCTCTATCATGCACTTGTTTCATAATCTCTCATATTTACCGTAAAATTGCATGATTTGTTTAGCCTCTGTGTGATCTGTTTCGGAGCATGTCATGAACTGTGAATGGGCTTATTTTGGGTCCCTCTACAACATTGTAGAAGGGATCAACTTTGTTGGGGGTCTCCATGTTATACTTGTCATTATATCCCTCCTTGACCCCCATTCTTGCATGCTTTGTTAAGCCTATCTAGCTTCTGTTTTCGGCCATGATCAGGTCTGGAAAGAGTCATATTTTGGCCTTCTTGTCATATTTTGTTAAGGGTCCAAGGCCGTTTGATGAATGTTTGGCATATCTCATGTTATAGCCCTTTGTTGGCTTCAATCTTGCATCACATTTTTGCCATATTTATATGCTGATTTGAGGGTTGTCATAAACTGTAAATGTGCATTTTTTTAGTCCCTCTTCAGTATTGTAGAAGGGAATTTTTCAGTTTGGGATTTGCATATACCACTTGTTTCAATACCCCTCTCTTGACCCCCATTTTTGCATGCCATTGTTGCCCTATCTATGCTTACTATTTGGCCATGTTTTGTACTGTAAAAATGCTATTTTTGGGGCTGCCTTGCTACTGTTTTGCATGTCATGTACCAATTTTGCATGTTTAGTATAGCCGTAGGCCATTTCGGGCGCTTAATATCGCATTTCGGGACCATTCCGTGCATTTGGTGTCATTTCACATCATTTCGGGGCTGTTTTCCCCCTCATTTAGCTGCTGAAATTTCATTTGCATGTTTGCATATCATTTTTTGTGTCATTTCATGCCTTAGGGCCATTGCCTCGGTTTGCGTGCCCGTGTGCACGCACTTCGAGGCACTTCATTTTTTTATCCGATGGCCTCTTATGTGAGTGTGGCTGAGGCCCACTTATGTTAGCTTAAGTCCATGTTGCATTGTATATGCCATTTTAGTCTCATTACATTGCGTATGCCATGTCTTCGGTTCGCGTGCATACGTGCACGCATTCCGAGCGTCCCATTTTCCTCTAATGGCCTCCTTGTATTGGTGTAAGCCCATCTTGCATTGTGTATGCCATGTCCAATGCGTTGTGCATGTTATGTTGTTAGCATCGTGTATGCCACGTAGTTGCATCGCATGTTTGCATACTTAGCCGCCATGCCTAGGTTGCATTTCATTGAACATGCATCCCTTGCCTCTTGACTAATCATGATAGGGGTTGGGCCCCTTTGATTTGTTTTGTGCATTGCATTCCATTCGATATCAAAGTTGCTAACTTGGCTTTTGGGCCATCATGCATTGAAATGTGTGATTGATGGCCCGGGGGTCGAGGGCCATACTCCCTTGAGTCCATTACATGATAGGGAGTGTGTCCATGCATACATTTGCCTAGAAATTCTATGCCTTGCACTGCTGGTCTGCTGTTGCTGTCAAAACTGTCTTCTGCAGGAATTTTGTGCCGACCGGCAGTATAGAGTGCCGACCGGCAATGTATTTAGTGCCGATAGCTTCATTTCCAGCCGGTGGACTTTATACACGGCCGGTGGACATTCTATCCAGCCGATGATGATTCTTAGGATGCAGGGAGCCTATTCTGGGACTTTTACAGTCTTCCAGAGAAGCAGAACAGTAAAAGCAGAGCCAACAGTGATACAGTGCGGGTTTCCGGGCAAGTCGGATCGAGCATACATCATTCGCGCATCCCGAGGCGGAGGCCGTGGCCATCTCTTCTTTGCATTTAATTTAATTAGATTAGAGGTTTTTGTAATAAGTAATTCAGTATTATTTATTATTCGGACTGTATTATTCTTTTGGTCCCTCCGTGTGAGGGCATACTTGTAATAAGTGTGGGTGAGTGTGTGTATGTCTTCCAACCCCCACTTCTTTCTCCCTTTTATTTACCTGCTTCGATGGTAGATTAGGGCACGTTTATTTTAGCATACCTTATGCTATGCATGCGTGCATCCATGCATTTGTTTACATGCACCGGGCTCGGTACATCATACAAACTGCATTGTATTTCAATTCCAAATTGAATACGTGTTATTTGTAGCATTTCACATGCCATGTTTAGGATAGCCGAGCCTGCCTAGATTGCATCTTTGTATGCGTTGCATTAGACATTTCAGTATGCTTAGGTCCATGCATGGATTTCTAATGAGCTTCTGTTTTGGCTTGGAGTACTAGGTGAGCTTTTATGCTTTAGCATCCTTGCGTGTGTGTGAGTGTTGCCATGACAGCATGATTACCATGAGGCTAGGTTCTTATGTGATATAACTGCTTGAATGCCTGTGGGTGGAGGTTGGATTGCTTGAGTTGGAAAACTCATCGAAATCCGTATTTTAGCCTACTTGCGAGTAGCAAATTCCAAAGCGTTTTCCAAACCAACGGATATGCGATGTTTATTTCCAAATTAGGTAATCTAGTCTATACTTGTTTGCTGTGCGCACAACATAGTAATTCTAGGCTAATAATTGGAATAAGAACGTGTAATGTTTTCAAAATCGGATGTCACGGTTAGTAGAGGCCGGTCTTCGGACCGGGCGAGAGGGGGTGCTCATAGCTGACCTTCCCCGATCGTACCCAAGCTCCCGAGCCAAGTCACTTTGGTGATGACGGACACGTGGCCTTCGGCACCGAGTCAGGGTTTCCTAAATTTCCCATTTTAAAAATATTTAGGTGGCGACTCTGTAATCTGGCAAAGCAGTCCATGTTTGGCACTTCTTTTCAAAATCTGTTTTTTCTTCAAAACGATTTGCCAGAGTTGGACTCTTTGGTTCAGATTTAGAACCGACATAAATTGAGTCCGAACTGTAGTAAACCCAATATGAACGGAACGGGACTTAACCCTCCCGGGATGCGTTCGGGGGACGTCTATAGTCGTCTTCATCTCCTCGGGAGCGTTCATGCCTCCTTATCTTTGCATTCATTCCTTCTAAAAGGGTCTTTATTTCATTAATGTCGATGCATTCTCTATCTTTGCTGAACTCATCGTCACCGACACTTTGATTTGGCACGATGATGGCCATCTATTCTAACTAAGTTCCCACAACGGCGCCAAATTGTAGGTGTTGTTTTCCGACCACACAAAGTCAGCACTTGTGCACAAGAAGACAAGAAATACCGTGGTGGCTCGTCCACTTGGGAGCACTTCGACAATCAAGTCTGTCAACTTATCTCTCAAAGATATCAACACAAGTACACAATTCACAATCAAAAGCATATCAAATAAAAGAGCCACAGGAGTGTCTCACTTTTATAATGATCAATGTTCAACTTCCTCTAAAAGTCTCATTTCATAGGACTCTATCCTTTACAAGGATACCATCTATCACAATTTACACTATTCAGATTAAGATGAACTTCCTTAAGAGTCCCACCTCTATCCAAATAGGTAGTTTGATGTCATTTAGGACTCTTGTCCTCTAACCGAATATCTTGGATTTCGACATTACTACACCGAACCTTGGCAACGAAGCAATCACCTCGACAAACATGACTCACCTATATGGCACCTCGGCCGACATCTTGAAGGCACTTTGGCCACGTGGCGTCATTCTCAAAATACTTCCCCACAGGACCGATTTCGATGATTTGAATAATTTACTTTTTAGGACTCGTTGAATAAAATATTCATGTTACGAACGATGCCTTTAATTAGTCAAAAAAGTAAAAAAATCATATAAAAATGAAATATTCCTTCTCATTATTTTTATTTTTTACACATTTTTTTTTGTGAAAAATAAAAAATCATTCCCAAATATTTCAAAAATTTTATTTCATATCTTAACTAAAAAAAAAAAAAAGTCACAAAAAAAAAAAAAAAAAAAATCCCAAATGAAGTATAAATTGATTTTTACTTAATTTTTTAAAATTAATATAACATAGTCTAATTTTTAAATTCAATTTTTGTAGACTAAAAACATGGCATGGTAGCTTATTTAATTTTGGTCTCAACCTAGTTTGTCCATTAAAAAGTTGTACATCAAACTCTTACTGCATTTTTTAAGTCATATTTTAAAATCATCATTGTAGGGTTTTATTATCAAAAAAAAATATTTATTTAACTTTTTTTTATTAAAGTCAAATTTATTTTGTAACTTATTTATGTATAAAGTCTTGTTTAGTAACTTTTAATTTTAATTAAAAAGTCAAAAATATCATTATAACTCGTCACATTATTCTAGGAGAATTTTTTTAAGGTCTCTAGTATTAATGTTTTATATGATAAAAGACATGTAATATTTTCATAATAGTTGGGGTCCCTTAACATGTTTCTAAAGAAATTTCAATCTAGAGAAATTTTGAAACAAGAGAAATTTCGAAACCAGAGAAATTTCGCTGTGTATTTGTGTGTTTATGTTTGGAATTTCTCTGGACACATCTGAATCCTTTAGAATTTCTCTGAGTGTGTTTGTGTGTTTATGTTTAGAATTTCTCTGGGCATTTTCATTGAAATTTCTCTAGACACCTCACAATCCCATAGTGTTTGAGAAATTCACACAGTGACTATAATTAGAGAAAATTCATATAGTGACCACAGCCAGAGAAAATTCATAAAATTACAAACAGTGACCAAAACTAGAGAAAATTCACACAGTTTCCACATGTAGAGAGAATTCACACAATCTTAAGAAAATTCATATAGCCAAAGAAAATTCATACAGCAGCTAGATAAAATTCATACAACTAGAGAAAATTCATACAGCAAGACAAAATTCATACAACCAGAGAAAATTCACATAGTTTCCACATTCGGAGAAAATTCACACAGTCGAGAGAAAATTCAATTTGATTCCTAAGTTGCGCTGTCGATGGAGTCGGTGCTGTCCACTTGGGCCATATCTCCATATCCCACATCGATGGTGTTGGTGATTTTCCAACAAACTCACCAGAGAAGTCGTCGCCTTTGGCCTCTTGGAACCACCGCTTTACACAGTCCGACACCATCAATGACAGCGACGTTATGCGATGGTTCTTCCTATCACCGTTGTTGCTTCTGCTACCATTTTCTTCTTCTTTTTCTAACCTTAATTCGCTGCCAATTCTGGTGAATTTAGTGCTTTTGGGACCCAATTACTGTTGTAAATTTAGCTGCTGCTGCTCTAGTTTGTATATATATATATATATTTTTGTTCTTGGTGGGTTTGGAAGGTAATTCAATGAATATTTGATCTCATGATCTAAATTTTGAGGATTTATATAGGGTTTTCTGTTGAGGGAGAAGAATTTTTCAATCAAGTTCTAAGAGAGTGAGAGGTTTGGTGCGAGAAGAGAGAATGAGAGAGTGAGTGTTATATATGGGTCACCCTGAAGGGCCTTAGGTTATCAAAAAAATTTTATTGTAAATCTCTTTCATTACTAAAAATTAGAGATGGATGTTTAACCAATTTTTTTTCATTACTTTGTCGACTTTTTAAAAGAAAAAAAGAAAAGAAAAAGGGTTACCAGGTGGTTCCAAACGACCGGAGATGGTATAAGAAACACAGAGCGAAAAAACGAGACGTTTCATAGAGCCGTTAATCTTCCATGGTTGTCCGAACAAAACCAGCTCAATTCAAGTTCACTCACAATAACACCTACACTACACAAACGCACCCAACAATGGCCGCTTTTCTAAACCTCACCACCTCCTTTCCTTCCCCAAGACACCACCTTCTTCCGCCTCGCACAACGTTCCTCTACACCACACCCTTCTCTTCTCTACCTCACTCCTTCTCTTCCTCTCCGTCTCGACGTCCTCGTTTCGCTTCCACACCCATCCTTTCCTCTCTCAAGGTATACACAACTAGTCTTTCCGCACGCCCATCAACTGTTTGTTGATATGCTCAAATGGTTTTTTTTTTTTCACTTCACTGGCGTGCTTGCTTTGTTTCAGGAAGATTTGGGTCGGGTGACGAAAGTTTGGAGTGATTTTAGTAGCTTGAATTATTGGGTTGTTAGGGATTATTATCGACTCGTGAACTCTGTTAATGCCTTGGAACCGCATATTCAGGGACTGTCTGATGAACAGGTTTGTGGGTTTGTTGAATTGGTTGTATGAATAGTTATGGTGGTTTTGTTTGTGGATTGTTGGTTAATGTTTTTTTCCTTTTTGTTGGGTTTTTGGTTTCTAGTTGACTACAAAAACAATTGAGTTTCGACACCGGTTGAAACATGGAGAGACAGTTGCAGACATTCAAGCTGGTTTGAAGAACTATCACCTCTTATGCTTCCGTCATCAATGTTCAATTATTTTAAACAAAATATTGAAATTTTGATTTTTTTTTTTTTGATTGTCAGAGGCATTTGCAGTTGTTCGAGAAGCTGCGAGAAGGAAGCTTGGAATGCGTCATTTTGATGTCCAGGTCTCTCTCTCACGTTCTCTATCTCTGTTGTTAATTGTCTTTAATTTACTAAACCTAGAAATTGTGTCTGAAATATCATGCAAATTTGAGTGATAGATCATTGGTGGAGCGGTGCTTCATGATGGGTCAATTGCTGAAATGAAGACGGGTGAGGGAAAAACACTGGTTTCAACATTAGCTGCATATCTTAATGCCCTGACTGGGGAGGGTGTTCATGGTAAGTTCTCCTGATGTGGTTATTGCTAACATTATATTATTGTTTTGTTTTGGAAGCTTAATTGTAATAATTATATTACAATTTGGGTTTTTTGTTTTGTGTTGTGTTGTGTTGTGTTGTTTTGTTTTGTTTTGTTTTTTCTTCAGAAATTATCAGAAGTTAAAATTCAGTAATTAAGATTATGTTCTTAACTTACCTATTTAAGCCTGTTTAACTGGTAGTCAGTTTCTGATGGAGAACTCATGTTTAAGTTGGTTGTGACTTCAGACAATCTTGGCATACAAGCCTATTTGATGGCACTGGAACCTTTTTCAGTAGCCTGCATCCATTGTACTGTGAATCCTCTTAAGTGGATAATAGTAATAAGTTAACAATCCATCTACCTTTATTTCCTGGAAAACATGGTGGAAAGAACAGTAAACACCTAGTTCTGCTTATGAATCTGCCAAAAAAAACAAGAGCAAAGTGATAAAAATGGGAAAGACATCATTCCTTCCAACTGCTTGTTGTCCTCTTAACATTTTAAACCAAAATGCTTCCTCAAGTTTTTCATAGAACACGAAATTTGGATTCACTTGTAGGTAAATATAGTTCATCAATTTATTCATCAATCAGAGCATGATTCCTTAGAAAGCAGTACACATAAGATAATCAGATTAATCTTTAAATTTGTTTTGAATTGAAGCCACGAAGTATGGGAATAAATGGATGAGTTGCAAATCACCAAAAAAAAAAAAAAAGAGCTTGGGTCAAACTAAAGCTGTACACTTTTCTTATAATCATATGTATATAAAATAATGCATATATGTCATAAGTAAATAATTTATATTACAGCGGCAGCTGGAGGGTCACGCAAATTACACAAAATCGAAGACTGAAAAGAAGGCCTTTGTAGTAACCTAGGAAGCATGGACACACAACCCGACACAAATACACTAACATGACAGTTAGAATGCACAAGTTGAATATTAGGGTTAGGGTTAGAGAGGAAGGAAGAGAGAAGAGAAGATGGTTTGACTAATTGGTTTAGAGTTGTGAAAATCAACCCTACTCCAACGGTATATATTTCTATGAAGACATATTACAATATGACTATAGTACCCTCAACTAATAAAATAATAACATAATAACATATAATTATTCTAACACTCCCCCTCAAGCTGGAGCATAGAGATTAAACATGCCCAGCTTGGTAGATAAGTGATGAAAGGAAGACCGAGCCAAGGGTTTGGTGAGGATATCACCCAATTGATCTTTAGAATGAACAAAAAGTCACAAGTTGCTTTCTCAGTAAGAGGTCACGAAGAAAATAACAATCAACTTCAATATGCTTCGTACGTTCATGAAATACTGGATTATTGGCAATAAAGATAGCAGCCTGATTATCAAAACACATACTCATAGGAGTGGGAACAAGAATACCAAAATTCTGTAAAAGAGATTGAACTCACAATATCTCAAAAGCGATATGGGTCATGGCACGGTACTCAGCGTCGGCACTCGAACAAGCAACACCTGTCTGCTTCTTGCTACGCCAAGCAACAAGATTACTGCCAACGAAGGTGCAATAGTCCGTGGTAGAACATCGATTAGTCTGACTGCCAGCCTAATCAGCATCACTACAACCAGTGATAGACAAGGAAGAAGATGGACGATAAAGTAGACCACGACTTGGGGCACTCTTTAGATAACGCAAGATACGACAAACAACTCAAAATGAGGGTTACGAGAAGCATGCATAAACTGACTAACCACACTGACAGCATATGTAATATCAGGACGAGTGACAGTGAGATAAATCAATTTCCTAATTAAACGACAATAACGGCCAATATCAGGAAATAAGTCCCTAGTATCACCATCCAATTTAACACAGGAGTCCATGGGAGTATCACTCAGACGAGTACCTAAAAGGCCAGTCTCAGAGAGAAGATCAAGCACATACTTGTGTTGCGAAAGAAACAGCCCCCGAGAAGACCGAGCAACCTCAATCCCAAGAAAATAGTGAAGATGACCCAAGTCCTTGGTGTGAAAGTGCTGACCTAAAGACCATTTTAAATTAGCAATACTGGGGGAGTCATTGCCAGAAATGATGATGTCATCCACATAGAAAATGAGAACAGTACTCCCAGTATACAAGTGGTGAACAAAAACCGAATGATCAGAAGTGGAACGGTGGAACCCATATGAAAGCACAACTGCACTGAAGCGATCAAACCAAGCACGTGGAGATTGCTTGAGACCATACAAGGCCTTCCGCAATTGACATACCATATGCTCACTTCTGGGAACAACATAGCCAGGCGGTTGATCCATATAGACCTCCTATTGGAGATTGCTATGAAGAAAGGCATTCTTTATATCAAGTTGATATCAAGGCCAAGACTGACTAATGGCAACAGAGAGGAGAATCCGAACAGAGTTAAGGCGAGCCACATGGGAGAAGGTCTCCAGATAATCAACACCATAAGTTTGTGTGTAGCCTTTGGCCACTAAGTGGGCCTTAAGCCGCTCAATAGTACCATCAGGAAGATACTTGACAGTATAAATCTAACGACAACCGACACTAGGTTTCCCATAAGGCAATGGAGTAAGTTCCCAAGTCTGATTCTGATGAAGATCATTCATTTCCTCATCCATGGCATGCTTCCAATCCGATATGGACATAGCCTGCTCATAGGAAGATGGAACGGAAACACAAGATAAGTTACAAGCATAAGAGTGAAGACTAGTGGAAAGACGATCATAAGAAACAAAATGGGCAAAGGGATGTTGGGTGCAAGCACGTTTACTTTGGTGTAAAGCAATGGGAAGATCATCAGAGTCTAGAATGGTAGGAGGGCCATGAGCCTCTGACAAAGAAGATGAACTGTTCGGGCCGTAAGAAATAAGGCGAGGATTTTGGGGCCATTGATAAACTTGGGGAGGTGATGGAGGTGAAGAAGGGGGATCTACACTGGTGGAGGGTGAAATAGAGGATGAGGAGACACAAGGCATTGGAAAAGTAGGTGTGGAAGAAGTTGGCTCCCCCTTACGACAAGATATAAGATCGATTGACAACTGTTGACCAGATGAAGAAAAAAATGGGGTGGACTCAAAAGAGGTTACATTAGCACTGATAAAGAATTGACGCGACTTAGGGTGATAACACCGGTAACCTTTTTGAGTACGAGAATAATCTAAAAACACATACGAGCACGAGGAGATAACTTATCTAGGCCCGGATCAAGGACATGGACAAAAGCCACACAACTAAAAATACGGGGAGAAAGAGGAAACGGGAAACAATCAAGGTATAACTGAGAGAAGGGAGACTGGTTTTGTAACACAACCGAGGGCATGCAGTTAATAAGAGAGCAAGCAGTGAGCACAGCATCACCCCAAAACTGTTTGGGAACGTGCATGTTAAACAACAATGTGCGAGCAACATCTAACAAATGATGGTGTTTCTGCTCAGCAACACCATTTTGGGGTGATGTTTGAACACAACTAGTCTGATGAATAATACCACGATTAGCACAAAAAGATCTATAGTAGACTGCATATATTCTAAGACATTATCAGACTAGAATATTTTAATACATTTCCCAAACTGAGTAAAGATTTCATTATGAAACTTAGAAATTATTTGGGGTAATTTAGACCGCTGCTTTGGTAAAAACAACCAAGTCATCCGAGAGTAATCATTTACAAAAATAACAAAATAAAGAAAGTCATTAACAGTGGGAGTCCGAGATGGACCCCATATGTCTGTATGGACTACATCAAAAGACGTGGATACACGACTAACACTACGACTAGGAAAGGAACTACGGTGGTGCTTGCCAAGTTGACAAGCATCACACTCAAGTTTAGACACATGACTCAAGCCAGGAATGGCTAACTTAAGCTTGGTTAAAGACGGATGACCCAAGTGAAAATGCCATTGCAGAGGAGACACGGTAGCACTCAAAACAATAGAAGTAGAACGAGACGGGTTATCAGTGTCTAAAAAATATAAGCCATCCTTCTCACGCCCCGAACCAATCATCTCTTGGTCTGGAGGTCCTGCAAAACACACGAAATGGGAGAAAATGTCATGGAATAGTGAAGAGCTTTAGTCAATTGGCTAGCAGAAAGTACATTAAATGAAAAAGTAGGAACATAAAGACTAGAGGTTAAGGAGAGAGATGGAGTGGGTTGAAGAATACCTTTGCCACTAATAGGTCGGGAGGATCCATCAGCT
Organism: Camellia granthamiana; assembly: GCA_036172215.1. Lineage (NCBI taxonomy): Eukaryota > Viridiplantae > Streptophyta > Magnoliopsida > Ericales > Theaceae > Camellia > Camellia granthamiana. The sequence continues at coordinate 105,793,490 of CM069905.1, read as the reverse complement.
AGTATAATATTATGTGTAACAAGATGAAGAGTATGGAAAAGAGATGAATTATCGGAGATATAGGAAGTAGCATTAGAGTCTATGAGCCAAGGTTGGGGAGATTGAGCCACATAGGCAAGATTACCTGAACCAACCATTGTAGCTGTGGAGGATGAAGGGATAGTACTACGAAGAGACTGGACTAGCTCAGTAAGCTCGCTAATTTGAGTAGTGAGTGCGTCATGAGAATCAACTGGGAAAGCAAATGTGCTAGAGGGAAAATGTTTTGACTGAGAGGATGGAGCATTCATAACCTGATTCATATGATCGGGTTTACCATACTTTCGCCAACACTCAGAATGACCCAAGGAACCACATAGGAACCACATTGAGTACACTTCCGATCACCACGGGATGCAGAACCATGTCCATGCCCACCACTATGATGAGAACCATGAGAAGAACGACCACCGCGAAAACCACAAAAACCAGTATGCGAGCCACCATGACTAGAGTGGCCCTGAAAACTTCCACGGGACCCACGGTCGCCACTACTAGAGATCAATGTAGAAGAGGCTTAAGTCTGAGAAGCGGAACCAGATGAAGGCGAACCCTGTCCCAAAGAATAGTGCAATAGCTGAGAATAGGCATCAGTAAGGTTTTAAAAAGCGGCCGCAACCGTTACGTAACACCGTTACGTAACGGTTGTGGTGGTTACCGCCACCCGTTACGGCTGCTTTTGCAGTTTGATTGAGATTCACAGGTGTGTCGGCTGTAGCGGCTGCCATAGCGGTCGTAACGATGCCATAACGGCCTGTTACGCACCGTTACGTAATAGTTCCGAACTGCTTCTTTCGAAAAAACACAAAAAAAAAGGCTAAAAATAGAGGAAGAGGGATAGAGAGAAGAGGGAAGATGGAGGAGCCAGAGATAGAGAGAGAGAAGAGGGAAGATGAAGAACATATTATTGATTTGTTGAAGCTGTAAGACCTATGCTATTCTATTCAGCTGCTATCACTTAACAATTTTGTTTGTGTGTGTCTACCTATATATTGTTTGAAAATAATAATAATAATAATAATAAGTGTGGTCATTATCTATTTGGCTTGGTTAAAATATATATATATATATTTAGGCTCTTATTTATTCTCTTACTTTTGTCATTGTTTATCTTCTATATTATAGTTAGTGATTGATTTTTTGTATAATATAAAGTCATTAATTATTAAAATAAAATATAAACAACTCAGTTTATAGTGATTTAAGAATATGAAATATATTGGATCATACTTAAAAATTTACAAAAACTGATTAATAATTATTTTAAACCCAATAAATATGATCATGGAAAAAAAATATGTGTATCGGTAAGTTTTTGACGGTTCCGGTTACCGCAACCGTTACGTTACGACCTTTACATCCCGCAACCGTAATCGCGTCACCGCCACCGTTACGGCGACCATGACCGTTTTTCAGAACCTTGGGCATTAGCAACGGAAGGTAACGTCTCACTAGCAATGATCTGATATTTGAAATCCTGTAAATCAGAATCTAAGCCCACAAGTAAAGAGGCCATCATAAACTACTCCCAATTCCGCTTTTGTTATACTAAATCAGTAGTAAAAGGTCTATGTTGTAATAACTGATCTCACAAATTCTTAAGGCCACTGTAATAATCCGAAAGAGAACGGCCAGACTGTCGAGTAGCAAAAATCTGCTCATATAACTCATAGACCCGGGAGACACTACTTTGATTTGAAAGTGACTTAACAAGGGAGTCCCAAATTTCCTTCAAGGTGTCACAAAATTCCACAGTAGTAGCAACATGAGGTTCCAAGCTATGCCAGAGCCATCCCATAACACAAGAGTCCTCACTACACAAAATTCCACAATAGCAGGAGGAAGTTCCACAAAATTCCACACTAGTCATCCTATAACACAAGAGTCCTCACTATGCCAGAGCCATCCCATCAATAGCAGGAGGAAGTTCAGTAAGAAAACGGGATTTTTTCTTACTCTCGCAAAAAGATTTTAACGGCATGAGCCCAAGCCAGATAATTTAAGCCATTAAGTTTCTTGGTAGTAATAGACTTTAGGCAACTCATCATCTTTAACCACAGGAGGTTTGGTTTCTGCCATGGAAAACACACAGCAGCCCAAAAAAAAAAATAAAAATGGAATAGGAACACAGCCAAAGTAAGAGATCAAACCTATGATAGCAACACAGCTAAAGTAAGAGAAGTCAATGACCAAACCAGCAGAAAACAGCCAAAGCAGCCAAATAACAGTAGAAAACACCAAACAGAGAAGTCTGTGACCAAACCCAGAGATGCCAAACAGGGAAGGAGGCAAAAAAGTACCAAAAATCCAACAAAACAGTACCAAATCTCAAAACAAACCTCAAGGAAGACCCCCTTGATGATTTTCAGCCCCTATAGAGATGAGCCCACTAGGTAGAACTCGCACAAGTAGAGTAGAAGCAGCATTTTCGATTTTTCACCAAAAATATTCGAAAATCATTCAAAAATACAAAACTTACATCAAACGGCTCCAAAAAATTCCACAAAAATCACCATTGAACTCAGAAGGAAGAATCTATCCTTGAGAGCCCAACTTGTCCGTACGGATGATGATGTCACGCTGATGTCATCATATGAATGATGACATCAGCACATTGCTGTCACCTCACAATGATCTCTAGATTCTGATGAACACTCAAGAAGGCAGGAACTCTGCTCTGATACCAAGTTAGAATGCACAAGTTGAATATTAGGGTTAGGGTTAGAGAGGAAGAGAGAGAGAAGAGAAGATGGTTTGATTAATTGGTTTAGAGTTGTGAAAATCAACCCTACTCCAGCAGTAATATTACAATATGACCATAGTATCCTCTCTAACCCTACTCCAGCAGTAATAGTACCATAACACAATAACATATGACACAATAACATATGACTATTATAACAATGACAATTCTAAAAAAATGCAAGACATGATATGTGGGTTACATATGCAAAATATGTAGTTTTATATATTTGTTATGTCCCACATATATGAATATTTCGCTCAAATATAATAAAAAAATGTAACATAATATTAATTCCCAAAGTCTAAAGGAGGAATTAGTAACTATAAATCTACATTATTTTTCTTTTATCATTAGATCTCAAGTTTTTTTTTTTTTTATTATTTATTTTTTAACCTTGTAACATGTTTCATATGTTTTAACATGTAACATGTTTCTTGGAAGTGCGAATTGTTGATCCATTGTTGATTTTTTCTTTACTCTTTGGTGTTTGAATTGTGTTTTGTCTTGTTTTTTGTCCACTTAGCCCATTCACGGGTTTTCCCTTTTGATGTAAAGATGTTTTGTTTATCATGTATTACTTTGAGGCATTTTGTAACGAAGATGCCATTTATTGTTTAATCCAGCGATTGTGTTTGCTGATTTATTTTTTTCCTTTTACAGTGGTAACTGTTAATGATTACCTAGCTCAACGAGATGCTGAGTGGATGGGTCGTGTTCATCGTTTCCTAGGTCTTTCCGTGGGTCTTATCCAAGTAATTTTCTGTGGGTCTTAACTGAAAATTGCAAATTATGTTCTCCCTCCCTCTCCTGCCTCTGGGCGCTTTTGTTGGACTAGAATAGGGTTGTCAACAGGTTGGATTAGAAACACATATAGCAACACATATATGCATATACTGACATTGGATTTTGAATCCTAATTCGATTGATCCTATATAATTATGACCAAGTTTGGTTTTCTAATGAAGTATCTGCAGATCTGACTTCAATCCAAATCTGACTTCGATCCAAATCTGAGACAAATATTGAAATGGGTTAAATTCATTTTATCTCTCGTGGTTTGGGACTGGAGCACTTTACCCTTTATGGTTCAAAGTGTCATTGTTTTCCATCCAAACTAACGGAAGGTGTATCACACATACTATTTTTGAAAATGAATTTGGTTTTCTGAAAACCAAAGTAAAATTAATACGACAAAAAGATGATTTTACCCTTATGTTCTCCAAACCTTAAATTAGATTAAAATGTTAATTAAATTAAATACAATATAATTAAGGATTGATCTAAAATATAAAATATAATTAAATAAAAATATATAATAAATAATAATTAAGAATTAATTTAAAATATAATTAAATTAAAATTAGATTAACATGTTAGGAATTATAGTAAATAATTAAGAATTTAAGATTAATTGAGTTCTAAAACATAATTAAATTAAAATTAGATAAAAAAAGTTAAGGATTACAATAAATAATTAAGAATTTATAAGTAATTGTGATTTAATTGAATTAATGTTAGACATTAGACATTATAAATTATGTGTATAAGAGATGAGAGAAAGAAAATAACAAAAAAGGTATAGAATTTGAAGGTATTACAGTCATTTCACATGTATAGTTAACGGTGTTAATAATTGCACTTTGGTCCAAACCACATGGGGGGCTTTCTTGCTATATTTGAATCATAAGGAGGTAAAGTGCTCTAGCCTCAAATCACAGGGAGTAAAATGAATTTTGCCCTATTGAAATTAAGTTCTTGATCGAAGTTTTTAAAGTCAAATGCGTAACTCGACGCATTTTATCCCTCATGAGGTGAGGCGTAAACATTTTGAATTTTAAATTTTAATATTTAGTGAATAATTTAAATATTTTAAAATAGTAAAAATAAATAAATGTAAAAGTGTAAACACTTTTCTCCTTAAGTTGTTAAATATTTCATTGCAAAAATTGAAATTTAGTTTTAGTGATCGAGCTTCTCACTTGAGAATTAACTGTGTTTTTTCTTGATTGGTCATTTACTTTATTTTTTTTTTTTTTAGAATACAGTTGCAAAATGGAGTTCTTTTTATTTTTTGCTTTTTTATGTTTAAACAATCTACTAAATTAAAGGGGTGTTTGGGAAGTGAGATTTTAGCCTAATTTAGGCTAAAATTCACAAAAAGACAAAATAAGCTAAAATAGCTATTTAGATAAAATGTCACATCAAACCCATAATTATTTCACTTTTTCTCTCACAAACATTACATCCAACTACAAAAAAATCCAATCATCTTCCCCAACACAAAAATTTTAACCTACTAAAATAGCCTATTAAAATAGCAATTTCCCAAACACCTACTAAGTTTAATAAAAGCCTAAGGTAACCTCTTCATATGCATACTTCTCATATGCTTATGTGTAAAAGGCATACAAGGCGCACCTAAGGCGTGTGTCTCAAGCTGTTATGCGTAAGCCTTTGGGGAGTAAATCCTAAAAATCAAAGCCTTGATGCATTTTACCTTAGCCTTGAGGCGAGGCGAGGTGAGCATTGAGGCAAGCCTCAGTAATGCCTTTTAAAACTTTGGTCTTGATACATATTTCAATGTTACTTGTATAATGTTTAAAAAAAATCAAAATAGCATATTTGTTGGATCAAATCTTCATAGAATTGAGTTCAATCAGATTATAATTGGATTTACATTTCAAAGGATGGATCATGATTTGCCACAAAATCATACCAAATCAGGTCAAAACTGGATCTGGATCTGATCCATTGACAACCCTAGATTAGAACTTTCTTTCTAATGATGTAATTCTGGGACATGAGGTCCTGAGGCTGACTTCACGTAGTGTCATTACTAATTAAACAAATTTAGTATTGCATCTTTTTTATAGCCTCTATCTTTGACTCTTTCAACTTTTAGAGGGGAATGAAAGCTGAAGAAAGGAGATCTAACTACAAATGCGATATTACTTACACCAATAATTCGGTAAGTCGGATTCAATGTCATGTTGTAATTTCCCCCTGGTTGATTTTTTGATGCTAGTATTTGCAATTGGATTTGTGATACTTTAAAAAGCACGGACACAGACACATGACGCGATATGGACACGTGGACATGTAAATTTTCAAAAAATGCAGGACACGACACGTTGGGGGCACGTTCAAAACATATATCTTTATATTTTTATCACATGTATATTTTTAAATATTTAATATGTATTTTATCAAATTTATTTAAGTATGCTATTTTAGTTTAAAAAAAAAAATTTTAAAATTATAGTTTTTTTGAAAAAAATAGCACTTAGTGTGTCCCTAGCGTGTCACTTGCATGTCCTTAGCGTGTTCCAACGTGTCTGTAGCGTGTACAAAGTGTCCCTACATGTCCGACACGTGTCCTGAGCTTTTTCGGCGTGTGTCCGTGTCTGACACGTGTCTGACTCCTGTACGCGACCTCCGGAGAGGTGTCCATGCTTCATAGGTGATACTTGCTTGGCAGCTTTGTTGACATTCACTTGTGTGGTTGTTGTTAACTCATCAACACTGCATCTCCTGTTTTGTTTCTTTCTGTTGTGTTAATTGCCTAAGGAACTCGGTTTTGATTATCTCCGAGATAATCTTTCTGGAAGCAGCGAACAACTTGTGATGAGATGGTAAATCTTCAAATCTTTTGCGAATTTTGTATTTAGTCTTACATTGAACTATTCTGAACCCTGTGGAGTTTGTCCATGTAGTTGTTTATTTGAACTAACTAGTGTGGCAAACAACAGGCCCAAGCCATTTAATTTTGCAATAGTTGATGAAGTTGATTCAGTCCTCATTGATGAAGGGAGAAATCCTCTATTGATAAGTGGCGAGGTAATTTGCAATTTTTTTGAACTACTAGTGATATCTGTTTGGATGCTATTGTGACTTTTCCTACCATATAAAAGGCAAGTAAAGATGCTGCACGATATCCAGTTGCTGCAAAAGTTGCTGAGCTGCTTGTACGGGACCTTGTGAGTGCTATTTTCTTCATTTTACATTCTGTTGTTTCAACTGTTCTGTAATCTATTGCACAGTTATTCTGTTAAACATTATTTTATGTAACGAGACTAATCTGCTTTAATTTGTCAATTATTTTAATAGCATTACACTGTGGAGCTCAAGGATAATTCAGTGGAGTTGACTGAAGAAGGGATTGCACTGGCTGAGATGGCTCTAGAAACAAATGATCTGTGGGATGAAAATGATCCTTGGGCTAGGTGAATATGGCTTTCCCTGCTTTTGTTGTCATTTAGCAATACTATTTTTAGTGGTGAGTCTGGTGACAGAAGTGATGAAGCCGGTCAACATTTATGCTGCAGTTTTCTTTCATATATATATATATAATGTTCCTTCTATTAAGAAGGTAACTAAAAAAAACGAGAATTACTAGGGGCACTACAATTATGAAAATACAGGAAATTGGAAATGTTGAGGTGGGCTGTGTTACTTGAAACTCCTCCTCCTCCTCCTCATTATTGTTTTTGTCTCTATCATTTGGGCTATCTCAAACTACTCTTAAACTTAATTTGTTCGGTTGACCATCCATAGACAGGTTAAGTGGATTAAGTCAATATAGTTTTTAGACACTATTCTTCCTTCTTCAAATTTTCAACTTTGTAGTTGGCATTGAAATATTGCAGATTTGTTATGAATGCTTTGAAGGCTAAAGAGTTCTATCGGCAGGATGTCCAATATATTGTTAGAAATGGGAAGGCTCTCATTATCAATGAGGTATTATGCGCATTTTATATTGTTATCACTTCCCTATTGCTTTAATCATGTATTACTTTATTGCTTTGTATTTGCATCTGTATATTCATGTGTGATTTTACTTTCCATTCTGCAAAACATTGTCAGAGTAGCATATACTTGACAATGGCTAATATTTTCTGTTTAAACAAAGTATGTTTTGTTAATATGAAGAAAGTTAGAAGGAAGTGTTGCCCAGACGACCCACTAAACATCGACCAAATAAGCCACCACACTTTTAGCAGAGGTGAAGACCACCTCAAAATTTATTTGATTTTACTTTGGCCCCTTTAAAATCTATATAAATATATATTGGCCCCCTCATTGCAAAATTTATGGATCCACTGTTGCGTTTGGCCACTGCTATATTTTCACCTCTTGTAGAAACAATATCATTTGACTCTTTAAGTCTTTAACTCTTCTTTCTTGGCTACTCACCCAGATCAAAATCCCTCAACACCCTTGCAAAACCAGCCTATCTTTCTTCAAAATCAGACTCTGCTATGCTTATCATGTCCTTTCCTCTCAAACCAGACACCCTCATCTCTATGAAACTGTTCCCTATTCAGCAGGCTTCAACACTTCAGATTACTTGAATCCCCTCTTAGGACTGCCAAAGAACCCCTATCCCTCTGAGATTTCAAAGCCTTGATCATCATCTTTGGGAGTTCAGTTAATTTGAACAAAGCAATCTTCCTACCAGATTGTGAAGCTCTCATAGCTGTACCCTCTATGTCATTGATTATTTCATGGTAATGGAGGAATGGTATTGGAAAAGGATAGTCAGGTTTCAATCATGACTAATACGATTGGTTACTCAAAAGGGAATCTTAGTTTCAATGTGTAAAAGGTGTTTCGTTACCAATTTTCTCAAAAACCTAGAGTGTTAGGATATGGGGACCAACAATGTATATCAAACTACCTAACACCCTCCCTCATGTGCAACCCGTCTTGCACATGGAGAGACAAACAAAGAACCAAACAAAAAGAGAAACAATCAACTAAACAGAGAAGAAGAAACCAAATGGGGACATAATACAAAATACTAACAGAGAGACTTGAACCAAGACCTCTCTTAACCAGAGCTTTGATACTATATTAACAATTTTCTCAAATGCCTAAGCTGTTAGGAAATGGGTCCAACAGTGTATATCAAGCTATTAAAGAAAGGGAGTAAATGGATTTCATTTTGTGGATTCTCTTCAATAGTGGATATTTTGAAGGGCGTGGGAAATTCAGTGTGAGTGAATGCAGAAAAAGGTAGATCACTATCTATTCCATACCTCTATTTCCATTTGATCTAATTTATACGGTCTCCTATTGTCTCTTTGAAACAGTTGGGAGGTAATCTATTATATTCTTTACCTGACTAGGGGTTTTTTGAAACGAAAGGAATTTCTTTTGCACTTTTTCTATAAAAAAAAGCCAATTTCCCATCCATCTAATATTGATTCAATGCCTGAGCACTTAGAGACTCCCGTGAGTCCGTATATAAATTCTGCCCCTTCTATCACTAGAATCTTTCCTTGTGGATCATAATTGCAGCTCAAATATAATATCAAAATCATGGTCAGAGAGTTGGATAAAGAAAGAAATAATTTAAATAGTATCAGAAAGGCTGGTGTTTTATTGCTGTCCAAAGGAGCTTACATTCTAGATTGCGGACTTACATTCTAGATTGCGGACTTGATCACCAGACCACTACTTTTACATGGAAGTTATATTAATTATGCAGGAAAATTATTTTACTCTAGTTGGCTGGCAATAAATCAACTGGTCAAAGATGGTTGAAACATCCTTTGACTACATGGGTCCCACTCTCCATGTGGCATGCCACATTAACATCATGATGTCTCCATTTCACACCCTTGTGCCACCATTTTAGTCTCATGTGGTGACATGTCATCTATTCAGACACTCATTTGTCTCCACCTGCATCACCCTCTATTCTATACTCTTAATCTTGTTCTGTGGGTTTTTGGGCCATGCTGGCTGAGGTTGATGTATGCGGTGCCTTAAGCCTTGGACCTTAGTGATTAGGAACAATCTCCAGTTAGGGCTGTTAAAGGAACTGAGCTGCTTGCGAGCAGCTTGAGTTTTGCTGGGTTGAAGCTTGCTTAAGCTTGTTTATTAATTTAGTTGAGTCAATTTCGATTGCAACTCGGAAGTTTGTTTCAATAATAAGCCGAGCTTGAGCTAGGTGGTGTTCAACTGGAATTGGTACGTGAACATTGTTGGCACATCATATAAATTTAAGTAATTTTTAGGTATATTTTGCAAGTTGAGGTTTAGTTTGTTGCAGGATCCTCAATCCTTGCTTAAACACACTTGCTATCTAAAGTACTATGTTTTAGTTTATTATTTCTTGTCAAATATGGGAACATTTTTGCTTGAACAAGCAATTAAAATAAGCTTGGTAAAAAATTACAATGATGCTGATGCTGATGCTGATGAAGAGGCTGGTATAACCTTGTTTTGCAGGTTTAATGAACTTAGATTTCAATTTGTGATAAAAAAAACAACTATGGGTATATCAAAAATGAAAAAAATGAATAATTTTATAAAATAATGACCCCAAAACATTTCTGCAGTTGACAGGGAGAGTTGAAGAGAAAAGGAGATGGTCTGAGGGGATTCATCAAGCTGTAGAGGCCAAAGAAGGTGTCAAAATTGAGGTATCTCTTGAGGTTTCAATCTTTATAGAGTTTTTCTTTTACATCAAAACTTTCTTGCTTATTGTACTCAAAGCTATATCCTTACACTTGTTAGGCTGATTCAGTTGTTGTGGCACAAATCACATATCAATCACTATTTAAGCTCTATCCGAAGCTGTCAGGGATGACTGGGACTGCAAAAACTGAAGTATGGGCTTCTTTGTGGATTCTGAGATGGTGTTTAAATATTTTAAAGAACATTTTTGCTAAATGATCACTTTCTAACACAATTAGTTTGCAAAAATGCTCCCATCTCATTGTTGCAGGAGAAAGAGTTCTTGAAAATGTTCCAGATTCCAGTTATTGAAGTGCCAACAAATCTGCCAAATATTCGCAAGGATTTACCTATCCAAGCTTTTGCGGTAGAAGAGCAGTATTTGAAGGCCATTATAATTAATATTTCTACCTTCCTATAGTATTTGTTCTTCTTTTGATCTGACACGTACTTTTGGTTCTGTCTGTGCTGACTTAGACTGCACGAGGTAAATGGGAACATGTTCGTGAAGAAGTTGAGAGTATGTTTAGACAAGGTCGTCCTGTTTTAGTTGGTACCACTAGGTAATTTTTCTGCCTGTCTCTTTTAAATTTGACTACTTGCCTCATGACCTTCACTGGGTTTCATGATTGGTTTGATCAGCTGCCTTATCATCATTTCCAACATTTCAGAGAAAGTGAGTGTTTGTGTATATGTTCAATTTTTTATATTTTGTATTTTATATCAGTTTGGAAGTGTACCCAATTTTTTCCCTCCCAAACACACATTAATGTGTACTAATTGGGCGGCGTTGTTTTTTGTATTTTATATTAGTTTGGACGTGTTTCTGCAAGTCCACTTCCTTTCATAGTTTTTAATATAGCATGCCATTTTCACTTGTATTGTTTAATTACACAATCACACAGAATATTCTGTACATGTATCACATTATCAGCAGATGGGAAAATGCCTACTAAGCAGCTGTCTTTATAGCTCTGTCCATTTTACAATCAGATCAGAGGGACAAAATTCAAAAGTTGGAAAGGAGAAAGGGCACAAACGTTTTGGTATGAGTCACACCTAAAGGATCCGCTACCTAGTCGATTTAGTTTCTAGCCTTCGTGGGGAAGTAAGAAAACTAATGCTTTGTTGAAGTAATAATTGTTCATTCCGCATCTGGAAGTACGATACCATAAATGGCTCTTTTAAGTTCAGAAAGAGGGTAGAAGGATCTCCAAGCCCCCATTTTGTCTCTGTTTCTTGGTTTCGTCAGGTCAACTTGTTTCTTTATCTGTGGATGCATTAGCTGTCATTAATTGGAAGGGATGTGTATCAATCCCGAAGGTTGCATCATCCTGACTAAGCAACACTTTTTCCATGCAATGATTGTTAATTTGTATGACTTCTCTTAGACCAGTATCATGGTATTTCTGAATAGTTTGGACTAAGTTCTACATAACTCATGTTCTAAAACTGGTGCATGCAAATTAGTATTAAGCAACTTTGTTCTTTCTGGGGTTGGAGTTTGTAATTTGTTGCCATTCTAATTTTGATAAATACGGATAAAGGTTCTCCGACAAGTCAAGCAATTACTTCATACAATCCTTCACCTCAACAATTTGGACTAGCTCTCCCCTCTGTTACCAGTTGGTTAATTTGTAAGAGACCAACATGATTAGTTTTGGGATTCCCTCTCCTACTTTAAGAAAGTACTGTCTTAATTCTAAAGTACAAGTAGGCATTACGTTGCCAATAATAAGATATATTGTTACATAATTATGTGAAGAAAGACTTTCATGTTGTACTTATCATATTGCTGGATTTCTGTGCTTGGACATTAGCCTATAGCTTATTAAGCTACTGTAGGATGCTTATCTGTAGCTTATAATTTGAGTTGTTCATCAATCTCCATATTTCATTCATTTGACTATACACGGGTGATTTAATAATTTTTATTTATTGCATTTTCAGAATGACCAAAAGCAATCAGACTTATAAGTACGATACTCTCTTTTTTCTTGATGCAGTGTTGAAAATTCTGAATATTTGTCTTCTCTGCTGAGAGAGCAGAAAATCCCTCACAATGTTCTCAATGCTCGACCCAAGGTTTGTTACACATCATCTTGCAAAGAACCTTATTTGGATGCATAGTTTATCATTTCGGTTAGAACTGTTTGGTTGGTATTGTTACACGATCTTAGGTAGAACTCACCCCAAAAGCTAGCTATTAAGGTGAGGGTACCCTCACGCTTATATGCTTAATATTACTTTAGTACTCAGGCGATGTGGGACTTCGCTTCACACCCTCCCTCGCGCCCAGCGTGCTCACTTGGCAGCGCCTACGGCGAGTAGGCTAGGGACACGCACCCTACCCATCCTTGAGTACTCTGGCTCTGATACCATGATAACACGATCTTAGGTAGAATTCACCCCAAAAGCTAGCTATTAAGGTGAGGGTACCCTCACGCTTATATGCTTAATATTACTTTAGTACTCAGGCGATGTGGGACTTCGCTTCACAGGTATATGGTAAATGTTTCTGTATTTTTTAAAATCATTTTGCTCTTGTTATTTCCTCCTCAGTATGCTGCTAGGGAGGCTGAAACTGTTGCCCAAGCAGGGCGAAAATATGCCATCACCATTTCCACAAATATGGCTGGCAGGGGCACGGACATTATCCTGGGAGGAAACCCAAAGGTTGGTGGATTAATGTTATGAACAATCTTATTTTTATGCCATAGTCCATCCTCCAATGAGAAAATGGGTTATATTTGTGCATTAAGGCAATTTTGGGCGTATTGCATCATGTGTTGTTTTATCCAAAATATTCACATTTTCCCTATAATTTTACATTTCCATGTTTGTAATATTCCTTCAATGATGAGAAGTTGAATAGTTATTTGCTTCTAATACATACATGGCCTTTTATCCTTTTCTAAGATGCTTGCAAAGGAAATTATTGAGGACAGTCTGCTTTCATTTTTGACCAAAGAAGCTCCAGATTTTGAAGTTGATGGTGAGCCAATTTCACAAAAGGTGATTCTCACCTGTGGTCACTCTTTGCTGCTAAAGAGATATTTTCAGTTTCCTTACCAATCTTTCGGCGCAGGTGTTATCAAAGATAAAGGTGGGACCATCATCACTAGGTTTGCTAGCTAAGATGGCACTGATGGGTCAGTAATCACACTCTTGAAGTCATCTGTTAATAACAAGTTTCCAATACGATCTATTCTTGAAATCATTTTTGTTTTACATGTCCCTTTGTTCTGTTTATTTATTTAAAATTTTCTTTAGTTTTATTTATTTATTTATTTAATGAGAACTTCATTTCAAACAAATTATGTAGCTAAATATGTATGCAAAAGTGAGGGTAAGAGCTGGACATATCAGGAAGCAAAATCGATTATTTCAGAGTCTGTGGAGATGGGTCAGTCAACAGAATTGCAAGAGCTTGAGAAGCTTGTTAATGAACAGTCTGAGAGTTACCCACTTGGTCCTTCGATAGGGCTGGCTTATCTCTCAGTTCTAAAAGATTGTGAAAAACACTGTTTTAGTGAAGGGTTGGAAGTGAAAAGGCTTGGGGGCCTTCATGTGATTGGGACATCGTTGCATGAGTCCCGGAGAATAGATAACCAAGTGAGTAACTTAACTACACTGACAATTAAGAAGGAACAAATGCTTGATTTAATAGTATGCAAGTTACTGGCTTAATTCTGTATCTTGATTTTTGAACAACCGAAATTTTTGAATTTGTGAAGTCTTTAAGCATCCATGGAATGTGTGAAGTCTTTAAGCATCCATGCTGTCTAATTGCTTTGTTGTGATTATTAATTATGTGATGCATATATATTTCATTGTTATTGTGCCATAGAATGCTCTTTATTTCTACAGCAAGTGTTATTGGTATTGCATTGTAAATTTGTTGATGTGGTCCTTGCTTGACTAAGAACTTTTTCAAGACAGAAAAACTGTTCACGCATTTCTGTGAATGCTTCATCATCACCATCATCATCATCACAATACATTTCATTTGAATTCAGCCATTTTGGAGCTGCCATTCTTTTTTAGCAAGCGCAATCTAATCTAGCTTATAATTTGTTTTGAGATGTAGGCTGAATGTTAGACATCTAGCTGTATTTAAATGTCACTTACAGGATTTGGAAAAAAAATCCTTTGCATCTTTCAGAAGTCCATTTTTGGAACTTACACCCTAGTTATCTTTTTTCCATTTCTGTTGAGGCCTTTATGGAGTTTTCCTCCTGAGGTTATTTCCCAATGTTTTGACTTTCCTTGCCCAAGTTTTGGATATGAAATTCTTCGAGTCTATTGTGGTTTACTTTGGATGTGTATCTTCTGAATTTGATCTCATAGAAGGATTTGCAAGGTTTAGTAACATAAAGGGAATTCCATTTTTTTGTGCCTTTTAAATAATATTTATCACTCTCTTCAAGGCTTGTATGCTCATCTGTTAATGCATTGCCATTAATGCAAACTACTGAAGTATCTTGGTGATCTGAAGCTTAACTTTTCATGCTTCTTAGTAGATGATTTGTTTTGTGTCTTGGTCATGTTTCTCCATTTTAGACATATTTCTAATTTCAAAGTTATGCTTTTTCAAAGCTCCGTGGTAGAGCAGGCAGGCAAGGGGATCCAGGATCAACACGGTTTATGGTGAGGTATGAATTGATTCATGCATTGCCATTAATGCAAACAAATTTGTAGCGTATTCACATAAAAAAGATTACGGTTATTTTAAGTGGACATGAACTTGGACCAAATTTGACTTGCTAAACTCACTATTTGCTAATTTTTATTCTTTAAGGAGTATGCAAAGTATTGGAAATTAATCTTGCATTTATTCTAATAATTACACCCCAATGCTACACAAGAAATGTTACATCTCAATTTCGAGACAGGTTGATATTTAAATGCTAGGTCGTTCCCCTTAAGTGATGTGTTGCCCTTGCCTCTGGGTGTTTCGAAAAGTGAGCAAGGGGCGCCGCATCGATGCTTGGGTGCGGTGAAAAGTAGGCAAAGGTTCCCGCATTTTTCTGGACGAGAGCGGGTAAAGAAGTTAGTCCAAGACTACAGGTTTAGGATAGCTACTTGGAATATAGGAACCTTAATTGGTAAGACGATGGAATTGGTAGATGTTATGATTAGGAGGAGATTTAGTATAGTTTGCGTACAGGAAACTAAGTGGACGGGTGAGAAAGTTAGGGAAATTGAGGATACCGGTTTTAAACTATATTATAGTAGTAAGGATAGACGCAGGAATGGGGTAGGAATCATATTTGCCAAGGGTCTTATGGAGAATGTAGTGGTGGTCATTAGGAAAGGGGATAGGATTATGTTAGTTAAACTAGTTATTGGAGGGAATATAGTGAACGTTATTAGTGCATACGCCCCTCAAGTAGGATTAGATGATCAGACTAAGAGGGATTTTTGGGAGCAAATGGATGAGATCTTATAGGAGATACCCGTAGGAGAGAACCTGGTTATAGGTGGAGATTTTAATGGCCATGTAGGCATAGATAAACTAGGTTATGAAAGGGTACATGGTGGATACGGTTTTGGTGACAGAAATGAGGCTGGAGAGAGTATCTTGGATTTTGCGTTGGCTTCTGGCCTGGTGGTGGCCAATACTATGTGTAAGAAGAGGGAGGAGCATTTGATAACTTTTAAGAGTGGGTCAGTTAAGAGCCAAATAGATTACTTCTTAATGAGAAAAGTGGACCGCCTAAAATGCAATGATTGTAAGGTGATTCCTGGAGAGAGCTTGGCCTCTCAACATAGGATTTTGGGACTAGATTTATGTTTTAGAGGGCAATACTAAGCTAGGAAGGATGGTGGGACGAGATGGTGGGACGAGATGGTGGGACCTAAAAGGGGATAAGGAAGATACTTAGGACTTAGAAGATGATGCTAACACTATGTGAAACTCGATGACCAATTGTATAAGGAGAATCTCAAGGGAAGTGCTTGGAGAGTCGAAAGGGACAGGACCCAGCTCTCGGGAAACTTGGTGGTGGAGGGAAGAGGTTCAAGCGATATTTAAGGCAAAAAAAGAGTGCTTTAAAAAGTGGCAGAAGGATAGAACTGAGGAAAACCTTAAGAGTTATAGATTGGCTAATAAGGAGGTCAAAAAAGTAGTGAGAGAGGTTAAGTTGAAAACTTATGATGACCTATACACTAGACTAGATAGTAAGGAGGGAGAGAAGAGGGTATACAAACTTGCTAAGATACGGGAGAGGAAAACAAGAGATTTTAATCAAATTAAGTGCATCAAGAGTGAGGATTCTAAGGTATTGGTGAAAGATGAAGAGATTAAGGAAAGATGGAAGAACTATTTTGAGAAACTATTAAATAAGGAATATGGAAGTACAGAAATAGGGGAAGAAATAGCTAGTAATACGATAAACCAAGACTATAGGTTCTATCGCAAAATTATGAACTTTGAAGTGGAGATTACACTTAAGAAGATGAAATCAAATAAGGCTTTAGGACCTGATGATATCCCTATTGAAGTTTTGAAGTGTTTGGGTAAAAAGGGGGCTGCTTGGTTGACTAGGTGGTTTAGTAAAATTTTGTTGACTAGAAACATGCCGGATGAGTGGAGGTAGAGTATTTTAGTGCCAATTTATAAGAATAAAGGAGATGTCTAGAATTGCAACAACTATAGAGGAATCAAGTAAATGTGTCATATAATGAAAGTGTGGGAAAGGGTGATGGAACGCCGATTGCGAGATATAACAGAGGTGTCAGAGAATCAATTTGGGTTTATGCCTGGCAGGTTAACAATGGAGGCGATTTATCTTTTGAGGAGAGTAATAGAAAAGTATAGAGAAAAGAAAAGAGACATTCATATGGTATTTATCAATCTTGAGAAAGCATATGATAGAGTGTCCCGGGATATAATATGGTGGGTGTTAGAGAAAAAAGGGGTGACAAAAGGTTATATTAATGTGATTAGGGACATGTATGAAGGGGTGATGACCACTATTAGATCGCCTGTTGGATAGACAAATGAATTTCCTATCATTGTAGGGTTATATTAAGGATCTACCTTAAGTCTTTATCTTTTTACTTTAGCTATGGATGAGTTGACGAGAAATATTCAGGATGACGTGCCATGGTGTATGCTTTTTGTAGACGATATTGTGCTAGTAGATGAGACTAGAGAAGGAGTTAACACAAAGTTGGAGATTTGGAGAAAAGCTCTTGAATTTAAAGGATTCCGGATAAGTAGAACTAAGACAAAGTACATGGAGTGTAAATTTAGTAACAGTAACAATAACAATGAAAGTAGAGAAGAAGTGAAGATTGAGAACCAAAAACTGCCTAAGAGTGAACATTTTTGTTATTTAGGGTCAATTATCACAACAGTGGAGGAGATTGATGCGGATGTGGGCCATAGGATTAAAGCGGGATGGTGTAAGTGGAGAAGTGCGTCTGGGATAACATGCGATAAACGAATACCCACTAGACTAAAAGGTAAGTTCTATAGAACGGCTATTAGACCAGCGATGTTGTATGAGACGGAGTGTTGGGCAATCAAGAAACAACATGTAGATAAGATGAGTGTGGTTGAGATGAGGATGCTAAGGTGGATGTGTGGCAAGACTAGACAAGACAGAATTAGGAATGAGTGTATTCTAGAATGGGTAAGAGTAGCACCAATAGAAGATAAGTTGAGAGAGAATCGATTGAGATGGTTTGGTCACATACAACGGAGACCAACAGAAGCAGTAGTGAAGAGATGCGATACTGTAATGGTAGATGGGAGTGTTAGGGGACAGGGTAGGCTTAGATTAACGTTGGCTAGCGTTGTAAATAGAGATATGGATCTACTTAATTTGACTAACGAAATGATCTTTGATAGAGCCGTGTGGAGAAGAAGGATTCATGTAGCCGACCCCATTTGATGGGACTTAAGGCTTGGTTTGGTTTGGTTTGGTTTGGTTTGGTATCTAGAAACTCTCTAATACTTATTCGAAATAAAGAATAATTTTAATTGTGGATAAGTTTAGAAAGTATTTTATACTTATAAATGAATATCAGATGAGTATACTATAATTTTTCTCCTGCACATATTTTTCCTATCCTTAGCTAATGCAAGGATTAGAGGTTTGGCTAATTAAATTATTTATTATTTAACAGCTTGCAAGATGAGATGTTTCAGAAGTTTAATTTTGACACCGAATGGGCGGTGAAACTTATATCGAAGATCACAAATGACAAGGATATACCAATTGAAGGTGATGCAATTGTTAAGCAGGTATTCTTTCTTTCTTTTTTCTTTTTAACTCAATAATATTGTTATTTTTATTTGTTTTGGATTGTAAGTGATCTTACTTCAAACTTGAAACATGACAAAACTTTCAGCTTTTGGCTCTGCAAATTAATGCTGAGAAATACTTTTTTGGCATAAGAAAGAGCCTGGTAGAGTTCGATGAAGTGCTGGAGGTATGTACTTGAAAATAAAAACACCGTATTTGTAGTGCTTAGTACAACTTGTTTATTTTTTTCTAAGTAGATATATTATTCACGAAAAGTGTAAAAAAGGGCACAATTTCTGTACATTGAAAGTATGCAAAGCACAAGCTGTTCTATAAAATTGATCAAAATAAAAGATGATTACTATGAAACTTCCTTGATGGCCAAAAATTGGAAGTCTGCATCAAAACAGTCTTCAATCTATGTATTGGCAAAGCAACATCGTCAAAGTTCTGCTGCTATTATGCCCTCTAAATCCACCACATAACACTTAAAAGGAGATATCATCCATACTTTCCTTAAGCCCTTGCATTCTGCACCCTCTTGCCTAAAATTTAAGCATCAATTGAACTGATGATGACATAACACAACAGACTCCAAAAATAGAAAATAGATTACTCCATAGCTCCCCTGCTACCTCACAATGAATAGAAAAGGGATCCACCATCCATGGACGACTCAGCTCTTTGACACATACAACACCAATTTGGTAATATCTGCCCTTTTCCCCCATATTATTAATGGTGAGTATAGAGTCCTTACATTAGGGGTGACCTTGAGATTATGGGTTCAAGTCACAGGACAACCGCTTTATGTACTATGCTAAAGGTTAGATCTGTACCCAATCTTTCCCCTCCCAAACACACATTAATGTGTACTAATTGGGCGTTGTTTTTTTTTATTTTTTATATAGAGTCCTTACATTGTTGTCCAAACAATAAATGTCACATTAGATGTAGCCCCCACCTTCCGAATAATCTTCCAATGGAAAGATTTGTCCACACACACTCCTACAGTATTGTGGGAAAATATGATATAAAATCTCTTATTATTTTTTTTCACATCATCCTATTCTCCTCTACGAGCCACGTCCACCCTGTACAGAGCTTCAAAAAACTCATCCATTATCCCAAATTTCAATCATGTATAGCAGTACAAAAAAGTAGCTCCCTAACTCCTCAAATAGTCAGCCAAGCATTCTTGTTCTTGTCAGTGACATACAAATCTGGAAAAGTCATGGTGCACGGATAATACCCATTCACATCATGCCAAAATCTAATTTGTCTCTAGTCAGCAATCCTGAATCTCATATTATTGGGAAAACTTAACATACTTTTCTTTTGCCCTTCCATGGAACCACCACTGCATAGGACCTATTTACTTCCCTAGATGTCTACCCTCCAGCACCATGGCCACTACTTACTTTGAACTGTCTTTTCCATAAACATCTACCTAATTCATGTCTAATGAATTAACTTTGTTTGTGAACCTTAAAGATTCATTGAATTTAAAGGTTTTGATGGAGAATCATTTAAAAGAACACGCTTCGCTACTTGGATGAGGAGAGATTGTTGCAATTTAGAAGTATGCGTATTCAAATTTAAATGAATCTTCTAAAATTAAAATTTCAAATTCCATATTCATTGTCAATTTCATCTAAATATTATTTTAACTGATTAGCAAAATGAATGTCTCTTTAGATCTAAAATTGTTTCATAGGTTTAAATTGTTCTAAGAGAGTAAATTTTGGTTTTTCTTCTGACAGGTGCAAAGAAAACATGTTTATGACCTTAGGCAATTAATTTTAACAGGTGATTCCGAAAGTTGTTCACAACACATATTCCAGTGAGTCCCTTCCTACCTTGTGATTTAATTTGTGCTTCCTATTCAAGTAGATCAATCAAGTATGATGCATTTTCTTTGTATGCATGCATTATCATACTGATGGATGCTCCTTTGTTTTCTATATATGCATGAAAGTTTATTACTCTCCAGGTAGTAAATCTGCTTGCATTGTGAGTTCTTTCCGAAAAAGTGTGATTGGCATACTGGTATTTATCCTAGTGAAGTGTTTATTTGACATATATTTTACTTCAATAGAAGCGATATATACATACATAGCATTGCATAAAAGAAAACTTGCTGACTCATGTTTCTAAGTCTTTGTATAATGCATGTCAAGTGAGCATGAAATATAAATTATTCAAAGAAGCAAGCGTTTCTATAACGTGTCTGAAAGAATTAACAAAGCATGCTTTTAAAAATTTCATATTTCTTCATGCAATGGTGACACCCAGGATGTTATAGGAACTGATGAATAAGGTGAGAGAAACAGGCTTAAATGGAGGAATAGGGTAAAAATGACAATTTTGCCCTTCTAAAAAAGGGGCATGCCATGCACATGGTCATTTTCTGTCAGGATTCCTATCAGATCCAGAGTCCAGATGGAAGGACCACATTTAAAATCGCCTAAAAGTGAGGTTAAAATTGTTGATATTAAAATTGCAGGAACCAAGGTGTGACTTCATTCGAACTACAGGACTACTGGGTTAATTTACCCTTTATTTCATTATGTACATTATCAAAAGTTTATGTCTGTACTCTTCTTCTTTTCCCCTATAGTCATACATACATTCAAGTAGTTTCATTTTTTGACAGCTACGTTCCATTTTCCATGTCATATTTCAATTGGATAGCATAATCATTGTTGTACATCATTATGAGCACTGTCATTATCTTGAATGTACTAACAGATTAATTATAGGTACATGCAAGCTGTTGTAGATGAAATTATTTTTGGAAATGTTGATCCACTGAAGGTAGGTAGAAATTTCTGCCTAGAGTATGGTATATGGATGTCTACGTTTTTCTGATTATGAATCACTTTATTTGTCTTATAGCATCCAAGCAAGTGGAATTTGGGAAAGCTCTTGAAGGAGTTCAATGGAATTTCAGGGAAGATATTGAATGGTGAGCTTGTAAATTGTCATTTTGTTCTGTAATCTTGCATATTGTTTGAGTTAGATGATCTATATAAATCATCAAGGAATGGATCTTCTACAGACTCATTTGTGGCGATTACAGAGGAAGCTTTACTGGAATCCCTCACACAGCTTCATGAGTTAAGTTCTGTAAGTATTAACGATTTTCACCTTCCAAACTTGCCCTCACCTCCAAATGCCTTCAGAGGAATACGTAGGAAGAGCTCCTCATTGAAACGTTGGCTTGCCATATGCTCAGATGATTCAGCTAAGTGAGTGCATTCTTAATTCCTTGGTGTTGTATATTAGGATATAATGAAGGAATTCATTTGGCTTTTAATTTTTATGTGGCAACTTATAATTTTGGGACCAATTAATGCAGAGATGGAAAGTACCGACCAACTGTTAATCTTCTCCGCAAGTACCTTGGAGATTTTATAATTGCTTCATATTTGGATGTTGTACAAGAATCTGGGTATGATGATGCATATATGAAGGAAATAGAGGTAACATCCTTCCTATGCATTCTCTAGGTGATGGATCAGATTCTTTACTTTTTCTTTTTTTGATAAATAGGTATCAGATTGGGCATTGCTTGTTAGTATGACCTAACCACCCGTGAACACACGCAGGATACCTCTAGGTCTACCTGAAAATAATAAAATTTCAATTATTGTAATTGTTAGACCTAAAAACCATTGATATAATATATATGTATTTGGTGAATTTACATCACCACTTGGGATCTCTCTCATCTAAGTGAATAGCATTGTTATCTTTGAAGATGAGAATTTTAAATCAATTCTTTTATTCCCCAACTCTTCTTGCACATGAATATCTTTCACAGACACTTTCAGTCTCCAAAATTGACTTGTGATCATTTTACTGACTTTTAAAAAAATTATTTTTCGCTTTTTGTGTTTCTTGTGGAATGCAGAGGGCAGTTCTTGTGAAAACTCTAGATTGTTTCTGGAGGGATCATCTTGTCAACATGAACAGGCTTAGTTCGGCGGTATAGTTCTTAATTTTGTGGATCCAACTCTTTTAAGTTATTTTATTTTATTTTTATTTTGTGTGTGTGGGAAAAGGCTTATTTGGAATGTGTTTATGTAGGTAAATGTCAGAAGTTTCGGGCACAGGAATCCACTTGAAGAATACAAAATTGATGGTTGTCGATTTTTCATTTCTATGCTCAGTGCAACTCGAAGGCTAACTGTAGAATCACTCTTGCGGTATTGGTCATCTCCCATGGAGTCCCAAGAACTTTATGTATCGTAGAAGTAGAATCGTTGTCTTTGCTAGAGGTATGTATAACCTTTTTTGCTTGTTTCTAATCATCTTATTTGTTTCAGATTGAAATTTCTAACTTGCATGGTAAGCTATTGATTGATACTAAAGAATCTCAAATACATGCATTAATTTGGCTTGTTTCTAGTCCAGGTTGATCTGGTCTTTTATTTGATGAAGTCCATTGGTCTGAGGGGCATAGTCAAGAATTTTATTCAGTGGGATCATTCAACAAGTTATCATCAATGTAAGATTTTCAGTTATATACAACCTGTCAAAATCAATTTTCACACGATAAATTGTTCCAATAACATCAAGAACTTCTATATGCACAGCAAAGATCAGATTGCAATAGGGCATAAAATTCATACAAACATAGCTAAAACAGAGGCATCCATCTGGTACTTTCGACTTGGAAAACCAACAAACAGATAGAATTGATCAAAATTCAAGAAAGAACCACTTCCAATTAGACCACAAACAAAAACACAAAAAAAGAAATATTATATCCAGTGCTGAAAAATAAGTGAGAAATGGACTCTCAGCTAGGTTTTGTTTTTTAGAGTGACTAATGTTTATTTATTTTTAACTATTTTGGTCTGTCTATCAATGTAAAGCTTTTTAAAAAAATTTAGGAATTTTTTTTACTAGAAAAAAAAAAAGGCCAATCTCAAACCACATGTGAAGTTATTTTTGTCTCATAAGACGTAAGCAGAAGTCATACTAAACATTCTGGCTCAGACGTGTAAAATAATAAAGAAGTCATAAGCTGATGCTGTTTGTGTAGGACCTCTGAATAATTTATTTTACTAAGTGGCTTATGTACTAGATGATAGTTTATGTATCAATTCATCAAATGGAGCAATTGTTGTTTCTTCGATCCAATGGATAGTTGTCCTACACTATCTCTACTCTTCCCCCCACAAGGGTATTTTAATTTTTTTGATGAATTTTGTCGAACTTGCAACCATTTTTATCAATTGGATGCCATTTTGAAACTTTTTTTATCTTGTTTACCCTGTTCCCATATAGAATTTTTCCTTGTTTTTTGATCAAATCATGAATCATGATGCCGTTTTGAAATTAAAGTCTTTTTGATTTGATAAAAATCACTGTTGATGTTGAAATCAAAATTCTCATATACATACAGGTGGGCAATGATTTATGAATACCGAGCTAGATCTTTATTATTATTATCATTTGCATCTGAGCCCAGTTATTTTGTTTGGATCTGAGCTGATACTCGGTTACCATCACATAGTATAAGAGAAAGCTGTCAATCAGTTACCAGCATGACATAGAAACTATCCCATATGACCACTTTCATTTTCTAATCCAATAATGTTGCTAAATATTTCCGTTGTGTATCGGTGTTCCTTACAGGTCACTTGAATAATCCGTGGCATCCAAAACCCACCAAAGCAGTATCAGTGTCAAAGCTACACCAAGACCTACTGGTGCATAGTTGAAGGTGTTCCATCTAATAGGGTAGAGTTGGCAATCGGAAGGCCAGGCAGATATATCATGTCCACAAAATAGGGCTGCCAAATCCACCTTACTTTACTCCATAATTGGGACGTCGTAGCAGCCAACCCACCCCTATTGTACTTGTGGAATGATGTCGGTAAAAGGTCACATTGATTTTCAAGATGGGCAGAGATGACTGTTGATGCTGGAAAAAAGAAAAAAAAACTAAAAATGTAGATGACTGCACAGAAACACACAGTATCTGTTGGGACCTTGAATTCTTTTGCCAAATTGGTGATTTTTTTGTTAGTTTTTTACTTGGTGAAAATGGGATAGACAGTTGTGCATGTAATGCTAGAGAGCACAATTTTGAGGATTTGAAACTGTGAATATCAGCAAAAAAAAAAGAAGGTATTGTAGATGTGGCGAGTATTATGTTGTGTTTGTAACAGTGCCCCAAGGTGGGTGAGCTTCAAATTATGAAAATGTATTTATTCAATAGGTTTGTATCACAGACTTGAATGGACTCGCAAGTTTGAATGAATAATTGATCAGAACATTCTCTTTGATTTCTTGGTAGACTTATGAAATCTGGTATTTTGAGCCTTTGCAAAGCAAGACTCTAAACGTGAAAGTGTTTTTGAAGAATTTAGTGGAGTGTGGAAGGATAGTTTTTGAGAGTATTTAGGTTGTGTTTGGATTATAAATTTGTATAGAGATTCGGAAATGGAAAAGGAAAGGAAAAATGAGTGTGAAATGTAGTTATATTTCATTTAAATTTTGTTTTGTTTTTGTGTTTTTGTTTTTTTGAAATCTCTACCCAAGTCAATAATCTAAATACAATCTTAATGGAGGGAGAGATATACGAGTGCTTCTAAAATACGCTTTGACAAAAATTCTCTCCATGTTCACCCTTTTTATGTACTGAAAACTATGAAGTGATTTTTTTTTAAGTGTATTTAGCATCACTCGACTTCATACCTAGCTTCTCAGATGGTAAATGGATGTAGTCGTGGGTGTTTGGGATTTGCTTATTTGGTGATTTTTTATTTTTATTTTTGTGTTTTTATTTTTGTTTTTAGTGAATTTTTTTTTTTTGAAAATTTGCATAAATTTTAAATTTCTAAATATAGCTTGATGAGACAAATCGAAAAATAATTACTATGTTTGGTTGTTTTTTAAACTCAATTTTTTGAAAATTTTAGAGTATTTGTTTGGTTATTCTGAAAATTGAGTTTACTTTTCAAAATGATATGTTGAGGATTTTAAGGAGAGAGACAATTTTGAATATATATATATATATATATGTTGAGGACTTTTCAAATTGAAGTTTCCCTCTAATTTAAGGAGAGGGACAAAGAAAAAGTACTCTCATCTTATATATATACATATATACATGCTATATATGTATGAAAACATAATTTCGTATATAGTCATTTATGGATACATATTCTACCATTAAATGTGTAACTTTATCATAAAATTTTCACTCATTTCAATTACAGAAAACGTAATTTTTTTTTTCGCAAATTGGCATTAAAAAATTTCTTTCATAGAATTAAATTTTCATAAATGTTATCCAGAAAATTTTGTAAATCATAAATTTAAACATAAATCTATGATTTTGTGAGTAAATTTAAACATAAATTTACGATTTTGTAAATAAATTTGTAAATAAATTACGTTTTCTGAAAATTTGTAAATAAAATTATGTTTTCTGAAAATTTGTAAAAAATTACGTTTTCCGCAAATTTGTAAATAAATTTAGGTTTTCCTAAAATTTGTAAATAAATTTCCAAAAATTACGATTTTTTTTAATTTGAATTTGTAAATAAATTTTTTGCATAGCATTTATGAAAATTTAATGCTACGAAAGAAATTTTCTAATGCCAATTTGGAAATTTTTTTTACGTTTTCTGTGGTTGAAATGAGTGAAAATTTTATGATAAACTCACACAGTTAATGGTAGGATATATACCCATAAATGAGTATATACCAAATTATATTTTCATACATATATATCATGTACATACATATATATATATAATTAAGATGAGAGTTTTTTTGATGTGACAATTTATTTTTTAAATTGTCTCTCTCCTTAAATTGAAAGAAAATTTGAAATTGCAATGATACATTTTTTTAAAAACCAAACAAAGATTCATTTTCAAAATAGTCAAAAAATGGAACCAAACATTGTTAATTTTTTCTTAAAAAAATTCAAAAAAAAAGAGTTAAAAATAGTGGATTTTTTTGGCTTATTTGATTTTTAAATATATATTTTTTTCTTTTTAGATTTGACTACATAACAATACAAATTAGAAAAGTAAATTTTTTTCAAAACAAATTTACTAAGACAAAAAAAGAAAAAGAAAAATAGGTGGCGTATAATATATAGCTGTTCCCAAACACCCTAGAGAGAGAGGGGCCATGCTTTAAAGAATGGTTGACATATGTGGGGGCTGTAAGAGCCCAAATGTATATAAAAGAAACTAATTTGAACTGTTTCAAAGTCTACTAATGAGGTGTGTTTGTTCCAAATATAGATGCAAAAGCTATTAATTTAAACTATTTCAAAGTCTACTAGTGTGGTGTTTTGTTTAATAGTGACAGTGAACTTTCCCAACTTATAAATCAAGACTCCATACATCATCAACTATGTCACCCATAAACTGACAAGGCCAAGACTGCTTGAGAAGAAACAAGTTTATGGCAAATGGACAATTGTAGGATCATTCATAATGTTGATGCGAAAGTGATCGTAAATCCATGTCCCTATCTTAATACGTAAAAGATATATACAATAAACTTTAATTAAATCATCATTTGACTTTTTTTTCTTATAATTTTTTTGAATATATATATATATAATTTATCATAGAAATTGACAGTAATGACTCAATTGTTAAACAGTTTAACTGCATGCTTCATATTTGTTTTTGTTTTTCTTGAAAGAACCCTTCATAAAAAAGCCATTTGGAGGAAATTACTTGACTTGGGAAAACCAACCTAATATAGAAGATGGATGAACATATTAAATTCTAAGTAAAACACAAAAAACAAGGAAAAAAAGAAACAAAATGAGTCTTGAGAAGGAAACTAAAAGGGGAGATGAGGTGCAAAATTAAGCCTTTGGATGAATATGTATATACAAATTTATTTAAATTTATAATTAAATTATTTAATCAAAAGATAGATAAATACATGTACATGCGCAAGATGATGGGAAAAAAATAAAATAAAATAAAATAAAGTGGAACACTGATATATATCTTATTTTGGTTTTTCAATAATTCCATTTTCTTGATAGAAGTAAAAGATGTAACAATTTCTTTAACTTTTCTAATTAAAATAATTACATTTTTAAGGATAAATTCTAACACTTGATCCCATTTTCATCAGAAATTCGTTAGCCATATGGATAAAAAAATGCCATTGTCGTCTCTTTTATATTAAAATGTATATTTTATCTTATTTATCTTTGTGTTTTTATACTATTTACGTTAGTTTTTGTTATGTTAACTTTACTAAAATGGAGGTCAGTGTAATTATATCAAAACTATAAGTCATGCTGTATTTTTTTCAAATCTCAAGGGAAGTCAGTGTAATTTGCCCATTTTTTAATTAGGCCATCTATATTAGACATTCCATTTTTCATTCCATCTCAATTCGTTTCCTCTTTCTTTGGTTTTCATTTTTTATTTTTAGTCTATGAACAAAGTTACAAAATAACTTGTTTACTGATTGAAATAAGTAACCTTAGAAAACATCTACCCATTCCTTGATCAATAATTCAAATTAATTTTTTGTTCTATGCTACCAATGAAGACTAAGTTTTCTTCAAGTTCTAGCATATATATTTTTTATTATTTAATTATTTTTAAATGCGAAATGAATGCAATCTAATATGCACAAAAGCAAAGAGCATAATGGTTATGGATCTATAATTTAAGGATTAAAAGTTACCTAATACCGCTATCACCATCTCAGATGTTTGACCTTGGAAAAAGCAGATTAATTAAAAATCTTAATTTTTGCCAAATTAACAATGTTAATTAAATATTATGTAGCTTGTACTACACAATTTAACCAAGCAGCCACGAAATCATAATTTATGATATCTATACATGCATGTAGGCATTTATGCAACAAAATAACTGATGTTTAACGCCTAATTAGATCCTAATGTAATACAAAAAGGAAACTAATGATGTCAAGAAGATAGTGCATCAATTTTTTTAGCACAAGAATAAGATAAATTAGCAATGCTGGAACATTGAACCTTGCCAAACCACATAGATTAATTGATAATTTTATATAAATGGATACGAAAGGGGTTGCTCTAAAAGATTTGTTGACTTACTAGGTTTCTTTTTATCAGCAGGAGATTATTTACAAATATTATGATAATTATATTAATTTGGACAATTAATTATGTAAGAAAGTATTAACATAGATATACATGAGGTTAAAGATCGTGTCTCTATCTTAATACGGCAAGAAATTAAAGAAAATAAACCAACAAGGCCTAATCTAGTTGGCTACCATAATTCTCCTACGAGCTTAGTCCTAAGGGGAGGTCATGAGTTCAAATCTTCCTACTATAACAATTGACTTTTGCTGATCAAAAAAATAAATAAAATAAAGAACATATGTATTTATAAAATTTTGGAAAATATTAGTTTAGTTGATCCTTGACTAGCTAGACTCGATGAGGATTCTTTTTGTGTAAACTGATTCCATAAATTAAGGTTTTAGGTAGAGAAGTATTCATAGATTATCTTTTTTTTTTTTTTTTTTTTTTGGTATTGTATAAATAAAAAATAAAAAGTTGAAGAGAAAACTAATGCATGAAATGGTTGATCATGTTTGGTAGGCTGTAAAAAAGATGGGTAGTTTGATAACCCACAGATTGCTTGACTATAAATACTTTGAGAAAATTTAGGTTGCATACGTTTGATAATATGTAAGCAAGCAATCATATTTTAAAATTGAAATGCATTTTTAAAAAGGTTCTAATTTTTAATTCAGAGATTTAAATAGACTTGTTAAATGTACTCTTAAGTACTGTTTGATAAAATTGGAAAGTATTAAAATAACTTTCAGTGCTAAAATCGATAAATACTTAATTTTTAAAGTTGAAAATTTCAAGGTCAATTTTGCAAATTAAAGTGTAAAAAAAAAAATATATATATAGTTCTATTTTTAAGTACTTATTGCATTATACTCAAAACTGCTTTTCCATAGTGATTATCATGTAGAAATTTAGAGCTCGTTTGGAAATTAATTTTTCATTGATTTTTAAAAAAAAAAAAATTTATAAAAAAATGTGTAAAAAATAAAATTGAGGCTTACCAAAAACCAAAATATTTATAATAATAATAACAATAATGAACTTGTTTTCCACACATTTTAGGGCATTGGTAGATTTGGAACATAACTTTCAGTTGTTGTTGTCTGCTAAAATATATTAAGAGGTTGTTTGAGAAGTGCTAAATAAGTGTACTTTTTGAGTTTTTATGAAAATATATGTAAAAAATAGAGATGTGACGTGCCTTAAAAATATAAAAAAGATTAAAAAAAAAAAAAAATACTACGGTAAGTCTTTCCAAACAACCCCTTAGTTAAAGCTTATTTGGTGCATCCTTTTAAAAAAAGAATACTATGGTAACGTAAACCTTATAAGATTCCAAAACTTAAGCCCATCAAATTTTATTTTTTTATTTTATTTTTCAAGCGGTAAGAGGGGAATAGATGAAAGGTAGGACTATAAGCGAGCTAAATAATACATTATTCAAGTTTGATTTGTTTATGTTTGAACAAGCCAATTTCAATTAAATTTTAACAAGTCGAGTTCGAATAATTTCATTTTACAACACTAGGAAGGGAAACCGCATAGCACAATGGCAAGTCTCGAACCCAAATATTATGCCTAATAAGGAAGCCTCATTTACTAGGTCAACCCTTACATACATTTGGATTGTGAGAGGAGATGAGAAAATAAATAATTGTGATTTCTCACATAGATGAGAAAAGAAAAGAAATAATTATGATTTCTTACCATTATGTCTGGATGGATAAAAGAAAAGATAATGTAGTTCTCATTTATCTTGTTTGGATAGAGTAAAATGTGAGAAAAGAAAGGAAAAAGTTGTATTTTATTTTATCAAAATAACCTTTCATATTAGTAAGTTATGTTTTTGCATATGGGTAATTTCGATATTTTAGAAAATTTTCATTAAATGCAAGTCATTTCTCACCAAATCTCGCCATTTTTAGTGAGAAATAAAACATAGGTTTGGTGAGAATCATTTTCTCACCATTTCTTACTATTTATCACTTACTTAACCATTCAAACAAGTGAAAGGGTTTCTTATTTTCGTAATTTCTTTTCTTTTCTCACAAAATCCTTCCATCCAAACGGAGTTAATCTTATCCCCATTAATCTTGAGCCACTAATTTTTAGTTATTATATTTTAATGAGGATAGGGTCAGGATATAACTCAAATCGATCTTCAAAAATGCTTGTGCATCCCGTTTGTGTGTAAACTGTGTTGTTGAGCTTGTCTACCTCTCTTCTCTGGCTCCTATAATCAAGGCTTAGAGAAGTGGAGACACATTGATCAACCCTATTATCTTTTATTTTTTTCAAAAAAATTGTTTTTGAACATTTTATCTAACAGAAGATCAATTGTTGTATTTCACTGCCAAAGCTAGTTGAGATTGCCTTGTTTTTTTTTTTTATGATACTCTTTACACTTATCCTTTTCTCTTTTTCTTTTTCTCTATTAACATAACTTCTCCTTATCAATAAAGTTGTCTTTCCTTTTGCTAATTAAAAAAAAAAAAAATTCACCATCACCATCTTTGACGTATGACTTTTGCATTATTGATTTTACAACCGTATTGAAGGGAAATTATATAATACAACAATAAGTCTCGAACCCAAACATCATGCCTAGTAAGGAAACCCTATTTACCCAACCCTTGGTCTTACGCCTTAAGCTACTAGTTGTTTGTTATTATGTTTTAGGTCTCATTTGGGAATAGGCTTTTTTAGTAACTATTTGGCTTTTTGGCTAACATGTAATGTAAAAAAAACTAGTATGTTTGGGATGATTTT
This sequence comes from Camellia granthamiana, assembly GCA_036172215.1. NCBI lineage: Eukaryota > Viridiplantae > Streptophyta > Magnoliopsida > Ericales > Theaceae > Camellia > Camellia granthamiana. Next base: position 105,762,127 of record CM069905.1, on the reverse strand, counting down.
TTGACTTTTTACGAAAAAATGTGTAAAAAGTAGAGAGAAAATAGAATCTTTGACTTTTTGGTATGGGTTGTTGGCTTTTTGATTTTTTTAGTAACTTTTTGACTTTTTGACTAAAAAGGACACTTGCCAAACAAGACCTTAGTGAGGATAGGGTCAAGTTATAACTCAAACCTGTCCTAAAAAATTGCTTGTGCATCCCCCTTGTTTTTATAACTTATGTTGTCGAGCTTGTCTAGACCTTTCTTCTCAGACTTCTATAGTCAAGGCTTAGAAAAGTTATTACACATTGATCAACCCTCTTATTTTTTTCTTTTCATTTTTTAATTTTTTATCTAATAAAAGATCATTTGTTGCATTATATCACCATCACCATCTCTGAAGTATGACTTTTGAATTACTAATTTTACAACTCTATGGAAGGGAAATTGCCTAGCACAACAAATAAGTCTCAAACCCAAACATCATGCCTAGTTAGGAAGCCTCATTCACCAAGCCAATCCTTAGTCTTATCCCTATCAATCTTGAGCCACTTCTTGTTTGTTATTATATTTTGAGTGAAGATAGGGTCAGGTTATAACTTAAACCCATCTTGAAAAAACGCTTGCGCATCCCCCTTGTGCGGTAACTCATGTTCTCTACAATCAAGGCTTAAGAAGAGTTGTAACACATTGATCAACCTTCCTATCTTTTACTCTTTCTAATTTTTTTAAAAAACTTTTTATCTAGCGGAAGGTCATGTTGTTGCATCATATCATCTCACCATCTTCGATTTACGTCTTCTGCATTATTGATTTTACAACCTTATGGAAGGGAAACTGTATAGCACAACAATCAGCCTCGAACCCAAGCATTCTGCCTAGTAAGGAAGCCCAATTTACAAGCCAACCATTGGTCTTATGTCTTGAGCTACTAGTTGTTTGTTATTATATTTTACTGATGATAGGGTCAAGTTAAACCCATCTTGAAAAAAACACTTATGCATCCCCCTTTAACTTATGTTGTCGAGCTTGTCTAGACCTTTCTTCTCAGACTTCTATAGTCAAGGCTTAGAAAAGTTATTACACATGATCAACCCTCCTATCTTTTTCTTTTCATTTTTTAATTTTTTATCTAATAAAAGATCAGTTGTTGCATTATATCACCATCACCATCACCATCTTTGAAGTATGACTTTTGAATTACTAATTTTACAACTCTATGGAAGGGAAATTGCCTAGCACAACAATAAGTCTCAAACCCAAACAGCATGCCCAGTAAAGAAGCCTTATTCACCAGGTCAACCCTTGGTCTTATGCCTTTGACCCACTAGTTGTTTGTTATTATGTTTTAGCAAGGATATGGTCAGGTTAACTCAAACCTGTCTTGAGAAACCGCTTGTGCATCCCCCTTGTGTGGTAATTTGTATTGTTGATTTTGTCTAGATCTCTCTTCTCCAGCTCCTATTATCAAGGCGTAGAAGGGTTGTTACACATAAATCAATCCTCTTTATCTTTTTCTTTTTTAATTTTTAAAAATTTTTATAAAAATTTTATCTAACAAAAGATCAGTTGTTGTGCATTATCTCACAATCACCATCTTTGAAGTATGACTTATGCATTTCTGATTTAATAATAACAGCATGCTTGGTTAGAGTTTTTCAAAAACTCTTTTCAGAAAATTCTACTTTCTTATTTTTCGTATTTTTTTGTTTTTATTGAATTTTTTTAATATTTTAAGCAAATTTTTTTTTTTAACTTTTTAGACATACCTAACATAAATATACCTAAAAAGTAAAAAATTTGTAAAAAAACCTTTTAAAAATTCACTAAATACCAAAAATACAAAAAAAATACAAGAATTCCGTACATATTTTGTATTTTTATGTATTTATTAAAATTTTAAAATATTTTTACTTTTTAGATATATCTAAGTAAGGTGCATCTAAAAAAAGTAAAAAAAATGTTTAAAAATTTAAAAATATTCACTAAAAACAAAAAAATACGAAAATCAAAAAACTCAATTTTCAAAAAATTTAATTCAAAAAACTCAAACCAAACACAAATTTTTTTTTTTTTTTTTAAACAAAATCCATGTGTAGCATATGTAATCAAATTTACCAAATGGCCACAAAACCGAAATACACGTTACGTGGGTAGTTGATTAGCTAAATATGGAGGGTTTAACTATATATTCAATCTAGTCTTAACTAACCCACCCTAACTAGGTCTTAACCAACCCTAATTAGCTCATCACATGTGCAAACTCTCTCAAAAGCTTCCATTTTTGTTATGCTATAAAAATGTCAAACACAGTTCTTTTATAATTCCCAGGCAAGAATATACCATTTTATGTTGTCTGACATTGAACAATTAATAAATAAATTAATTAATTAATTTCTAATTTATTTTCAAGTCATTCACATTCTTTGACTTTCCAATGAAACCATGCCAAGTATAGATAGATCGGGTGGTGCCGACAAAATCGATGACTTTTGATCGCTTAATTTATAATTTTAATGACCTTAAAAAATAGAAAAAATATTGATGATGAGGTTGATTAAAAAAATAAATGAAAGATAGACTTATAAACCGAATCTATGTACAGGCACTCTAGACCATTTTTTGTCACCCTCGTGCTGATTTGGGCAACATGAGAGAGAGAGAGAGAGAGAGAGAGAGAGAGAGAGTTCTTCAAATGTAAGGGAAGGGGAGGGAATCAAAATTTAATCACCATGCATGAACATAGCTCAATTCACTTCTCCCAAGACACCTTCAATCCAGGGACAATGTCCTGGTGGAACGAATAGAGCATTCACGAATTGTTTCGCAAATTTATTCATTAGAAAATGGGCTCAACAAGTTATTCAACACGTTTCTTCACGTGTAATTCTATTTTGCATGTCAAGCATTCATTTATGAGGAGAAGATGGAATATAAACGAGATTAAATATTTTAGTCAAAAAGTCACTATATATTGTCACATCACTCTCTCTATTTTTTACACATCTTTTCTTAAAAAATAAAGAATTACTAAAATAGATTGTTCTTAAACCATGAGTATAAATCAAATAGAGAGATTTGAATCCAATATCTCCTCCAACTTGAGATATGATACTTTGTTAAGGCACTAATTTTTTCAAATTATTAGAAAATAGACCTAGTAATGTATTTCAAACTTTTCAATAGTTTGGAATGAGACTATATTGTATTAAAAAAAAAATAATAATAATGTTATGAAACCTAAAATGGTTAACAAAAAATACAATGTGAAATTACATTTAAATGCTGACTAGTCCAAGTAATTGTACTTTCATAGAATTACAAATTGAAACAACTGAGTGTTCCACGTCAAAATTTTTACTTGCATCTTCATAAAATACAATTATTTTGAATCATTCCTATTTAAATGCACTTTTTCCAAAAAAATTCATTCTTCTCGAATGAAGGGTATTTTTGATTAGTAAATAGTGTTACTTAAGGGAGGTTACCTTGTTTACGGGGAGTCGATGTTAGTCACCTTCGATTAATAGCTCAACGTATAAAAAAAAAATAATAAAAAACTATGAAGAGGATAAAGCAAAAGTTTGGAAAATAAGATACGATTGATTTCGATATTTTATTTTTGTTTATTTGACAATAGGTAAGAGGAAATCTCAAACTTGAAACATTATACCTGAACGTCTCATCATGGCGTCAACATTATATGCAAATTAAACTTTGTTAGGATAGTGTTTTTTTTATTTTTTATTTTTATATGCTAATAATGTATTGAATGCTGTTAATTCAAATTCATGCTAGAGAATATAACAATTAACTTCTTGTTTTTTTAATTTTTAATTTATTTTTATTTTTATTTTTTTTATCTCATAGAAATGTTATAGTTTATGCAGTTCAAAGGTCATTGATCAACCAACAAATTTGACAAATTTTACTTTAAAAAAAAAAGTTAAAAATAAAAATCATAGTAACTAGCAATTAGAAAAGAATCATTATTGTCCGAAAAGAACCTATTGTTTTCATGATAAAGCAAGTGCCCTATTACTAGTAGGGTGTAATTTGGGTGGGTTGGCTCAAGTTAAGAGATTGTCTAAACCTAATCCAATTTGTTCTGAGTATTGTCCAAAAGGAAACTTTATTGATGAACAAAGAGAATAATACATCAATAAAGGAGAGGGGAGGGGGATGAGCGCAGAAGCATCATAACGAAACAAACTAATCCCAACCAAGTTGACACTGTTAAGTCCGCCCAATCATATACTAGCACACCAACAAGAATTGGTGAGAAACCAACCAAAAACACAGAACCAACCACACCCAAGATAATAGCTAAACAAACCAAACAAAACAAAACCAAAAGCAACAAAGACCATGACACCTCCCTTGCTTCACAACAGCAACCACAAACCACAAACCACAATCATAGCAGACTAGTGCACAACAGATCACAAACCTTAAACTAGCCACAAACCAATGCAAAACAGATCACAGCAAAACAAATCACAACTCCATCTCGGACCATGACACCTTTACTGCTTCACCCACACAGCAAACCAGTGCAAAAAGCTTCACAGCAGCAGAACAGCCAAACAGGTCCAGCAGAGCATGATACCTCATCTGCTTCACCCACACAGACCCAACAGAGCCCTATAAGCAGTGCACACAAACCTAACAGAGGTACTATAAGTAACTTCTAACTTATTGAATGTTGAAGACAAACTCATCCACCGCATACCCTTGTCCAAATGAATGTGCTTTCATCCAAAGGGCCACTCTAATTTTAATTAACTCACAGAGGTCTTCACAAATGGGCTGCAACTCATTGAACAAACAGTCATTCTTGCATTTTCAAAGGGACCACAAACCAGCAATCAAAACTGATCTTCACAGTTGCTTTTCCCTTTTTCTATAAGTCCAACCTATCCACCAGTGCATTAACATGTCCACTGAACTAGGGGAGGCCCATTGCAAACCCCACCACTTGATTATAGTGGACTATACTTTCCAAGCAAAATGGCAAATCAATAGAACCTGATTAAGTGATTCAATCTCCGCATGACAAAACACATGCTCATTACTGACTTCATTACGTAGGATACCAATTCTATATAAATAATCTGAAGTCTTTAACCTCCCTTTCTAGACTAACCGAGAGAAAAATTAGGCTTTAGGTGGAGAGGGATTGTGTCAGATCAAGTCAAGAAGTTTTAGAGTAGGACCATTTGATGATTCACACCAGTTAACAGTGCCTTTAACACTGAAAATACCTTTAAGATCAGCTTTCCACAAAATACGATCATTAGATTCCAATCACAATTCAGGACCCTCTCCTAAAACATCATAAAGTCTCTGTAGTTCATCTTCCTCCCATGCCAATAAGGATATTTTAAAGTTGAATGCCCAGCTGTTCTGATTTCTAGCCCTAGACCATTGCATATACAAGGATATGTCTCTTTCCACTAATAAGTAGTATAATATAGGAAATTGGGACTTCAAACAAATGGTTCCCATCCAATTATCAACCCAGAAACTGATTCTTTCACCATTGCCAATCTTGATTTCAGCATTGTGCAAATAATGGTTGAACAGGCTGCTGTTAGATTCATTAACAAGTAGAATGTTACTCCACAATCTTGAAATATTGATTGCCTCCACATGAAAAGGAAACCATCTACCCCCCTCTGACTTGTACTTATTGTAGATGAGTTGTTTCCATAAATAGTTGTCTTCCATCCCAAATCTCCACCACCACTTAACAAGCAAGCTATTGTTCACAACTCTTAAGTTTCTAATACCCAACCCTCCTTGCTTTTTATCCTTGGTTAAATCCTTCCATTTCACCAGGTGGACTTTCTTCTTCACATTAGAATCTCCCCATAGGAAAGCTGCTTGAATCTTATCAATCTTTTTTCCCACACATCTAGGCAACCTAAACAGAGACATATAATAAACATGTAATGAGGATAGTACAAATTTGATTAGTGTTACTCTACCTGTAAAGGACAACAACCTCCTTTTCTAACCTGTTAGTTTCTTCTTAAATTTCTTCACCACAGGTTTCTATGTTACTTTTCTTGATGGGTTGGCCTCTGATGGCATTCCAAGATACTTCAAGGGGAGCTTCTGGCAGGTACAATTCAGTCTTGAAGCAAAAGTTTGTACAATATCATTAGAAATTCCTACATCACCTACAACACTCTTGTGAAAGTTGATCCTCAATCCAAAAATAATCTCAAAGCATCTGAGTATTCTCTTCACATTTAACACTTTAGACCACTCGGCTTCACAGAAAATAATTGTGTCATCCGCAAACTGGAGATAGGAAATGTTAATGCCATTGAACCCAATGGTTATCCCTTCAACCAAACCCAGCTCTTTTGCTCTTGAAAGTAGTAAGTTTAGACCTTCATCCACCACATTAAATAGGAAAGGTGATAATGGATTGCCTTGCCTTAGCCCTTTTTGAGGGCAAAATTTAGATGTGGGTGAGCCATTTACCAACACAGAAACTTTAGCTAAAGAAATACAGTTATGGATCCAATTCACCCACTTAGCACCAAACCCAAAATTAGATAGCATTTGGATGAGAAAGTTTCAATTTACTGTGTCATATGCTTTTTGGAAATCCAACTTCAATATCAGGCCCTTTCTTCTAGATTTCCTCCACCAATCCACCACCTCAGTAGCTATCAATACACCATTCAAAATTTTCTTTCCCCTAGAAATGCAGATTGGGCATTATCTATAACAACAGAAAGTACTCTTTTTAATCTATTGGCAAGAACCTTGGATAAAAATTTATATGTCAAGTTTATAAGACTAATAGGCCTGTAGTCTTGGATGCCTGAAGGGTTGTCTTTTTTTTGGGACCAATGTAATGAAGGAACTATTTAAGCCCCCAACCAAACTACTGTTGATATAGAATTCCTGCAGGAAAGTAAGGATATCACCTTCATGAATTTCCATCTTTTTTGGTAGCATGTCTTGTTAAACCCATCAGGACCAGCTACCTTGTTGCCATTACATTTTGCAACTGCAGCCCAAATTTCAACTTCAGAAAATTCTACTTCCAAACTACTGCAATGCTGGCTCTATTAAATCCCTTTAAATGGGCCCAGTAGCTTGGGTCTGTACTTCCATTGTTCATTAAAACTAATCCTAAAGTGATCATACACAACTTGTTTCACCTCCATAGGTTGCTTCACTGTTGCCCTATTCATTGTCATAGAATCAATTGCATTAATATTCTGCCTTTTCGTAGCTATGATGTGAAAAAAATTAGTATTTTTATCTCCCTTTAAATTCCAATTCAGCCTTGACTTCTGAAGCCAAATTCTTCCACCGTCTTTCTGAGCTTCCACATTTCTCCTCTCACCTCTCTTCTCCTCATACCTTCATCTTCATCCAGATTTATACTCTCAGCAATTAAATCCAAGGCATGTAATTTTTCTTCAGCTTGCTTCAGTTTAGAGTCCATATTCCCAAACACTTCAATATTCCACTTCTTTAAAGCTTGTTTAAGTGCCTTTAGTTTGGTTTTTAGTTTGTAACCTGCCCAGCCATCTACCTGAGTACGATCCCATATTTTTTTCACTTCATTAATAAAAAAAAGGTGAGATGCCCATGCATTGATGAATCTAAAAGGCTTTGGGCCCCAATTTCTTTCATCCTCCATTAGGATAATTGGACAGTGATTTGAGATGGACCTAGGCAGACCCCAGAGTTTGTATCTAAACCATTCTAACCATTCTAGGCTAATAACGAACCTATCTAACCTGCTCCATCTTTCACCTTCCACTGAATTACACCATGTATATTTCCTTCTAACATAGGCATATCAATCAATTCCAGGCTACTTATGAAATTACCAAAATCTACCATTCCTCTATCCCTTCTTATACAACCTTTCCTTTCATCTAATGATTTTATTTCATTAAAATCGCTCCTCTACACACCAAGGTTTGGGGAAAATAGCCTTAATATTGATCAAAGATGCCCATAAATTTCGCCTTTTAATCACATCATTGGGTGCATATATATTCACAATCACACACTCTAAACTATTAAATAAGGTACCTAATAATATAATGAAGTTCCTATTGCAGTAGCAGTCAGCTAATGAGAAGATTTTGGGCTTCCAAACACAAAGCAAACCTCTAGCACTCCCATCAACATCTACATTCATGTAGCCAACTAGGTCATGACGCCAGATAGATTTCATAAACTACTCTGAAATATTTGCCTTTTTTATTTCTTGCAATAGCACCATGTCTACTTTTCTTTCTTTGATAGCTTTTTTGACTTTCCTCCTTTTTTCAGGCTTGCCAAGCCCTCTAATCTTCCAAGAAAGAATCTTCATAAAAATATTTTTCACTCTTGAGCCTCCCTTGATGCTATTCTAAGCCCCAGCACCATTGTTCTTTTCAGCAGCTTACTCCATGTCCTTTCTTCTCTTCCATTTCAATAATTTTCTTCATAACTTCATTATCTTTGTCTTTGAAATCTATTCCCAACTCTTTCCCAAGCTGTATGGTAGCTTGAGCCTCCAAAAGTAGTTTGTTTTGGCTGCTTGAATTGTTATTATGAGACAGAGAGAAAGAAATTGTAGCAGTTGCTGCTCTAAAGATGGCCTTTCTTTGAAACCCAGATTTCATTACTAATTTTATCTGGTTCTTCCTCTTTTTTTTCCCCCTGCTCTCTTTATCTGTTATTGACTTACTGGGTTGTAGATCCTGATTTCTATGACTTTCACTTTCATTTGTGACCACAGTAATGCCCTTATCCTTTATCATCTGGGATTCAAAATGTGTTGACTTAGGAATCTCAACAATCTTGTTATGAAGATCTACACCACTACTACTACCATGGTCCAGCCTAGTTGTTTTAGACATACCTCAATTTATTCCGTTCAAAAGACCATCGAATTAGGCTTGATTGAAAGCCACTTCTAAATTAATGCTGGGCTTTAGAGATTCATTCTTATTTAGGCTCCTCATAGGCCCATCAGAGACCAAGACACCTACACTAGGGCTGAGCCAAAAATCCGTATAATCCGTAATCCGATCATGTCCAGTCTGATCCGGTAGGATTGGATTGATTTTTTTGAATCCATGGTTCGGTTCCAAATTGGAAATTTAAAAATCCGTAGGCCACAGATTGGTTTCGATTGAACCCCATGGTTCCGGATTGGAACTGATCCGAACTATATACAAATAGGCTATATTTATACTATAGTCTATGTTTCTTGCTCTTCTTCTAATAAACTTGAATCCCCATAGATTTTCCACCTTTTCTCTTTTAGATTTTTAGTTTTGCTGAGATGTTTTTTTTCCCCAAACTATGATGCTCGGCCATGTATCAGATTGTTCATTAGGTTGTTTCCGGAACTTGAATCCCCATAGTTTTCGATAAAGGGAGTTTTTCGGCCATAGAGCTTTCGGCCATGGGAGGCGTGTTGGTGTTGCCTCGGAAATGAAGAGTGCAGCATTAGGTTAAGTTGTTTTGGGAGTGCAGCACTTGGGAATTTGTTTTGGTTAGTGTAGGTTGTTTTGTGGGTTTCAATTATTTTATTTTTAGAGTTAAGTGCAGTAGCTTTTGGTGGAAAAGAATAGTGTGGGTTGGTGGGAAAAAAAGTGATTTGGGTTCAGTTATGTTTATGTTTTTATGAAATTGAAATGTTCTATATTTTTTTTTTTGTTATTTAATTATGTGAATCTGTAGTCCTAAACCGATCTAATCCGTGTTTAAACGGATTGGTTCGGATTGGTTCTACGATTTAAACGGATTTGATTGGTTCTAATTTTACAAGAATCGTAGATAACGGACCGGTCCTGGTTTTACCTCAATCCGGATCAATCTGGACCATGCTCACCTCTAACCTACACCTCTATTGCTTCCTCTGTTAGAGCTGTGATTCAAATTTCTTTGCATGCTTCCTTCAGCCCTTGTGCAATGGTTGCCCCCATATCTGTTCCCCACAATACTACAGGTCTCATTTACAGCTGAGATAGATAGGTAATCATTTCCTTTGTCTACCACACCCTCTTTCCTTACAGGCTACTTCCTTATCACTATGTACGACACCATCATGGATTTCCAGGTCACCCTCGGCACCTGCCACGCCATTTTCTTTTTCCTCCCTTCCTCTGTGATTCTTTGAGCTTTGGTCTTCATTGATAATGCCCTTGCCAGATTCAGTGGTTCTTTGGGTGCTTAGACTATAGCCTTGATTTTTGTGGTTGAGCTTAACATCTTCGCACACCCAAATTGGATATAGACAACCTCTACATTCCAAATTAATAATATTGTTAATAGACTCCACCTGTGATGTAAGGATTCTCATCTTACCCCATTCCAAAGAAGCCAAATCAGATATATTCTTATCTAATTCCACCACTTCACCCAAAATCTGACCAATTTTTAGAAAATTGGGAGTGGTCCAAAGATTAAGAGGGACTTTAGAACAAGATAGCCAAACATATCTTTCAAATTCAATCTTCATTCCTTTTTTCCATTCCATAACTGATTCACACAATTCATGGATCCACCCATGGATAACCTTCATGCTACCCATCATTTCTTCTAGTGAGGGGAATAATAAGTACACTATTCTTCCTCTCCCATCCTTCACCTACGTATCCTTCAAACCTCTGATTAACAGCTCCTCCTTGAGTTTACCACTGCAGCATTTCGGCCATCGTCTTGCCACCATACTTGTGTACATCTATCCATTTCCATACTCCCCTGCTTTCAAAACTATTGTCGTTTCTCTTAGATCATTTCCACCTTAAGTGCTTTTACATATGACACTCTCCTTACATTGCTTGCAACAGTTAACACCCTTACCCCTCCTGCTCTTGGTGGTACTTGAAGATGAGTGTCAACTCTTACTTTGTTTTTATCCTGCTCCTTACCAAACTTAGCTTTCTTTACTTTTAACACTTTATCATCACACCAAGTTCTGTTGGCTTTTTGGATAACCATCTCAATTGCTACTGGGAAATTTTACCTTACGAATCCAAATCTTAACCCTGATGTTTTCCTCATTTTGCTTGGTATAAAAAACATCCTTAACTATTCCAAAATTTGCGAATAGATGGAAAAGTTGTTTTGGTTGCATTGAGTCTGGGATGTTGTCTATGAACACAGTATGTATACTCCTCTTGATCTCAAGTCACTATTTCCATGTCTTCTCCTGAACATAGGGTTACCAGCCTCCTTGCTCTATCTTTTTTTGAGTATTGTCCAAACTTGACGGATGATTCTATTTGCACCCAAATAATAATTTAGTATGCTCAATTAAAATTTTGAAATTTTAATTCCTATAATACCCTAACGTAATTTTAACTAATAAAGACAATATACATTAAATTCTAAAATAAATACGATTTTTTTTTTTCTCATAGTACACCCAAATTGCTTGTACATATTCTTCATATTCAACAATCTCCATCTTCTTCTCTAAACTTCAATTATTTTTTTTCTTCATCTTCTTCCTCATTTCCAAAACCCCAATCCACCTCATCAAAACTCAACATTATCGTCAATATCATTATTTTTTATTCTGTTGTTACTTTTTTTTTTTTTTTTTTTTTAATGACAAAAACAGGGCAGCTATCCTTTCTAAGAGGACTAGCTAACCAAAAGGAGGAATAAAACACCCAGGTTTTACAACAAGCCCCGTACCACCCACTTGTGTCACTGCACAGCATCAAAGAGCCAGCATCAAGACTACCCACTGGCTGAAAAATATCGTGGATCATAACATAGGGTTAATTATCTCTTATAATCACATCTATGAAGTTGTATATATATATTTGATATTATTATGGTAGGAGAATTTTTTTTAAGGCCCCTAATAATAGTAATTTAGAGAATAGAGGACATCAAAAAAAGAAATGATGCATCAAGTCCCTCAACTAGAACGTGTGCATTTTTAATTCTTTTTTGGACCAAAATACCCTTCACAAATCAACTGAGAACGCTCTACTGAATTTCGATGACTCAATTCTATTCCAAAGATCCAACCATCTTCACAAGCAAGAGAATAGGAGAATTAGGGTTTCACAATCATCTTCACTATCGACATTACGGTTTTATTATCTTATGCCAAAATCTTTTCCATTCCTTCCTCACAAATTTCTCTGACCTTATTTTCACTGTTCATCATCATCTCATTGCATCTTCATCTCAGGGCATATCAGTTCGTAATTAGGGTTTCATCATCACTCTGGTAAGTTTTCTACAATCCAACGAGTTTTTCTCTGGAAACACAGTTAATTGCATATTATATTAGCCGTCCATTAATTAGGGTTTTAATTTCGTAATGAAAAATTACATGAATTTGAAAAATGTTATTTCTCTAAGTTTTGAACTTATTCTTGAAGATGTTTATATGATTTTGTCTGTAAATTTCTCTATCATTTGAATTTGTCTGGTATTGGCTTGATTTATGTTTCTTCTTTGAATTTTCTCTGGCATGTTTATTCCCCTATTTGTTTCTGTTTATTCCCTCATTTTCTCTGGCATGGTTAATTTCTCTGTATTTCTTTGTGTAATTTTCAAATACAATTCATTCAAATTTCTCTGCTTTATAAATTTCTCTGGCTTGCCATGTTTAATTTTCTTTGGCATGTGTAATTTTCTCTGTCATTTTTATTTTCTGTGCTTGCTAGATTTATGTTTCTTTCTTAAATTTTCTCTAGCTATATTTTACACCTATATGTAATTTTACTCTCTTATCCATGTCTATGTTTCTCTGGCATTTATAATTTTCTCTGGCCACATCACTTTTCTCCCTTGTGTGTGTCTGTTATATTTAATTTTCTCTGGTTATCTGTAAATTTCTTAGGCATTTTCATATAATGGAATGAAAATTTTCTCTGGCTTGCCATGTTTAATTTTCTCTGGCTTGTGTCATTTTCATTTTGTGCTTGCTAGATTTATGTTTCTTTCTTAAATTTTCTCTAGCTATATTTTACATCTATATGTAATTTTACTCTCTTGTCTGTGTCTATGTTTCTCTGGCATTTATAATTTTCTTTGGCAACATCACTTTTCTCCCTTATGTGTGTCTGCCATGTTTAATTTTCTCTGGTTGTTTGTAAATTTCTCTAGCATTTTCATATTATAGAATGAAAATTTTCTTTGGCTTGACATGTTTAATTTTCTTTAGCATGTGTAATTTTCTCTGGCATGTTTATTTTGTTCAATTCTTGGTTTCCCTATTCTGTAAGTTTCTGTGGCATGTTTACGTTGCTTTGTTTATTTTATCTTGCTAATTGTGGAATAGAAATTTTCTCTGACTTGCCATGTTTATTAGTACTCCGTCATTTAATTTTCAATGTCTAATATTCTTTGGCCACCTTAATTTTCTCCCTTATATGTAATTTTCTCTGACATGTTCAATTTTCTCTGGGATTTAATATTGACATCTATATGTTTTCATTGCCTAGAAATGGTGAAACATAAAAGCAACAAAATACCAGAAACACCAAGAAAGAAATAGAAATTCTCTCAGTCTTCTTATGATCTTAGATCAAAAAGTAGCAAAACACCACAAACTCCTCGCCAAAAAATAGAAGTCGTAGGTGATGAAGCAACAAGCATCAAAATGAATACCCCAACTTCAAAAGACTCAAGCTAAACGGGGAAAAAACTTGTTAAACTTCAAAGAAAGAGAGCTCATTACAACATTCAATACCGATCCAATCTCTCTCCTTTTTTCAAACACTTAAATTCAATTCAAAGCAACTTGAAGAGCTTCAAAAGACTCTATTCTGGTATTTGATCCAAGCTCTAACCACTGGAAGGATAGATCCAAGGAAGTTTAGGAAATCTGATGATGATGTAGTTGCAATAATCTAACGTTACAATGAAAAAATGAAAGGATTCACAGTTGGTAAAAAGAACTTGACCTTTACAACCAATGACATGACCTTGATTTTTGGTTTGCAAGGCGGTAAAGGAGCCATGTCATTAAGATACTCAAAAAGCCAAACATTGCATTCCTAAGGCGAAGATTCCCAAAGGACACAAGGCTTACTGGTCCTGTTCTTAAGAATGCCTTGGTCAAAACAATGAAAGGCAAACAATTAACTAACTTCAAAGATGTAGCAATCATTGTTACCTTGTACTTGTGTCTCACCCTATTTTTTGCAACAAGTGGGAATTTAATAGGGTGGATTTTTATCAAGTACGTGGAACTTCTTGAATCAATGAAGCAGTATGATTGGCCAGAAGTAATCATAGCAACATTAATCGATTCTATCACAGTATTGCACAAAACTCCAAAAAAAGTTACGGAGCGTGTCATTGCATTGCTGGTTAATTTAAAGTTATGATACTTCCAAATTTGTGTGTTTAGCAAAATTTAATTACTTCAATTTCAATCACAGTATTAGCTATGCGAACATGCGACTATCATTAACTCGGAAGACAGTAACACAATTGAATTCCTAAGATGTGAGAAGTGGAACTTGCAAAGCTTGACCAAACAGTTGCAGAAGATACCAATCCACTCTCTTACACCTCGACAGGTTAGATTTCTATCGCCATTGAAGTCTCAGGGAAATTCCAAAATTTCTCTGACCACTGGTTTGTTTCCCTCCTTGTGCCTTGCTTGATTTGATCAATTTTCTCTGCGATGCAATATCTTATATGGAATAACTTATGTGCCTTGACTGATTAACATCAATTTTCTCTGAACTTTCAATTCATGTTTCTTCTTTGATTACCACTGGTTTATTTCTGCTCTTGTAATGAATTTTCTCTGGAATCCAAATTTCTCTGACCATAATTGTAACACATTAACTTATATGCCTTAATTGATTTTCTCTGATATCTAAATTATGTTGGTTGTTTCATAATTTTCTCTGACCCATAAAATTATTTCTCCTTGTGTGTAATTTTCTCTGGCCCATAACTTATGTGCCTTGACTGATTGAGATCAATTTTCTCTAAAATTTCAATTTATGTTGCTTCTTTGATTAACACTGTTTATTTATGCCCTTGTAATGAATTTTCTTCGGAATCCAAATTTCTCCGACCACAATTATAGTGACATTAACTTATCTGCCTTAATTGATTTTCTCTAATATCTAAATTATGTTGCTTGTTTCATAATTTTCTCTAGCCTGTAAAATTATTTCTCCTTGTGTGTAATTAAAATTTTCTTTGAAGTTTGTATCCCATTAGTATGATTTAGATGAATTTTATCTGGCCCATAACTTATGTGCCTTGACTGATTGAGATCAATTTTCTTTGAAATTTTAATTTATGTTGCTTCTTGATTACCACTGCTTATTTCTGCATTTGTAATGAATTTTCTTTAGAATCCAAATTTCTCTGACTATAATTATAGTAACATTAATTTATATGCCCTGATTGATTTTCTATGATATCTAAA
Source organism: Camellia granthamiana (assembly GCA_036172215.1). Classification (NCBI taxonomy): domain Eukaryota; kingdom Viridiplantae; phylum Streptophyta; class Magnoliopsida; order Ericales; family Theaceae; genus Camellia; species Camellia granthamiana. Next base: position 105,746,746 of record CM069905.1, on the reverse strand, counting down.
TTATATTGTTTGTTTCATAATTTTCTCTGATCCATAAAATTCTGTCTCCTTGTGTGTAGTTTCCTTTGGCTCATACAATTTTCTCTGAAGTTTGTTTCCCATTAGTGTGATTTAGATGAATTTTATCTGCCTTATTTGAATTTTTCTCTCAGTGAATTTTTAACATTTCTCTAATAAAAGAGCCTCTTGTTATACATAGATAACAAGGAGCTAGATAAAAACCCATCTGAAGAGTTTTGTCTTGGTAAAAAGAAGAAGAAAGAATCAAAAAAGGCATTGGTCAAATTTAAGGAGACATTAGAAGATTCATTTGAAGAAGAATGAGGGAATGAAGAAGGAGAAGGCAACATAGAAGAACAAGAAGCAAGCAATGAAAAAGAAGATCAAACAAGTAGTGTAGAAGCGGAAGCTAGAGAAGAAAATGAAGAAGTAGAAGACAAAGAAGAAAATGAACAGAAAGAAGAAGAAGACAATGAAGAAGAAGATGAAGGCACTAAATCTAAAGAGGAAGAAGAAAATAATGAGGAAAGGGATGAAAAATAACATAATGGGTCGATGGACCAACATCATGATAACATTTGTGGCTCAACAATGCACCAGCCTCAAGAATCTGAGGAATCAAAGGATACTCAAATTGCTAATCTACATCAAAGACTAAAGGCACTTTGTAAATCCAAAATACAAGAAGAGAAAAAATTGGAATGAATTACTTGCAGAAAAGGACATTGCAATAAGAACCTTGACATCAAATAATTTTGAACTTCAAGAAAAAGACAGCATAAACCAAATGAAACTAAGGATGCTAGAGGTTCAAAAAGAAGATGATACAAAAATAATTCAACAGTTGAGGTATTCAATTTTAGAGCTTGAAACTGAAAATGCTAGATTGCATGAACAAATTCAAGAACTATCTGTCCAACTAGCAACACAACCTTACCGAACACCAACACAAGTTCAACCCCAAGGTCAGTGGAAATCTTGAACCACAAAAAGTTATGTTCTTGTGTCAAGATAACTCAGAGAAATTTCTATTTATTACAATTTTCTCTGTTAATGGTAATTTTCTCTGGAAGTTAAATTTCTCTGACCATACTAGTTTGGCCAGTTTGATTTCTGCTGCTTATTTGATTTTCTCTGTTTATTTGCTTATTTGATTTTTTGGGGCTTGTTTAATTTTCACTATGTATAGTTGAAATAGAAGTGGAACAACAACCAACAACTCAGCAAGAACAAGTGGCACACAAACAACAACCAAAACAAAAGACAAAAGTCTATAGTAACTGAAAAATATTGAATCAAATAAATTTACATATTGAAATATGATCTGTTACTTCAAAGAAATTTAACTTTTACTGATATTTTTACTATCTACCGTGAAAAAAGATCCTACATCAATGATAAATAACTTAAAGGCAAAAGAAAGGAAAGAAAAACAAGATCCAGACTTTCAATATCCCAAAGTTGTGAAGGTGACAAGAGGTTCAAAACAAGCTACAAAGCAAATAGAGCAAACCAACAAAGACAAAGAAGTACTTGATGCTGATGAGTATGTCTTGCTTCAACCAACAAGTGTTAGAAAATCTTGAGTTTTTTCACAAAGTCTACCAGTTGCAAAATTGGTAAAAGAACATGTTAAATATATCTTGCAACACATATTAAATGTGTCTGGACTAGAGTAAGTATAACAAAGAAAATAGAAGATGACAAACAACGCATATCAAATGTGTCTGGACTAGAGTAAGTATAACAAAGAAAATAGAAGATGACAAACAACAATTTACTAACTTATATTGCATTAATAACTATTAAATCACTTCTTTGTCATCTTGTAGGATTTTAATCTAGACAAGTGAGTTGAATCTAATTACTTTTGAAGATATCGGAAACCTAATAAAGGAAAAAGAAATTGCCAACAATGTAAGTCTTTCATCAAATTTCTCTATAATGTTCCATCAGCCTTTATAAACCAATTTTACAATTATAAATAATATTTTTCAGGTCATTGATGGTTATGGAGAGATCCTATTTGCTGACCAAAGGAAAAAAGGACAATAACCAACTTCATTTTTTTCACATACATGAGCTTGGTATGTTACTACTCTTTTATTTGATTTTCTCTGGAATTTACTTACTACTTTCTCTTGTTAAGATACTTCTTGAAGTTAGTTGTGTCACTAGTATAATTTTCTCTTGCTAGTTGTGTGCATTTAAAATTTCTCTGTGTGTATATTTATGAAATTTCTATCATTTTAACTTTCTCATAACCATTTTTTGATTTTCTCTGACCACTGAACTTTATCAAGATGACGAAAAATCAAACTTTATGAGTTTCATTATTTGACAAACATCTTGAAACAGCATGGAGGAACTAAAGGTTCCATCATTTCCCAATAAATACCGGGGGCAATGAGAAGTCAACAGATGGAAATCAATGGACTTTGCTAGTCCTGGACAAACACGACAATTTATGGAGGTACTACAACTCACTAAGGCCAAGGAGGAATGATGTATGAGACAAATATATCAAAGATGCAAAACAATTGGTAACGAGTGTAAATTTCTTTGATCTATTATAATGTTTATGTGATGGTAATTTTCATAGAATCCCATTAATTTGTGTGTAAATTTCTCTATTATTTAAAAATTATTTTTTTTTGCAGCAAGATTATGTAGAGAATTTTTTGAAAGCTTGCCTTGAAAGAGAGACACAATCACAACACTCTTTCAAATTGATAGACTCACAAAACAAAAATTATGACTTTGAATATGTCAACAATGCTCCACAACAAGACAGTGATTCGTAAGTTTCATACATCTATAAATAAGATAATCTAATTCGAATGTTTCTTAAAACTAACTATACCTATAATTTGTATGTAGTGTGGATTGTGGCCTCTTTGTATGCTACATAATGAGACAATATAGCAACCATGAACCTATCAGCTCGAAATTGTCGACACAAGACGTAAGGTTGATGAGGGCAGAAATCACAGAGAGATTTGCGACCAAAGCTGGCCAGTCATGGACAGAACCAATTCAAATACCACCAGAAGAAGAACCAAAAGTATAATAGTGAAAGCACACTAGTGAAAGGAAGACAATGCACACAATGTAATTAGGAATAACCCTTTAATCTGTTTTTTCATACATTGAAAGAATGATGATAGTTGACATATATGTATATATCTTTTTTTGACTAATGTAAATTTTATAGCTATCAATGGTTAAATATATATTTTTTTTCATAATGCATACTAAGTGGTGATTGTCAACACAATCCACACAGAGAAAATTGTCTGCAGAAATTTCTATGGTATGAAGCTACCAGAATTTCACAGAGAAATTTAACTCGTATCGTGCCAAGAGAGTGCCTATATGATCATGTAATCTGTAATGCATTGTGTTGGTATAAAACAATCATCAAATTCAAAAAAACACAATGCACACAATAATTTTCTCTGTTATTAGCAAATTTTTCTAGATGAATTTGACCTCACAAAACACAATGCACAGAGAATTTTCTCTGCCAGTGGCAAATTTCTCTGGATGAATTTGACTGATATTATAAATATACTGCCTATAGTATGTTTCAACAAACACAAAGCACATTGTAATTTTCTCTGCTATTGGCAATTTTCTCTAGATAAATTTAACTGGTATTATAAATACACTGCCTATAGTATGTTTCAACAAACACAAAGCACATTGTAATTTTCTCTGCTATTGGCAATTTTCTCTAGATAAATTTAACTGGTATTATAAATACACTGCCTATAGTATGTTTCAACAAACACAAAGTACATTGTAATTTTCTCTGCTATTGGCAAATTTCTCTGGATGAATTTGACCTCACAAAACACAATGCACATTTCAACAAACACAATGCACATAGTAAATTTCTCTACTATTAGCAAGTTTCTCTAGATGAATTTGACTGGTGTTATAAAGGCACTCCCAAAGTATGTTTCTAAAAACACAATACAAAAAGTAATTTTCACTGATATTGGAAAATTTCTCTAGATGAATTTGATTGGTATCATAGCATTATCAATGCTACACACAGGTTTTTCAACAGTTGAAACTAGGCCAATCGAAAACGAATATGCTTGACGATACATATCAGCATGAAAAAATGGTTCAACAAATGAATTCAAATTCTTTCCACTCCTAAAAATTGCAGCAACAAAATGTATAACCTATCCCTCAAATTTGTGTTTCCATCAAGAAACAACAATGACTGACAATATTTGAAACCAGCAATGCATGCATGATTGACAATATTTGAAACCAACTCCTTAACCAAATTTGTGTTTCCACATGATAACATATCCCTCAAATTTCTCTTTAGATGTTCAAGACAAAATTCATGATAGCAATTAGGAAAAAACCTAGCAATTCCTTCCACAATACCACAATGTCGATCTAATATGAAACTTATACCCTCTCCGATCCCAATACTTCACTTAACTGTTCAATGAACCAACACCAATTGTCTTTATTCTCAGCATCAACAACAACAAAAGCTATAGAAAAAAACCTACAAAACAAATAGGAACAAGCATATTAGATATACACATGCAGAGAAAATTAGAACAATAAACAATCAGAGAAATTTGACACTGCCAACATCCAAAGAAACTTCACACAGTGGCCAAATCCAGATAAAATTCACACGGTGGCAACCTCTAGAAAAAATTCACTTAGTGACCAACTCCAGAGAAAATTCATACATTGGCAACATCCAAAGAAAATTCACTTGGTGACCATCTACCAAGAAAATTCACACAATGACAACATTTAGAGAAAATTCACACAGTGGCCAAAATCTAGAGAAAATTCACATAGTGGCCACCTCTAGAGAAAATTCAAAGTGTTAGAGAAAAATCACAAAACATAACCACAAAAATAGAAAATTCACATACTTAGAGAAAATTTGATATATTTACAATTACCTACATTCCCATCTTTCCCCGTTGCAGCAAGCATAACTCCTTTGTATCGTCCTTTTAAAAATGTTCCATCAAGAAACAACAATGACTGACAATATTTGAAACCAACAATGCATACATGAAAAGCCACAAACACTCTTTTGAAACGCTTGTTATCTTCAAAATCTAACTCAAAATGACTACCTAGATTATTCTTCAATGCCTCATCAAAATACCACCGTAATTGATCAAATGATAAACAAGAATCCTCATATGTACTATATTTTGCTTTTTCAACCCCTAACCAACCACAGTTATAACTGATTGAGACCTCATACTCGTCTTTCATTTCTTTGACAACATCCACTGGATGAGTTAAAGGTTTTGCATTTACCTCTTCAAGTATCAGCCCAGAAACTAAGCTGGAAGTCATCCTAGTATGTTTACTAGTACGAACCGCCACATCACACATATGTTCATTGTTCAAAGTTCTTATGTAAAAAGACCCATTTATTTTTTCAACTGAAGCATGTACACGCCATATACATCCCCTTGATTCCTTATATGCACATTCTGCCGTAACCCTTAGCTTGTCATTTTTAACATACGTAAACTGAAAACCAACCTCAATAGCATACTTGCATAAAACCAGTACGGAACTCAACCACACCACCCTCAAACTTTTGTCCAACACTCGTAATATTATTTCACCAACCAGCTGACAATAACACATTTTCTTGGTGAGAACAAAACTTAGAGAGTGATTTCCTTTCAATATCCACGAGCCTATCACATTCACCAAGCACAACATCTACCCAATTAGACCCCACTTCATCCTTTTGATCAGAAGTACTACACCTAATAACTGAAACATCAACTATATTAACACCACGTGCACAAACAACCCTCAACATATTTAGAAAATCAATTATTTCGAACCATACAATTCGAATGGCCCACAATAGAATATGAAATACACATCGTCTCATGTTTCAAATTCTCCCATGTTTTACACAAAATGCCAACCAATTCCTCAAAATTCAATTCACATGAAACATTAATAACAATAGTATCATCCCATATTTGCACAACAACAACACTGGACTGTACATCTAAACTGAAAGAAAAAATAAGAAAAATAACTTGTTCAATATAAAAATACTTTATAATTTTCTCTGGACTAAAATAAAAGTCCAGAGACATTTACAAACTTATATTCACCTTCAAGATAACAAAAACAAAATTACCGAAAACTTAATGAATCTAGAGAAAATCACAGAGAAATTTAATGCTAACTATTAAACACAATCATAGACAAAAAAACACACAGAAGATCTGTTATGAAATTAAAAGCTTCTCTATGATTTTCACTAGACTACAAGCTTACAATTTTCTCTATGTGATTGTGCAGTATTGCACTCAAATCAAAATTCAGAGAAATTTACAAACTTATATACACCTTCAAGATAACAAAAAAACACTGCATTGTCCATCTAAACTGAAAGAAAAAACACAAAAAATAACTTTTGCTCAGAAATAAAACATTCAATTAAATCCTCAATCCATATATTTAGTCTAGAGGACATTAAAAAATAAATAAATAAATAACAAACTTATAATAATATGTCCAAATAAAATTATGCTTTTCTCTGAATTATAATAACAAATTTATAATTTTCTCTGAACTACAAATAAAAGTCCAGAGAAATTTAAGAACTTTTATTTACTTTCAAGATCACAAAAACAAAAACACATTAACATCAAATTGACAAAAATGCTAACTATTCCACACAAACTCAGAGAAACTCATAGAGAAGATCTCTTATGCTCACAAAACATCAATTGAGAAAAAATAAATAAATAAAAATATAACAAACTTATAATAACATGTCCATAACAAATTACAATTTTCTTTGTGATTTTCTGTTACAATCACCTTCGTCGGATCGCAACGTCTTAGAACTAATTCAAGTCTTTCGATCTGTTGTGAGCTTTGGTTACGGAAAAGAAAAACAAAAAGAATTTAGAGAGAGAGGGAGCCTCGTTCGAGAGAAGCTGGATCTCCAAGTTGACTAGTAAATAGTCTTTTCTGATTATATTTCAAAAGCATAGCCAATACATGACTCAAGGACTCTTTAAATAGATATAGATATGTGCAGATTTGTGATATGTGCATGATCCTATTTTCTAGGACATGAACAGTATACAACCCACGACAAGACTCCACTACGTAGCACAACTAACGCCTCAGACTTGGTAAACAAAAACAAAAACAAAACAAGGATAATAATAAAGGACAAGTCATGGGACACGCCCATGCATGCACGTATCATCCCTCCCTACTGAGAGCTTCATTGTCCTCAAGGACAAAATCAGTATATCGCAGTTTGAAGTCAGCCAAATCTTTCCATGTAGCCTCCGCCAATGAATGATTCTTCCAATGGATGAGCAGTTGCTTGCCAGTTGGCCGAACACGGGTTTCTAATATGGCTTGTGGTAGGACGGGCTGGTCAGAAAGATTGGTATAAGCTGGGGGGCGCGCTTTGAACCACGGCTTCAGGACCAATTCTTTTCTTGAGGAGTGAAACATGAAACACGGGATGAATTTTGCAATCAGTTGGTAAAGAGAGCTTGTAGACCACAAGACTGATTTTATGGATGATCTGATAAGGGCCAAAAAACTTTGGTGACAATTTCTGGTTGAACTGTTTGGACATACTGGATTGCCGATATGGTTGTTTCTTCAAGTAAACCCAGTCACTGACGGAAAACTCAACCTCGCGATACTTCAAATCATAAATTTGTTTCATTCAATTTTGGCTCAATTGTAACAGGTGACGAATCACCCGTAACATCTCATCCCGAGCTTGTAGAGCTTGGTCTACGGCTTCGAGCTTAGTGGTGCTCGGAATATAAGTAAGCAGGAATGGAGGAATTCAACCATAGATTACTTCAAACGGTGTGGATTTGGTTGCGCTATGGAAGGATGTATTGTAGATGTACTCGATCCATGGCAGCCAAGTGGTCCATTCCTTAGGTCTATCTGAAGTGATACATCGCAAGTACGTCTCCAGGGTACGGTTGATAACTTCCGTCTGACCATCCGTTTGAGGGTGGTATGCCAAACTAAAATTGAAATCAGTTCCTTGCAGTTTGAAGAGGGTAGTCCAAAAAACACTTCTAAATGTAGGATCGCGATCGCAGACAATGCTTTCAGGCATGCCATGTAGCTTGAAACGTTCTCAAAAAATACCTGGGCCACTGTGACAGCAGTGTAAGGGTGCGCCAAAGGCATGAAGTGGGCATACTTGGATAGACGATCAACCACTACGAAAATAACCGTTTTGCCTTTGGATGGTGGTAGCCCATCCACAAAATCCATTGAGATGTCGGCCTAAATCTGAGTTGGAATAGGCAGCGGGTGAAGGAGACCAGCAGAGGAGAGAGTTTGAGACTTGTGACGTTGGCAAGTGTCACAATTTTGAATGAAACTGCGCACAGTGCTTCGCATCCCTTTCCAATAAAAAACCGAGCGAACTTGTTGGAGAGTTTTATGGAAACCTTCGTAGGTGGTGGTATGGAATTCCTTGATGATTTGAGGGATGAGTTCAGAAGTATGAAGTAGGTAAATCCGATCTTTGAAAAATAGGACGCCGTCGGTATGCCGCCATGAACCCACGGCTTCACCATCATTGATCAACTTGATTAAGTTTTGTAGAGTAGGATCGGATGCAGTCTCCTCTTGGATGGGATGCAACCAGCTTGGAACCAATTGTGAGAGAGCATAGATATCATCGTGATTTTGGCGAGAGAGAGCATCGGCAACTGTATTATCAACTCCCTTTTTGTGCTCAATGATGAAATCATACCCAATGAGTTTTGAGAGCCAACGTTGCTGCACGTCAGTGGAAATGCATTGATCCCATAGATACTTGAGGCTCTTTTGATCGGTTTTGATGACGAAGAAGCGGCCAAGAAGATAGGGTTGCCACTTTTTGATGGCGAGAACAATAGCGAGCATCTCTTTGTCATAAGTGGAGAGCTCCAAGTTGCATCCATGTAAGGCCTGGCTGAAAAAAGCAAGTGGCCTATTCTGTTGTTGTAAGACCGCACCAACTCCGGAACCACATGCATCACACTCGATCATGAATGGTTGAGAAAAATCAGGAAGAGCAAGCACTGGGGATGTGGTCATGGCGAGCTTCAGTTTTGTAAAAGCCTCCTCTGCAGTAGGTGTCCAAATGAAGTTATCCTTTTTGAGCATGTCGGTTAAGGGTCTGGCGATGCCACCGTAATTTTGAATGAATTTACAGTAGTACCCTATAAGCCCCAAGAAACCCCGTAAAGATTTTAGAGTTGCGGGTTTCCGCCAATCTAGCATTGCTTGTATTTTTCCTTGGTCTACACTAACGCCCTCCTTGCTGATGATGTGGCCAAGATAGAGCACTTGTGATTGGCCAAAGGTGCATTTTTCCCTTTTGAAGAATAATTTGTGAGCCCACAAGGTAGTAAGTACCAAATCCAAGTGATGGACGTAGTCTTGCAAGGTACGACTGTAGATCAAAATATCATCGAAAAATACCAATACAAATTTTCTCAAATAAGATTGGAATACCTCATTCATTAAAGATTGGAAAGTAGATGGAGCATTACTCAATCCAAATGGCATCACGAGAAATTCACAATGCCCTTGATGAGTACGAAATGCTATTTTTTGCACGTCTTCCTGGCGGACCCGGATCTGGTGATATCCTGACTGTAGATCAAGTTTGGTGAAAAATTGAGAATCGTGGAGCTCGTCCAGTAACTCATCGATCACGGGAATAGAAAATTTATCTTTGATCATGATTTTGTTTAAGGCGCGATAATCAATGCACATGCACCATGATCCATCGTGTTTCTCCACCAATATGACTGGGGAAGAGTACGGACTATTGCTGGCACTGATAATTCCTGTTGACAATATCTCTCTAATCTATTTTTCAATCTCATTTTTTTGGAAATGCGGGTATCGATATGGTCGAACATTTACTGGTGCACTACCCGGTAACAGAGGTATGTTGTTGTCATGGCTTCTTTGTAGAGGTAGATCGATAGGCTTTTCAAAAATATCAGGGAATGCCTTCAAGAGAGACTGAATGCGTGGATCAGGAGTAGTGGACTAACTGGTTGGCAACGCTCTATTCATGGCTTGCAATTGGATGACCAGACATTCCTTACGCCGGCGGGACTCTCGATGTATATTTGTCTCATTTACAAATTTAGGACTAGGATTAGATAGCCCCCGTAAGCATACCTTTTTGTCTACTAGTTCGAACTACATCTGGAGCTTTGAAAAATCCCACAAGATTGGGCCCAAAGTCTGCAGCCATTGGGCACCCAAGACCCACTCATAACCTTCTAAGGGCAATAGGTAGAAGTCCACAGTGAGTGGGACTCCTTGAAGACTTATGGGCACCCCCTTGCATTTTCCGGCGCTAAACAACCTTTCGCCACTCGCAACTTGGACCTCCAACCTTCCACACAAGTCGGGTTTTAAACCCACTCTTGTCGCCAACTCTTCTTTGAGAAAATTGTGCGTGCTTCCGGAGTCCACGAGGACTATGGCCGAATGGTTAAGAATCTTACCCAAGACCCGCATGGTTTAAGGCGCATGAATGCCAGACATGGCATGAAGAGAGATGGTTGGTGGGTCCTCATGGCGCTCGCTTTCATCTGAGTGCTCGATAGAGTGCTCGTCAGGTTCCACGTCCACATCTTCTTTAGGCCAGCAAGCCTCCATGATAAACAATTTCTTGCATACATGACGGGGTCCGTACTTGTCTTTACAATGGAAACACAACCCCTTCTACTTGCGTTCCTCGATCTCAGATGGTGAGAACCTCTGAATTTGCGGAATAGGAGACGTGGGCATTGTGCTGCGTTTTTGGCCCTTATTGACAAACAAGGGTGGTTGATTCAAGTTGGATGGCCTCCTGTTGGCGGCCGTGACCCTTGTTTCATAAAGCCTAGCAAGGCCAACAGCAGCAGAGAGAGAGGGAGGCCGAGAGGCCTGTACCTCCACTCGAATGGACTCCTTGAGTCCACTAGTAAAGCACCTAATTTGCTGCTGCGGTGTGAGAGAACCTACTCGGGTTAATAATCTTTCAAACTGTGTTTGATACTCATGAACACTTCCTCGTTGTTGTAGTTTGGTAAGATCGCCAAAAAAATCCTCAAACTGTGTGGGGGCCGAAGCGAGCTTGGAGCTCGGCTTTAAGTATGGTCCACGTACAAATTCGTTCCTCCTTCTTGGCAATTTGATACCAAAGTTATGCATCGCCATCTAAATGGTATGCTGCGAGGGTCACCTGGTCGTTGGCTTGGATTTGTTGAAATTCAGAGAGTTGTTCCGAACGGCAGATCCAACTCGTAGGGTCATTGCTGCCATTGTACCTGGGAAAGTCCAATTTGGTGAGTCGTGGCACAATCGAGTGGTTTTCGGGGGGGGCATGTTTTGACCAAAAGAATGGCCAGTGGAAGCTTCACCTTGATCATCTTTTCTGGAGGCTGTAAGTTGGTCAAAGCGAGCGTGCAAGGCCACAAACATTTCTTGAATTTCGAGATGACCGCGCTCTTGGGAGGCAGAGAGGTTGCTGACTTCCGCCTCAAGGTGATTGATCCGATCGTCGGACATACCTGGCTCTGATACCAAACTGTTACGATCACCTTCGTTGGATCACAACGTCTTAGAACTAATTCGAGTCTTTCGACCCGTTGTGAGCTTTGGTTACGGAAAAGAAAAACAAAAAGAATTTAGAGAGAGAGGGAGCCTCATTCGAGAGAAGCTGGATCTCCAAGCTGACTAGTAAATAGTCTTTTCTAATTATATTTCAAAAGCATAACCAATACATGACTCAAGGACTCTTTAAATAGATATAGATATGTGCAGATTTGTGATATGTGCATGATCCTATTTTCTAGGACATGAACAATATACAACCCACGACAAGACTCCACTACCTAGCACAACTAATGCCTCAGACTTGGTAAACTAAAGCAAAAACAAAACAAGGATAATAATAAAGGACAGGTCGTGGGACACACCCATCCATGCACGTATCATTTTCACTAGACTACAAACTTACTATTTTTTTTTTTGTGATTTTCACTGAAATACAAACTTACAATTTTCTCTGTAATTCTATTTGCATTAGAAACTTATAATAATATGTCTATATGAACTTATAATTTTCTCTTTGATTTTCATTGGATTATAATAACAAACTTATAATTTTCTCTGAACTATACCAACAAAAGTGCAGAAAAAACAAAAAACAAAAAACAAAACTTAGAGAACAAAAAATGATAAGAAATTTACACTTATCTTTGGTTTAAAGAAATTTCTCTCGTTTGAAAAAATAGAGAACAAAATTTATCATTGATAAGCATGTTGATGAAAAACAGAGTACGAAAAATGAACTCTAAAAATCAAAATCAACTCCACTGTCAACTCTCTTTAAAATTGATCAAAAAATAGAGAATGAAAAATGAACTCCAAAAATCAAAATCAACTCTATTAAGTTGGCCTCTCTCTAAAATTGATCAATAACAGAGAATGAAAAATCAACTCCAAAAATCATAAACAACTTCACTGAGCTAGCCTCTCTTTTAAATTGATCAAAAGTGAAAACAAAAACCTAATGCAAAATACACTCGAAAAACTAATATGAAATCGGAATCCTTACATACAATTCAAAACAAAAATCGAAATCCATATGGATTCTTCATCGAAAACATACCTGATTCAACTCCACCGAAAAACCTACACAATCAACACCACTGTAACACCTACACGATCATAGCAATCGCCATCGTCAAGTCCACTGCAACACTTACAAAATCTCTACGAAATCTCCACCGTGAAGTCCATCCCCATGAAATCTTCTACAAAACAACAATAGAATATTCAATTTGCCAAAATCCAAACAAACGTATGTTATAAAGAAGGGTAAATTAGGTATTTTACAATAAAAAATAAGATTGAGGAACCTTAGGCATCAAAAAATATTATTGTGGATCTCTCCTCTTACCAAAAGTTGGGTAGAGATCTTAAACCAATTTTCCCCAAATGTATTTATATTATCATTGGAAAAGAATGAGGAGGTAGAAATGAAGAGAGGCGTGTATTTTGTCGTCTTTTTTCATCGTTATCTTTTGCTTGAGAAATTTGTTTAAGGATTTTTGAAAGAAATTTTCAAAGTAATGTAATTTAGGATTTTGATTTGTATATAATTTGGGTGTATCTTTTAAAGGTAATTTAGGGGGGGGGGGGGGGGGGAATGAGGTGTATTGAGAGTAAATTGTAATCCTAAATAATTAATAAGGTGTATTAAGAAATTGAGTGTATTTAATAATTTTTTGAGTGCAAATAGAATCCCCCAAACTTGACTTGCAACCCGAGCATAATAAATCAAACTTGGAGTAAGCCTGAATTGCTTACAAATTTGACGTTTTTTTTTTCTTTTTTCTTTTGGATAATTGGATTCAATATCAACTAGTCTGATTATTCACCTTTATTAATTTGAATTTTAAATTTGTGGAGAAAAAATAAAATAAAAAAAGAGAGAAAAAAATGAACTTATATTTTATTTCTATTTTTCTTCCACAAATTAAATATCCAAATACAGACTAATAGTATTTTCGTCCATTTATAATCATCCCTCAAAATCTTTATGAAATTAAGTAAATGTGTCACAAAAGTTTAGTGACATGTGGATTAATTTTGTATAGAAAAAGTAATAAGTTAAAAAGAGCATCGGACTTGAAGGTGGCACTTGGGCTGGTCATGGCACTTGGACTATCAAACCCATGTTCCATTCAACAAAGTTCGAGTTATTTTAACTATAGCTCAACACTTTTATAATAGTCAATACACGAAAATGAAAACCCTCTAATAACATCCCTTTATTTATTTGTATTTATTTATTTATTCAACTAATTAATCTGCTCGTTTGGGAACAGGCTAATTTAGTAATTTTTTAGCTATTTGACTAAAATATGAGCTAAAAAAACCTAGTATATTTGGGATGACTTTTTAACTTTTTAATGTTTTACGAAAAGATGTGCAAAAAGTAGAGAAAAATAGAATTTTTGACTTTTTTGTATGAGTTGTTGGTTTTTTGGCTAATTTAGTAATTTTTTGACTTTTTGACTAAAAAATTTAGTCGCCAAACGAGACCTTAATTTGTACCAAATTTTGACCTAACTTAGAAACTTACTTTGTCATTGCATGGGAGTGGGTATTCTTTGCAACATTAAAATTATTATGGAGTTCATCTCTTGCACGCAATGACACAATTTTTAACAACTACGTTTTTGATATATTGAGTATCATCAGGGCCGGCTTTGAGCATAAGCTAGCAAAGTCGTTACTTTGGACCCCAAATAAAAAAGTCCCAAAATTTTGTTAACTATTATATTAGTTTATATATAAAAAATAAATAAATAAAAACTCACTAGAATTTAAAGGGTCTCAACAAAATCCAATTATGATTTAAAACTAATAGATAATTATGTGATAAATTATTAAAACTAATAGATAGTTTACTACAACAAATTACATTTTTGACGACTAAATTTTTAGTCACCAAAGTCATCTTTTTAGTCGCCGAAGATTTTTGCCGACTAAATTTTTTGGTCGCAAGATGATTGTCGGGAAAAGTATTGGCGACTAATTCTTTTTTTGGTTGCCGAAAATCACCAATTGCCGACTAAAAATTTAGTCACTCAAAAGAAAATATTTAATCGCCAAAAAGAAAATATTTTTCACCCTCAGTTTTTTAGCTACTAATTTTTTAGTCGCTAAAAACGCGATTTTTTAGCTACCAATTTTTTAAATGCTTTTAGTAGCCAAAACTCAATATACGGCGATTAATTTTTTTTTTTTGTTGCCAATGCTGACATTTTTAGCGACTAAATTTTTTTTGGTCGCCAATTCTGGCATTTCTAGCGACTGAATTTTTTTTAGTCGCCAATAATCAATATACGCCGACTAAAAAAATTAATAGCTAAATATTTTACTTTTGCCGACTAAAAAAAATTATTAGCCACCAATTCTCTAACTTTTGGCGACTAAATTTTTTTTAATCGCCAAATATGCATTTTGTCGCAGTGTTATTCGAAAGGTCAAGAGATCAATTTTTGTTAAAGGTAAAGATTAATTATTTCTCTATCGTTATAGTAGTTATTGAGCTTGGTTGTTGTTGGACTTCTAGATTTATTGTTGTTGGATTCTGTTTGTCCATTTAGACATAATTATTTTATATTACAATTAATCTTTTATCGATTAGTCAGTTGATAAAAAAAAAAATTATATGATCGGATTCATTGGAGAAAATGAGTGTGCGCTTAATTTCATTTGTAGTTTTTTTTTATTTAACTAATGACACAATATAAGATGATCTCACCATTATAATTAAGAAAATGATAAATTATGACGGTAGGCTCTGTACTTTGGTCTTTGTATTATTTTGATCTTTATAATTTTAATTAGTTCAATTTTAATCTTAAATTTATGATTTTGTCTCAATTTGGTAAATTAAATACAACTCTTAACATTTTTTAATGAAAAATACGTACATAAGTGGCTTGTGTCATAATTTTAAGGGCAAAAATATAAACTTACTCAATTCAGTAAGTTAGTCTCAACCAATTTAGTGATATTTTTCTATCAAAAACACTACCGGCATTATCAATTGAATTAAATTAACACAAAATATAAAATTAAGAGACAAATTTGATTAAATTGAAAGTGTAGGAATCAAAATAACATAAGAAATAAAATGTAAGAGCTATTGATATAATTTTCCCTTAAAAAAAATTCTATACTCAATATATATATTTGTTTTAGAATAGATTGAAATTGCAGAGATACTAATGTCAGGTAAAGGTTTGAAAAGGATTGAAGGAGTTTGGATATGGATTGCCAGGGCTAATGTTGCTCTTCAACTAAGGTTAGTTTGGTTGATTAGAATGTTTGCATCTCTACAGGAATAGAGATCAAGAGTTTGAGGCTTTGTTTGGTAAGTTAGTTATTTTAGTTGATTATTTAGTTTTTTTGATTATTTTAATTTGGCTAAAAAAATTGTGTTTAAAAAGTTAGTTGATTTTTTTTTTTATAATTGATTTAATGATTGTGAAAAAAAAAATAATAATTATTGATTAAATATAACATTTTATCTTATTAATTATTTCAATGTATTTTGCTTCTTAATAAATTATTTTAACCAAACCTCCTTCCTACCTAAATCTCCCTACAGCCCCAACGTGCCAAAAAAATATTAGTGGACATAAGCGGCTTTGTTTATTTTTATTATTAATATACTCCCTTTTTATGTTAAAAAATGGTTAAAGTTGCCATTTGGCTAGTCAAAGCAATTTGAATAGTTTAGGTAGTTGTTCTAACTTTTTTTTTTTTTTTGGGGGGCAAAGTTTCACTTACTCCTATGATTTAGATCACGTACAGATTAACCCCTATTATTTAGAAACAACAATATAATCCTCACGTAGTTTATGAACTAAAGCTTACGCTAATTTTTATTAACAGAACATGTAAATTGACCTTGATATTCTTATCTTCTTCATCTACTCTCTTTTAAATTAAACCAATAAATATATATACATTTATTTTCTTTCTTTTTCCTTCCATGTTACTAACTCTAACAAATTTATAAATACATATATAATCTGTATATATATAATCTCTTTCTCTCTTTTTCTATATTATATACAATTTTTTTTTTATTCAGATTACGTAGTAACCAATTAGTAACACATATTTATCTAAATACTTCTAATTTCGTAATCTAATTTATAGTTTTTAACATGGTTTATAGTTTCCCAAATAATAAAAAAAATGGATTATTTAATCACACATATATAAAGTTAATATATAGATATACACTGTTATACATATATGTTCATATATCATATTGGGGGAGGGTGCATTGTATCAAGAAAATTGAACTTAACTAAGTTATTTATTTTAGATTAATTGCTTGAATGGGTTACCCGTTAATTGTGGAACTGTGATTTGCCCATTAATTGCTGAAATTGGGTCTTCGCCCACTGATTATTGAAATTGGTTTTCTTTGAAACTGGAATCACGTGCATGGAGATGGGGTGAGGAAAGAGGGAGTAAAGGGACGTGCGTGCGGGAAGAAAGGGTGACGACGGCATAGGGGCGAGCGCGAGGTAACTGTACAAGTGTGAAATTTAAAGATGGGAGAGTTGGGCGCCTGCTATGCACCCAGCACAGCAGGCACTGCTAAGCAGTCTTATTAGTTTATTTTAAAATTTATTTTGATAATTTGAATTGTTCATATTTTAAAATATATGGAGTAGAACATATCTGTAAAAAATTAAGTTAATCGGATATCGTTAACTATTGCATCTACTCACATTTGTATTCATTTTAATATTTTAAATCACAATGTCATTTATTTTTGAAGATACAAATGTAAGTGGATGAAAGAATTAACGATATTCGATTAACTTAACTTTTTACAGGTATGTTCTACTCAATATACGCTAAAATGTGAACGGTTTGAATTATCAAAACGGACCTTGAAATAAGCCCATAGGGCCGCACAACAGTGCCTGCTGTGCTGGATGCATAGCAAGCACCCCAAATCCAAAGATGGGACTATTGTGGAGCTTTGGAACCAAGATAGAGTAGCCCAAGACATTGGGGATGAGCGTGGGTGTGACTATTTGAGTTAGGTTTAGGTTTAGATTTAGATTTAGGGTTTGTAAGGTTTAGATGAAAATAATGAAGAATGGCATATTTTCGTAAATTTAAAGATGTGTAAGAGATATTTTGGTCTTGAAATAAAGCTTACCCTCTTCGTAGGTGGGAGCTTCTGGGGTGATTCTATTTACGGCTGAGTAAGAAATCCGTATAATCCATAATCCGATCCGGTCCAGTCCAATTCGGTAGGTTTGGATTGATTTTTTGAATCCGTGGTTCAGTTTCGGATTCGAAATTTAAAATTCTGTAGGCCACTGATCCGTTCCGAATTGAACCCTTTTCCGGATTGGAACCGATCTAGACCGTATACAAATAATCTATATTTATACTATAGTCTATGTTTCTTGCTCTTCTTCTAATAAACTTGAATCCCCATAGATTTCTCACATTTTCTCTTTTAAATTTTTAGTTTTGCTGAGGTGTTTTTTTTCCCCTAAACCATGATGCTCAGCCATGTATCAAGTTATTCATCAGGTTGTTTCCGAACTTGAATACCCATAGTTTTCGGGAAAGGGAGTTTTCCGGCCATGGGAGGTGTGTCGGTGTTGCCTCAGAAATAAAGAGTGCAGCATTGGGTGAAGTTGTTTTGGGAATGCAGCATTGGGAATTTGTTTTGGTTAGTGCGGGTTGTTTTGTGGGTTTCAATTATTTTATTTTTAGAGTTAAGTGCGGTAGCTTTTGGTGGAAAAGAATAGTATGGATTAGTTGGGGGGGGAGGGGGGAAAAAAAGCGATTTGGGTTCAATTATGTTTATATTTTTATGAAATTAAAATATTTTATATTTTTTTTGTTATTTAATTATGTGAATCCGTGGTTTTAAACCGATCCAATCCATGTTTAAATAGATTGGTTCAGATTGGTTCTACGATTTAAACAGATTAGATTGGTTCAAATTTTTTAGGAACCGTAGATAACGGATTGGTCTTAATTTTACCTCAATCCGAACCAATTCGGATCATGCTCACCCCTAATTCTATTTCCATGCCACTAATACTCTCTGTACACACCATTATTTATACACACAAAATAATTTTTAGAATTTAAAAATATTTTAGTTCACAACTTGACTTTCCATTACTAATCCTAAATTAACACACTACTAACTATTTGAATACACACTATTACACATACCAAAAATTCTCCATCTTCACTACTACACAAAATAAAAAACCCCACAATCTTTAGAACATAGACCAACAAAGACCATCTTCATCGGTCTTGATCTCCATCATCGGTGGAAGTTTCATTCTGCCTCCATCTTCACCGGTGTTGATCTCCATAATTGGTGTTGAACTCTCGTTGTGTCTCATCTTATCGTTTCGTCGTTTCAAATCACTGGCGGAGTCTTTTATTCGACTTCCATCTTCGTTGATGTTGATCTTCATTGTTGGTCTTGAACTCTCATCTCTCATTGTCATTTCAAATTTATTAAATTAGTCATATTCATAAATACAGAGTTGAACTTAATGTGTTCAAAAAATTATATCTGAACAATGAATAAAAGTTTAATTTATTTTAAGTGAACTAACTTAAAATGTTCAATTTTTTTTTTTTTTTTAAATGTATGAACATTTAATATTTGGTTAGTTTTAATAATTTGAATAAAATTGTTTTGTTCAAATATAAACAATCGAACATTGTGTAAAAGTTCACTCTGGTTATACAAATACGACGAACAAACTCATCTTCCTAATATATGAACGAGATAAATAAAAAACTAAAAAAAACTAAGTTATAAACTAACTTTTTCAATGTTCAAATCAATATTTTTAATGTTTATATTAGAACCAACTATCTCAATATCATCCATGGTGGTGCAAATCTTCAAAACTAATTGATTTCAATATTATTAAACCCTAAATCTTCAAAGGCAATAATATTTGAATTTGAAAAATAAGTATAATGGAGAAGAGAATGAAATGAGCTAATTGATAATGAATGATATTATAAGTATATCTTAATGGTGAAAATAATGAAGAAATACAGTATTTATATGTTAAAATCCTAAACCCTATAGGAATGATGATATTGAAGAGTGTTTTGTATTTTTAAATATAACATTTTTGAATGGATAGAATACACCTCATATTGCCCTTAATAGTCATTTCATTAGATGATATCATTAGAATATAAATTTAATTTATTGATGGTGTGTATTGAGAGTATTAGTGGTGTGTAAATAGAATCATCCGAACTTCTATTTGCACCCCAAAAAATAGGTTGGACACCCCAATTTAATGATGTTTTTTTTATTACTATTAAGCCCCTATTTAAAATGATATCCTATTCATTATCTGCCCCAATATTCATTTTCTTTATTCTCTTCCTACTTTCATCATTTTGCATCTCCATACCCAACCCTATTTGCTCTAATCTATCATTCTTGCATTCTATTTCATATTGAAATCAATAATAGACAATAAAGAAGACATTTCCAAGCAATTTTCTATAGAGAAAGTAAGTTTTTAATTGTTGTTCATCATTTTTCGTACGTTGATTTTCCAAATTAATTTGACACAGAGTATCCAAACAAACTTCACATGTTTGGGATTAAGTATATGGACAAATATTTTTATTCAACACTAAGTATCCGTGTGAACCAATTAGAACCAATTTTCTATAGTTCGGACCTAAGTATTTGAACAAATTCCACATATCTGGAATTAAGTATCTAGAGAAATATATTTTGTTCGACACTGAGTATTCATATGAAACAACTGGAACCAATTTTCTTTTGTTTGACACTGAGTATCTGAACAAATTTCACATATTTGGAATTAAGTATTCGGACAAATATATTTTTTTCGACACTGGGTATCCATATGAAACAACTAGAACCATCAACATGCCATGATCAATAAGTAAAATCTAAATGTTGTTTTGGTAAACTAATAAAAATCACGAAATATGAGGAAAAAAAGAAAAAAAAAAACAACACAACAAACAAACAAAACGACATAAATCATAAATTCAATATATATGTTAATGGATTACATTATTCAAACCCTAAAATCTCCTGATGAACAAAATGACAAAACACGTCTAAAATAAGCTCCATCATTGTTCAACCAATGAAAGTCGACAAAACCAAAAAACTACTCTAAAATATCAATTTCATGTCTAAAAGCCATAAAAGAAGTCTGCAATCACAATTTCATGTCCAAAAATAACAACTTCAGCTCGCAAAACGAAAATGGAAAAAAAAAAAAAAAAAAAAAAAAAAAACCATCTTCTATCGACTATTTAGAAGCAAAACTACATGTCTGCATCTTCAGCTTCAAGGTGATTGCTTGGAAGAACGAAAACAAAAACAAAAAGAACAATTCAACATCTCAATATATCACCAAAATAATAAAAACAAAAAAAAGCAGAAGGAGTAGTGGTTTGGTTTGATGGACGATAATCGAAGATAGTGAGACGATAATCGGGGAGAGAGAGAGAGAGAGGGGAGTTACCGGAAATAGGTAGTCGCCGGTAGATATAGGAGTAGTGGTTTACTTTGATGGATGGATTACGTTTAGGAGTAAAGACTCTATTCGTCTCGGATGAACTCAGAATTCCTCTTCGTTGCTTGGAATTTCAGAGATCCCAAATGTGATTTTTGTTCCTCTATTTATTGGAAATGGGGTGTACAAAGTAGATTTGTATACAATTTTAGGGTTTTTAGGGTTAGAATAGGTATTATTTGGAGTGTCCAAACAAAAAAAATAAAATTTCAAATTTATTATGGGAATACTCAAAGTAATTGGGTGTCTAACCTACTTTTTGGATGCAAATGGAAGCTCCCTTCATGAGCGTGTAAATCTCACAGTCAGTTAACTTGAATGGAAAAGTAGACGGTGCACTTTGGTCCACCAATTACTTGGAAATTATGTGGTTATTTTCAAACTTTAGAGATGTAAATTGCACATGACCCAAACCACAAAAGGATAAAGTGAAGTTTGCTATTCTTTTTTTTTTCACTTTTTTTTTTAAATTTTATTTGTACCCAAAAAAAAAAAGAAAAAAATCTTTTGAATTGTGCTTCTCAGATTCTTTCATTAAAGATTTCTGGTAGTTATCAGTAAATGAAAATTGAATTCTCTCTTTGGCAAATGACATGAAGAGAAAATTCAGTAATCTTTCTTCACTTATTTATTTCTTATTTATTGAGTCTTCTTAGTGCGATTTCTTACCAGTTAAAAATTGATAATCAGTTCTATTTAATCTATCTATCAGTTCTAGTTTACAAATAATAATAATAATAATAACAATAATTTTAATAATTAATAAAAAAAAAAAGGTCAAAAGTACACAATTCTTTGCTTCTCAGTGATCAATTTCTTTTTTAGTTCATTCAAGTTATTTTCCCCTCATAAACGATAAATAAAAGTTGTATCAAACATTTTAACACAAATTTTCAACAAAAAAAAAAAAAAAAAGTTATAAGTAGTCTCATGGCCCCGTTTGTTTTGGGAGATAGGTGTGAGATTGGGATTGAGATGGAGATAAGACCCACTATATGTTGTGTTTGTTTTGGGGGATGGAAAGAGGATTCATAATCCCATGGGATTAAGATATGCCTTGGTGTTGGAATTGAGATAGTAGAGGTGGAGATGGTATTAGGAAATTAGTCCCATAGGATTAGGTTTTTTTTTATTTACATGTGTAGACAGCCTGAAACTCTCTTCGCGGGCCCCCCTTTCGAAGAGGGTGTGAATTGGGTTCTAACTATTACAGTTCGGACTCCTGTCACGGTTCTGAATCTAATCTCACAAAGTGCAATGTAAGACTGATAAATCACCAAAGAGTCCAAATCCGGCAAATCGTTTTGGAAAATCGATTTTAATCAAAAAGCGCCAAACATAGACTGTTTTGCCAGATTTTAGAGTCGTCACCTAAATGTTTTATTTTGGGAAATTTAAGAAACCCTGACTTGTGCCTAAGGCCACGTGTCTGTCATCACCAAAATTGCCTCGGTTCGGGAACTTGGGTACGAGAGGGGAAGGTCCTGAAATGAGCACCCCCGCTCGCCCGATCAAAGGATCGGCCTCTACTAACATGATATGTTACTTTTGAAAACACATGTGTTCTTATTCGGTTTATTAGCTAACCTTATTATGTGATGCGTGCAGCATACAAGTATAGACTAAATCACTCGATTTGGAACAAAACATCTCATGTTCATTTTTTGAAAATGGTTTGAATGTGCTACTCGTAAGTAGGCTAAAACGCGGATTTGCGACCCTCAAGTGGGCTTAAAACAACATGACTTGCCACTCTGCAAAGTGGGCTTAAAATTCACATTTGATGAATTATTCCAATTCAAGCAATAAAGCCTTCACCCACAGGCATTCATGCAGTTGAGCACTTAAGCAAATAGCCTCATGGCAAGCATGCTAACATGGCAACATACACATCTCATGCAGTATGCTAAAGCGTAAACACTCACAGTGTACTCCAAGCCAAAACAAAAGCTAGTTAGAAATCATGCATGATCCTAACTATACAAAATGCCTAATGCAACACATGCAAAAACGCAACTAAAATAGGCTCGGCTATCTAAGATGGCATATGAATGCAACAATTTGGTACATGTATTCAAGTAGGTATTGAAATACAATGCAGTTTGAATGATGCGTCGAGCCCGGTGCATGCAAGACAAATGAATGATGCACGCATGCAAGCATAAGGTATGCTAATTCAAATATGCCCTAAACTAACCATCGAAAGCGGTAAGTAAAAGGGAGAAAGAAATGGGGTTGGAAGACATATACACACGCACGCACCCTTATTACAACAACACGCCCTCTCGACGGAAGGTCCAAATAAACAAGCTAAGCTAATCTAAGCTAAGCTAAACTAACTAATCTAATTAAACTAATTAGACTAATTATTACAAACCAATAAAGAAATAGCAAAGCTAAGCTACTTAATTATTACAACACTTAATTAATTAATAAACTAATTAATTAAATTACAAAACCAAATAAACATGCATGATATTTAGACTAGGCTGCCTCAGCTCTGCCTTGGACAATGAAGAATGCATGCTCTCGGTTGCCGCCCCGAAACGCCCTCCGGTTTGCTCTTTAGAGGCTCTATTTGGAGGGTGTCTTCAAGAACTCTCTGCTGAAACTTACCAAATCTATGCTGGGGAGTGCACCAGTGGCCTGCCGGCCATGAGGAGCTGCTACCGGCCACATGCCGGCCAAAGATGGGCCTCTGCCGGCCAACAATGCAAGGGTGCCGGCCATCAATGTGGCATTGCCGGCCACTGGTGTGCTGTGACACCAAGCTGTAACAGAGCACAAAATAGAGGAAAATGAAGGGTCTCCCAAGAACATATCTGTGCTGTGCCACTCCTTATCATCTCAAAACATCAAGGAAGAGGCACCATTGGATCCAAAACCATCAATCAAGCATTTGGAATGCATGATGGCCAAAGATCCAATCTTGTACACATTCAATAAATGCAATGCAAACAAGACTCAATTCCACTACCTTATCATGGAAGATCAAAGGCAACGGAGACAAAGGGAATTGGTTCATTTTCATCACTTTGAGTATGAAATGGACCAATTCACCTTGTGTTCAACACAACGTCCAGTTGAACACCATGCAATGCAAACAACATGCTTATCTTGGCATGTTTTACTTGGTTGATTCTTGTTTACACATTTTAACATTACTGATCCATTCCTTAACCAGTTGGTCCAATTGTGAAAGTCCTCTAATGGGAAAAGTGGCAGACATTTCAATGTTAAAGTGGCATGCACAAGACTCTATCATGCAAGCAATGCATACAAGACATGTTAAGGGCCCAAAACACTAAGGCTAGTGAAGAGCATCATACAAGAGACATGCAATGCATAGCCTAAACAACCACACCAACTCTGGACAGAGCTCAATCATGCCAAATCAGAGGCCAAGACATGCTGAAATTGAAGCTCAAAGGACTAGATAAACATGCATACATGTTAGGCCACAAACAAGGCACAATACACAACTCTCAAAAGCAATAAAGGAGTGAAGTGTGTGAGAGTATGACTACACTATATACACTGAAATTACATGCTAAATGGTGCCACACCATGCAAACATCACATGCATAACATGTTAAAAGTCTCAAAACTCAAAGCTAGTCAAGGCCCTTTAGACTACAACCATACTAAGCAATGCTCAAATGACCTTGACCATTCAAAACAGACCTAAGGCAGGTCGAAACAGTAGCAAAAAACATGCTAGACTTGCAGCATAGATGGCAAGAAAGATATGCTCATGTATTGGCTCACAAACAAGGCATGAGGCTTAACTTCTCAAAAGCATTGAAAGAGTGATACTTATGAGAATATGACAGTGATATATGCTCTGAAATCACATATTAAATGATATCAAATCATGCAAACAACTCAAGCAAAGCATACTAGAGGACTCATAATACAAAGCTATTAAAGCCTATCATGCTATAGCTATACAAGGCAAGTCTCATATGACCAAGACCATCCAAAATAGAGTTCAATCATGCCAAAACATGAGCAAAAACATGCTGGAGTGTAACCAAAATAAGCTAGAATAATAGGCCAAAATAGCGAGCATATTAAGCTAGTAAGCAAGATTTACACTACAAGTGTAAGGAGCATGCAAGAAGTGGCCAAGCCAACCACAAACAGAGCCAAAACATGTTAAAAAAGTCACAAAAACATGCTTAGATCAAGTCAAGAGATGGTAGAAAAACCTGCTCAAGCATGAGGCCATCAACACAAGCAAGCAAGACAAGAGGAGAGAGGACCACCCCCTCCCATTTGGGACCTCAAAACCACCTTTCCACCACTGAAATTCCTCTGGAATTCAGTAGTTAAAAGGCCAAAGAGAGATAGTTCCAAAGGCTTTAAAGGATGGCCCAAAAGCTTAGCAAATAAGGCATACAAGGGGGTAAAACACCCCTAACTCCTACATGGCCTCAAACAACCATTTTTAACACTTAAAAATAAAGCTTTTTGTATAACAACCAAGCCTAAAACAGCATGCAAAGGTGGCTAATATGGTATACAAAAATAGGCTTAAAAGAGGAAATATGCTCACCCTTGAAGCACAGCAGTAAGAAGACAACTTCTGAGCCAAAAACCAGCTTTTTGAACTCCAAACAAACCTCCAAGGACCTCAGCTCCAAGGTAGTGGTGTTTAACTAGGTGTTTCTTTGCAAAAATGTGAAGCAAACACACTTCTAAGCACTATAGGGCACAATATAGAGAGAGAGTGTGAGAATTCTAAAGAGAGAGAGAGAGATTTTGTCTCTGAAAAATTTGAACCTCTGGAAAGGGGAAGGGACCTCCCCTTATATAGGCAATGCAAGCAAAAGCTTGCTTGACAAGCTTAGAGCTTGCCTTCCATCCCTCCATACACGTGTATGGAGGAGGGCTCAGTGAGCCACAACTGGCTCAAAAATATCTGCAAAAATATCTGTTAAAACAAGGGTGCCCGGCCAACCATCAGTGGTGCCGGGCCTATAGATGGCCGGCAAGGCCTAGCCCATGGCCGGCAGCCCTCTATGATGGCCGGCAAGCCATCAAGGACTCCACAAAGCAAAGACCAACACATAGTCCAAAAATGAGACAGAATGGAAATAGGGTTTGAAAGGATCAAACCTGGAGCATTCCGTTGCGAAAGTCGGACACTCGACGAGCAATCAAACTTGTTGCTGGATGAACCTATAAGAACATCCAAGTCTTGAGGACGGTCAAAAATGAGGTGTCTACAACATGTTGGGCATTTTTTTAAATCATTAATGTTTAATGTTTTTATATTTTTTGTTAAGTAAAAATCATAATTTTATTTATTTTAATATTTTATATTTCTTTATTGGGTAAAAATTTAACAATCCTCACATTAACAACTATCATCAAAACAAATATAATTTTACTTAATTTTCTCACTATCAATCCCCTCACTATCAATTTTTTTCATTCTATCTCTGAAAACAAATAGAGCCATAAGCAATACCAAACAGGCCTATTAGAAGGTTATTTCTTGAATTGGTGGTGCTGTTGATGTTGAGCTTGCATGTTCTTACAAAATTAATTGTCCACTTAATATAATTCTCTTAACATTTACAAATTTTCTTATTCATTGATAAAGATAAAAATAAAAATCGACAAGATACATATTAATTAATGATAGGATGATATTTGTGTATGTTGCTTAATATTCTATAACTTAGGAATCTATGGACATGTGGCACAAATTGTACGGTTGAGACATATGAATGTGATCTGTAATCGTGCCCATGTATACGTTCTTAATCAGACGGTCAATATAAATTATTCAGGTTAAAATTATACCTAAATAATTAGACATTTAAAATTGAATGAAAGGTGGATGATATGCCAAGTGTAACTACAAATGAAAGTGGGGCAAATTATGCTAATAGTCTTTATAATTGAGGATTCGTGTCATTTTAATTTTTAACTTTTTAATTATGACATGTTTTATCTTAAATTTTAAATTTTGTTTCAAAAAATAAAAACAATTGAAGATATTATTGCTCAATTTTAAGGGTAAAGTCATCCATTTAATAAAATATAAACAAATTTGACAAAAATAAGTGTCAAAAAAATAGTTTTTAAATTTTTAAAAATTATTTCTACCCACCAAAGATAAAATTATGTAAAATTGATAAATATTTTACGCATTTATTTATTTATTTATTTTACTAAATTAATTTTTATTATGTGTTTAGGTGATAATCATGTAATGAGTGGTTGTTAGGCTTTTAATGCGTAATCGATATATTTAATATATGAAAAGTTTTTAATTTTGGTTTTTTTTATTTAATATATTGGTTTAATAATGATATCAAAATTGTTGCCATATTTGACTTTTGAAAAAATAGAAACTAATTTAATGAAAATAAAAATAACCACCCATTATATAATTATCATCTAAACACACAATAAAAATTAATTTAGTAAATAAATAAATGTGTAAAAGATTTATTAATTTTACTTAATTTTATCTTTGGTGGGTGAAAATAATTTTTAAAAATTCAAAAATATTTTTTTAACATTTATTTTTGTCAAAATAGTTTATATTTTATCAAATTGATGACTTTATCCTTAAAATTGAGCAATGATATCTTCAATTGTCCTTATTTGGAATAAGATTCAAAATTCATAGTCCAATGTATCACAATTGAAAAGTCACGTATTAAAGTGACACAAGTTCCAAACTATAAGGACCGTTAATGTAATTTGCCAGCTGATTAAATTACAGATCATTCTCGATTAATAATGTATTATATGATAATTATGTTTATACATTAAATTATGCGGAGTTGACAATGGAATTAGGGTTTGATGATAGATTTATTTATGTTTATTATAGAAGTCCTAGCTCTTCCTTACCCCCTCAAACCATGCCTGAAAACCAGTGTATTACTTCAATCTCCTGAGCCCTTTACATTCAAAAGCATGTCATGTGTGAAAAGTCAAAGGTAGGGCTTCAAGATAATTGTGGAAGTCAACATGATGAACGGTGGTAGTCGGCAAAGATTTCAGTTAGAAGGAAAATAAACAAAAAATGTTATGATCAAATTTTCATACCAAAATTGTTGTGATGATCAATTTTTTTTTTTCCCGATAATGCTACAATAACTTAATCTTTATATCAAAATAAACATACAAAGTATGAAGTTCTGATTTTCTAACAGGATCACAGCCGTTTGATTAACATAATTTGTTAGAAATGGTTTTGGAAATTCTGAAAAAAATAAAATTTTTCCTAACTTTAGTCTAATTTTTAGGTAGGACCCGTACCCCAAAGTTGGCGGGTTTAAGTGGTAACGCGTTCTATGTCACGTTGTGATTTACGTGGTATATTTGATTACTCAAAACCATTATCGGGTGAATGAAAAATTGAAACCAAAGTGAACTCCATGGAAATGGAGTTTTTGGTGAAAATTCCTTAAAGTTTGAAAAATGGCTTGTCCCACATTGATTTGATGAGAAATTTTGAGTGGGTAGGCCCTAAGGGACACCCAAGTTTTGTAAAGAATGAGGTTATGGGCAAAATGGCTAGACCCATTGGACTCAAAATAAACACACGTGCCCGCCGCCGCCATCTGGGCGGTCGAGCTTGGGCGTAGGTGCGTGGTTAGGTTGGACTTGTCCGGCCCTAATACTAGACCCATTGGACAAAAAAAAAACACACGCGCGCCGTCCGTCCGTCCGTCGGTCGGGCGCGGATACGTGGTTGGGTTGGGTTTGTCTGGCCCAATACTAATCTTTTTGGGCAAAAAATATTTGAATTTATTTTTTATCTTTGGAAAATAAATTCTAACCGTTTGAATTTAAATTTCAGTTGGAAAATTCAAATTCAATTTTTGCACCTCTTCATGGTTTCTGTACAAACAGATCCGAAATTCTGTACAGATTCGAAACTGTTCAAATACAGTTTTTATCTGTTTGAATTTAAATTTGAACCCAAACAGTCCAAATTCAAACCCAACAGGTTCAGTACCTGTTCAATTCAAAATAAAAGGGTGTCACTACATCTATAAATAAGATAAGTCTCTCATTTGATTTTCACTGTAAT
Organism: Camellia granthamiana; assembly: GCA_036172215.1. Lineage (NCBI taxonomy): Eukaryota > Viridiplantae > Streptophyta > Magnoliopsida > Ericales > Theaceae > Camellia > Camellia granthamiana. The sequence goes on along the minus strand of CM069905.1, from coordinate 105,717,457 downwards.
TTTCGTCTTTAACTCTGCTACTGCTCTCTACATTTTGCTACATCTAATTTTCTGTGAGAAAGAGTGCAAACACAAAGTGTGTTCGTTGTGCGAATAAATTGTAGTGCTGCATTTATTCGTTGTTGATCATTTTATTCGTGGAGAGACGTTCGAAAATCTGAAGTACCGTGGAGGGGACGAATCTGTCTTAAGGACACAGTGTTAAACACTGGATTTGATCAAAAGTTTGTTCAAGAAATTAATCAAGTAAGTTGTTAATTTATTTTCTTGTTTATTATTTATTTAAATCAGATTTTGAATTTGTTTTTGTAATAAAATAAAAATATGTTTTTATTAATTTATTTTATTTTTCTGGTTTGATTTTTGTAATCAAATAAATTCTCTTATTTTCTTTTATTTCTTCTGTACTCTGTTTGTTGTTAAGTACACAAACAGAATTTATTTTTCAAATACAGTGAAGATTGTCCAACAATCTTAAGACATAATATTTTTTGGTATCTTCATTGTATTTAATTTTCTATGAGTTCACAAAGTGATATTTTGGTTAGAAAATACAAATAGTAGTAATATACTGTCTGACAAATAGTAGTAATATACTGTTTATTGTCTTTGACAATTAGTAGTAATATACTGGTGTCATTAACAATTGCAGAATATTAATTTGTGTTACAGAAAATTATTATAGTATTTTATTTTTCTAATTTTAGTAATAAGGAAAAATAAAATTATTTTGTATTATAATTTATTTTTTGGTTTTAGTAACTAGAAAATTCATTTGTGTTTTGATTTTTGTAATTAGATATTATGGCCGTAGAAAGTAGTACTCCAAATCCGATCGTTACAACGACTCCGGTCTCTATCCAGAACCATGTTCAAGTTCCGATAAATCATGGAGAAAAATAAGAAAAATTTAATGGCACTAAGTTTAAAAGATAGCAACAGAAAATGCTGTTCTATCTTACAACTCTAAATTTGGCCCGGTTTCTCCGTGAAAAAGGCTCTAGTACTTAGAGAGAATGAAAGTGATCGGCAAGTTGTTGTCGCTGTAGACGCTTGAAAGCATTCTGATTTCCTGTGCAGAAACTATATCCTTAATGGCCTTGACAACATGCTGTATAATGTTTACAGCCCTCCAAAAACAACAAAAGAATTATGGGATTCTTTGGAGAAAAAATACAAGACAAAGGATGCCGACACAAAAAAATTTGTTGTCAGTAAATTTTTGGACTTCGTTATGGTAGACTCCCAGACGGTAATTTCTCAAGTTCAAAGTTTTCAATTAATTTTACATGATATTCATTCTGAGGGTATGTCTCTGAGCGAATCTTTTCAAGTCGCTGCGTTAGTGGAAAAATTACCACCAGCTTGGAAAGATTTCAAAAATTGTTTAAAACATAAACACAAAGATATGACAATGGATGAACTTATTGTAGGACTGAGAATTGAGGAAGATAACCGGAAGGCTGAAAAGATGAATGGTAAAAATCTCATTGAATCCAAGGCTAATGTGGTTGAACAAGTGCACAAACCACATAACAAAAAGAGGAAGTTTGCTGGAAATGGTCCTAAATAAGGTGACAGCAATGGCAATAAGAAGTTCAAAGGAAAATGTTATAGTTGTGGCAAGACTGGATATCGAGCTTCTGATTGCCGCCGTCTTAAGAAGGATCGCAGAAGTACAAGCAAGAAGACCACCAATCAAGCCAATGTGACAGAATTAGATTACATTTCTAACGGGGTAAATGACATCAATCTCTCTGCTATGGTGTCTGAGGCTAATTTGGTTGGAAATCCCAAAGAATAGTGGGTTGACACTGGAGCAACTCGTCACATCTGTGCGGATAAGAAAATGTTCACAACTTACAATAAGGCTGCAAATGGTGAACAACTTTTCATGAGAAATTCTTCTACTTCTACTGTGGCTGAACAAGGAAAGGTGATCTTGAAGATGACATCAGGAAAGGAACTGACCCTTAACAATGTACTACATGTACCTGACATCCGGAAGAATCCGGTTTCTGGTTCTTTGTTAAGTAAAAATGGCTTTGGGCTTGTCTTTGAGTCTGATAAAATTGTATTAACAAAGAGTGGTATGTATGTTGGTAAGGGATACATGAGTGATGGTCCCTTCAAATTGAATATAATGACGGTTGTACCAAAACTTGCTATGAATAAGAATAACACATCTTTTGCTTATATTCTTGAGTCGAATTTATGACATGGTAGATTAGGACATGTGAATTTTGATGCTTAGCGTAGATTAATTGGTTTGGATTATATACCAAAGTTTGAAATTGATCCTAATCACAAATGTGAGATTTATGTAAAAGTGAAACTAACCAAGGCTCCATTTAAATCGATTGAAAGAAAAATCGAACCTCTAGAATTAATTCATACAGATATATATGATCTTAAATTTGTTTAAACTAGAGGAAGCAAAAAGTATTTCATAACATTTATCGATGATTGCACAAGATATTGTTATTTATACTTACTTAGAAGTAAATATGAAGCCTTAGAAATGTTTAAACTCTACAAAACTGAACTTGAAAATTGTAGACACCCCATTTTTGACCACCTTTAAGACTTGGACACGACTGATGGTTTTGGAAGATGTGCAGGGCAAAGGTTCAATTTCTTCGGTAAGGAGAGAGAGTCGAATCTCAACTTCATACCCCTTTTTTGGACCAAAACAATCTTGATCAAAAGATTTTAGTCTTAAAACCCTCTCTTTCAAAACGTTTTTGAAATAAAGTTTTTACGATGTTCCGAGGCTCGCATTTTGTCAAATGTTGCGCTTTTCGGTAAACCGAGCAAGGACAAAGTGGAAATGAATGAAAGAGAGATGAAATCTTTGAAAAATCTTTCAAAACACCTTACTTAGGGGTTTGGAGTTGAAGAAAGGAGGAGAAGAGGGAAGAAATCCAGTTGGGGGAGAAAATGGGCATGAACCGTTAAGAAAGAGTCGAGCAGCCCTCCTCGAATCGGGCCTATTCATTTGCATACTTGGAATCAAGCTATGAGGCCACCACCGTTGGAAATAAGACTTCCTGGGCTTCATTTTGCACTCAAGAATCTCCTAAATCCGATTCCGGACGGGGGAGATATGGTTGATTGAAGTAGGGCATCACTCCGTTTGAACCGAATCTGCGCGGCTTCACCAAAAATGGCATAACTTTTTCCACAAGAGGAATTTTAATGCAAGGTTTGCTCCATTGAAAGCTAACTTCTAGGGGCTTCAATTTGGACACTTGAATGGCCACTATTGGACTTCCCTACCACTGGCCGACCACCTTTCTTTCCGGCAGACCCATTTTTTTGTCCTGAAAGTAGCAGGCCGGCCAGAAAATGTGGCAGGCCGGCCACCTAGCTGGTTGAATGACCTTTTTTGCCCTTTTGAGCTGGCCGGCCATGGTACCCTCCCCAAGGGTGTTCTAGTTGTGCAATTTGTTTTCCTCTAGGCCCTGTACCCGAGGGTTAACCTTTTGGGGGGGAAATTTGAATTTGATTTTCCCCCCCTTTTTTCCCTTCTCTCCCTCTATAAAACCAGCAGCTCCAGCTGCATTTTTTAGGTGGAAAAAAATTTGTTTTGGAGCTCTTGCTTATATCTCTCCCTCTCCCTCTCCCTCTCTTCCAAGCTTCAAAACCCTAAAAGCCTTGCACCATTTACACTACAACACATAACACAACACCTCCACACTCCATTCCAGCAACTTGAGGCTGTTTTTTCAGAGGATAGGAGCACCATTTCTTGGTCCAAAGGCTGCTGGTTCATTGCTCTACAATGGTGAGTCTTCTTCCTCCCTTTTCTAGCCTTTTCTTGGTTCATTTATAAGTCATACATGCTTACATTTCTGGGCTCTGACCCAAACTGAAAATGATCTTATTTTGAGCTCATCTCCATGTTTGATCAAGGGTCTTTTTCTGTTTGAGGTCTCCTCCTCACCCTTTGTGTTTAAACCCTCTTTTAGGCCTATTTTTGCATAGTATTTTAGGCTTATTTGTGAGCTGTTTGGGACTTGGTCATAAACTGTAAAATATCTTGTTTTGAGCCCCTCTTCAACATTTTTGAAGGGCTCTCCTCTGTTTGAGGCCAGCAGCTACCACTTGCCTCTTTATCCCTCTTTTAGGCCTTTCTCTTGCATGATAGTTTAGCCTCACTTGTGTTTATTTTCGTGGCTTGATGTAAACTTTAAAGTGCCATGTTTTGAGCCTCTCTTCAACTTTGTTGAAGGGCTCTTTGCCATTTGGGGCCAGCTGCTGTCCCTTATCTCTAATCTCTCTTTTAGGGCCATTTTTACATGTTAGATTAGCCCTATTTGTGTTCACTTTTGAGATCTGTTATAAACTATAAAAAGTCTTGTTTTAACATCATCTTCATGTTTGATTAAGGTTCTATTTTTGTTTGAGGTCATATGCTCCCTTGTATGCTTGACTATCTCCTTGTTTTGAGCCTTACACCTTAGACCTTTTTGCATGCTTGGTTTGGCCTTCTAGCCACTGAAATCCAGTGGATTTTCAGTGGCTAGTATACTGTTTTGAGCCTCCAAATCAGAGGGGGGTGACCCCCTCTCACCTTAACTTGTTTGGTGGTCATTTTGGCCTTCCAAAGGGACCCTTCTTTGCATACTTCTTAGTCACATTTCAGGGTCAATTTGATGAGTTTTGGGACTACCATATTTGATTTCCAGAGTTGTTTGTGTCATGCTAAGTGTCCTTGATGCATATGCTTAATAACTGCTTTGTATGCCCTCTAAAGGAGCCCCTCATTTGTGCATGTGTTGGCTGTATTTCCATGGTTATTTGGACATATTTTGGCATGTTTAGTTCACTGATTTTTTCTGGTTTGGTGAGTGCTCACTTGCTTCATGTACTTGCCATGTAATCCATGTTTGATAGCCAAAATTGCATGCTACGTTAGGCCATCTTGCTAGCGTCTTTTGGCTATGCTTTAAACTAGAAAAGTTCATGTTTTAGGACTGCCTTGACTCTGTCTTCATGCTTCATGATCAAATAATGCATGCTTTGTATAGCTATAAGCCATTCCATGTGCCTAGTTTTGAGTTTCGGGGTTCATCTCATGCATCGGGTGCCATTTTTCCATGTTTCGGGACCATTTAGCATCATATTTCAGTGCTGAAATTTGCATGTTCATATGCCACATTCCATGCCTTGCCATGCCTCATTAGAGTGGCCTCTGTGCCTTAGGTTCGGTCCTCGGTTTGCGTGCATGTGTGCACGCATTTCGATGGTCTCATTTTCATCTTATGGCCACTGATGTGAGTGTGGCTGAGGTCCACTCATGTTGGTGTAAGCCCATATTGCATTGTGTATGCCATCTTAGTCCTTTGCATTGCGTATGCTAGGTTGTATGTTAGAGCATTGTGTATGCCTTGTTACATCGTGCATTGCGTATGCCATTTCATAGCATTGAGTATGCTAGGGTGTATGTTAGTCGCATTCATGCATGTCATGCATATTGCATAGTGTTTGGGATAAGAGTTAGCCCAAGCACGGGAAACGAGGGACGTTTCGTACTCCGAGTGACGGAATGTGTCTCAATTCCCGGTCACCGACAGTCCGGATTCTCCATGATGGAGTCTCGGTCTTATCGTTTTTTTTTTATGTGCATTCATCTCATATTGAGTTGTGCAATTCGACTCCTCGGCCATCATGCATCGAGATGCGTGATTGGTGGCACGAAGATCGAGGCATGCATACATATGTGAAAATACATTGCCATGCCCCTTTCTTGCTCTCTGTTGCAGCAAATCAAGAATCAGCAGCCTTCTGGAGCTTGGCACGCATTTCAAGAACAATTGCAAACAGAGGCTAATCGGGGCATCGCAGTGGATTTCTGCGCAAAGCAACTCAAAACATGTATCATCCATCATCCGGAGCAGAGTCGAGGCAAGTCCCTAGCTTGCATGCTAGTTTATTGCTTTCCTAGAATTAATTTGTTAATTAATTAGGGTTTTGTATTTATTCGGACTGTAATAATTTATTCGGGACTGTATTATTTATTCGGACCCTCTGCGCGATGGCATAACTGTAATAAGTGTGCGTGTGTGTGATGTATGTCTTCCAACCCCACGTCTTTCTCCCTTTTATTTACCAGCTTATGATGGTTAGATTAGGGCATGTTTCAATTAGCATACAGTATGATAGCATGTTTGCATTCATTCATCTGTCTTGCATGTATCGGGCTCGGCGCATCATACTAACTGTATTTGTATTTTAATTTCAAGTTGAATACTTGTTAGCTGTTGCAACTCATATGCCATGTTTAGAATACCCGAGCCTGCTATAGTTGCATTTTTTGCATGTGTTGCATTAGGCATTTCTGTATATTTAGGATCATGCATGGATTTCTAATTAGCTTCTGTTTTGGCTTGGAGTACTCGGTAAGTTTTATGCTTTAGCATCCTTGCATGCGTGTGAATGACTGCCATGATAGCATGCTTACCATGAGGCTATGTGCTTATGTGATATATCTGCCTGAATGCCTGTGGGTGAAGGTTGGGTTATTTGGATTGGAACAATGCATTGATTGAGAGTTTTAAGCCCACTAGATAGTGGCAAAACCATATTTCCTAAAGCCCACCCGAGGGTGGCAAAATCTGCATTTTAAGCCTACTTGCGAGTAGCAAACCATCTTTCAAAAACAAACATGAAATGTTTTGTTCCAATTCAGGTGACCTGGTCTATACTTGTATGCTGTGCGCATCACATAGTAAATCTAGGTTAATAACCGGAATAAGAACGCATAATGTTTTCAAAACTAGATATCATGGTTAGTAGAGGCCGATCTTTGATCGGGCGAGCGGGGGTGCTCACGAAGTGACCTTCCCCAATCGTACCCAAGTTCCCGAGCCGAGGCAACTTTGGTGATGACGGACACGTGGCCTTAGGCAACGAGTCAGGGTTTCCTAAATTTTCCAAAATAAAATATTTAGGTGGCGACTCTGTATCTGGCAAAGCAGTCCATGTTTGGCACTTCTTTCTAAAAATCTGTTTTCTCAAAACGATTTGCCGGATTTGGACTCTTTGGTTCAGATTAAGAACCGTGACAATAATCGAGTCCGAGCTGTAGCGAGGTCCCCCGCGAGCTTGTTACAAAAATCAAATTGGAAAAACTATTAAAATGATTAGAAGTGATAGGGGTAGTGAATATGATGCACCATTAAATGAATTTTGTGCACAACATGTCATTATTCACCAAACTACAGCACCCTATTCTCCACAGCAAAATGGAATTGCTGAAAGGAAGAATAGAACCCTTAAAGAAATGATGAATGCCATGTTACTAAGTTTAGGTTTACCGCAAAACTTGTGGGGGGAAGCAATATTGTCTGCTAATTATGTTCTTAACAGAATACTCCACAAGAAAATCAACAGCACTCCTTATGAATTATGGAAAGGTTGACCACCTTCCTACAAATACTTAAAAGTGTGGGGGTGTTTGGCAAAAGTTGAAGTTCCTGTTCCTAAAAAGACTAAGATTAGACCAAAAACAGTAGATTGTGTGTTTATTGGTTATGCTCAGAATAGTAATGCATATCGGTTTCTAACTTATAAATCAGAAATACCTGATATAAATGTGAATACTATTATAGAGTCAAGGAATGCTGTGTTTTTTGAACATGTCTTTCCTTACAAGAAAGGACAAGAATTAAATTCACAGAAAAGAACTTATGATTGTACACAAAGTTAAGAGACTAATGACAATCAAACATAAGAGGCTAGTAATGGTCTCGACCAATAGGATTTAACTGATGATGAACCAACACAAAGTAAGAGAGCAAGAACATCAAAATCCTTTAGTCCAGATTTTCTGACATACCTGTTAGAAAATGAACCTCAAAGCTTCAAGGAAGCAATGATAGATCCTAAAGCATCTTTGTGGAAAAGAAGCTGTTGATAATGAAATTGAATTCATTATGCAAAATCATACTTGGGAATCGATGGATCTTCCACCTGGTTCTAAACCTCTTGAATATGAGTGGATATTCAAGAGAAAAATAAAAGTAGATGGCTCAATAGACAAGTATAAAGCAAGACTTGTAGTAAAAGGTTATAGGCAAAAAGAAGGTCTGGATTATTTTGACACATATTCTCCTGTGACAAGAATAACATCTATCCGCATGCTTATTGCTATAGTAGCGTTGTATAATTTAGAAATACATCAAATGGATGTTAAGACAACTTTCTTAAACGGTGATCTAAATGAAGAGATCTATATGGAGCAACCTAAAAGGTTTGTAGTACCAGGGCAAGAAAAGAAAGTTTGTCGGCTTGTAAAATCTCTTTATGGATTAAAACAAGCACCTAAGCAATGGCATGAAAAATTTGATCATGCTATGCTCACTAATGGGTTTAAGATAAACAAATGTGATAAGTGCGTCTATGTTAAAAACACTGACCAATGATATGTCAAAGTTTGTCTTTATGTGGATGACATGCTTATCATTGGAAGTACTCAAAATATGAACAAATCAACTAAGCAAATGCTTAATAGAAGATTCGATATGAAAGATATGAGGGTCGCAGATGTTATATTAGGAATGAAAATTACTAAAATATCTGACGGATATACATTATCTCAATCACATTATATTGAGAAAATTCTTGGTAAATTTATCAAGGATGTTATGAATGTAATTAGAATACCTGTAAACATCAATCTTTATTTATCAAAAAATAAAGGTGATGCGGTGTCTTAGTTAAAATACTCCCAAATCATCGGAAGCCTAATGTACCTAACGAATTGTACTCGTCCTGACATAGCTTATGCAGTCAGTAAATTGATTAGGTACACTAGTAACCCCGGAGAAAACCATTGGAAAGCCATCATTCGGGTTATTAGATATCTAAGATTTACCTGTGATCATAGTTTGAACTTTACTTGATATCCAGCAGTACTCGAAGATTATTGTGATGCCAATTGGATATCGAATACTAAAGATTTAAAATCCACTAGTGGATATGTTTTTACTCTGGGAGGCGCTGCTATTTCTTGGAAATCCACGAAACAAACATGCATCGCACGATCCACAATGGAATCTGAGTTCATTGCTTTAGACAAAGTAGGAGAAGAAGCAGAATGGCTTCGCTACTTCTTAGAAGATATTCCAATGTGGCCAAAACTTGTGCCAACTAGTTGCATTTATTGTGATAGTCAATCTGTAGTAGGCAGGAAACAAAATCATATGTATAATGGTAAGTCACGACATATTCGTCGTCGACATAATACCGTAAGGCAATTGCTCTCAAATGGAATAATCTCAATAGATTATATAAAATCTAAAGAGAATATTGCGGATCCGTTAACAAAAGCACTACAAGAAAAAACACTTTCCGTGACCAACATTTTGGTCGCGAAAAGTACCATATTTGGTCGCTAAAACCTTTTCGCGACCAAAATATGTTGCTCACGAGTTGGTCGCTAAAGCCTCGTCACAGATAGTTTTCTGCGACCAAAAAAGCCTTTGGTCGCTAAAAGTGACCATTCGCGACCAACTTTTTTGGTCGCGGAAAGTCCAATTCATATTAGCCAAAAGTAAACTTTTAGCGACCAAAGATAAATTGGTCGCCAAAAGTCAGCGCCTTGACCCAAAAAAAATAATTCTTTTGTGCTGCCTGGGACTTGAACTCCTGACCAAGGAGTCACCATGCACCCAATCCACTCTGCCAATAACATGCTTCTTGTTCATATTTGGCAAAAAATATATATAACCCATAAAAATTACGTTATATATTATTTTATAAAACTTTTAATGCCTAAACAGAAAAATAGCATGTAATTACAATAGTAAAAAAAAAATTTAAATTTATCCCGCCATAACTTTCCGTGACCAACTTTTTTTTTTGGTCGCCAAAGGGTAATCTTCCGCGACCAAAAAAGCCTTTGGTCGCCAATAGTATACTTTCTGCAACCAACTTTTTTTTTTGATCGCCAAAGGGTAATCTTCCGCGACCAAAAAAGCCTTTGGTCGCCAATAGTATACCTTCTGCGACCAACTTTTTTTTTGGTCGCCAAAAGGTGATCTTCCGTGACCAAAAAAGCCTTTGGTCGCCAATAGGTATACTTTTCGCTACCAACTTCTTTTTGGTCACCAAAAGGTGATTTTCCGCTACCAAAAAATTGTGGTCGCCAAAAGTTAAATTTTAATCGCAGAAAGTGAATTATTTGCGACCAAAAAAAATAAGTGGTCGCCAAAAGTGTTTTTTCTTGTAGTGAAGGTTTGACAAAAGAGTAAGTGTATAGTTCATCGAAGGGGATGGGATTAAAACCTATTACATAAGAGTCATCATAATGGTAACCCTACTTATATAACTGGAGATCCCAAGAACTAAATTCAAAGGGCAACTAAGTTATGTGTGGCTTGCCAGAAATCACCAAGAGATTAAAATTCCCTACCCATTCCTATGGTGAGAGTGATATCTGCAACATATGTTGTATGCAGAGGTCAAAGGATAAGCTTAGTTTTTAATGATTACTTATATCTTGATTTAGGCATAAAAATCAAGACGAGTATAAGGAGATACTTACAATAAGAATCACCTATATGAGTGTCGAATTGGGGCCGGTTCTATGAGAATGAAGAGGCTAAATTCTCTAGAAGCACTCATAAAAACCAGGAACGTTCAAGGCCAAAATGAACACAATCGTGAGAATCACGATGTGTCAGAAGATATTTTGTGTGAAATCTATTATCTTAGCTTACACAAACGGTTAAACAATTCAAGGCATCGCGTCCATTGGTTAGCTAGTAAGTCCGATAAGTTATCACTAAGGAAAGTTCAAGGCCGAAAGCTACCTATCCTGATGCCAGATATTTTCGATTTATATTCTTTCGACAAATTCTGCATATTGTTGCATTTCCATTGTCATCAAATTCCATTCATGTGGGATATTGTTAGAAATGGTTTTGGAAATTCTGGAAAAATAGAATTTTTCCTAAACTTTGGTCTAATTTTTAGGTGGGACTCGTGTGCTAAAGTTGGCGGATATAAGTGATAACGCGTTTTATGCTGCGTTGTGATTCACGTGATATATTGCTCAAAACCATTATCAGGTAAATGAGAAATTGAAGCTAAAGTAAGCTCCGTGGAAATGGAGTTTTTGGTAAAAATTCCTTAAGGTTTGAAAAATGGCTTGTCCCACATTGATTTGGTGGGAAACTTTGAATAGGTTTATAAGGCATAGGATTGGAACTTGGGGTAGGCCTCAAGAGGCACCCGAGTTTTGTAGAGAGGGAGGTTAAAGGCAAAATGGGTTAGACTCATTGGACCCAAAATAAACATACGCGCGCACCGTCCATCCGGTCGGTCGGGCGAGCTGGACTGGGCTGGGCTTGGACGCGGGTGTGTGGTTGGGTTGGGCTTGTCCGACCCAATACTAATCTTTTTGAACTAAAAACATTTGAATTTATTTTTTATCTTTAGAAAATAAATTCTGACTGTTTGAATTTAAATTTCAATTGGAAAATTCAAATTCAATTTTTGCACCTCTTCATGGTTTCTGCACAAACAGGTCTAAAATTCTGTACAGATTCGAAACAATTCAAATACAATTTTTATCTGTCCGAATTTAAATTTGAACCCAAACAATCCAAATTCAAACCCAACAGATTCAGTACCTGTTTAAACAGGCATGCTACCTGTTCAATTCAAAATAACAGAGTGTCACTACATCTATAAATAAGACAAGTCCTTCATTTGATTTTCACTCTAATTTTCGTCCGTAAATCTGTTACTGCTCTTTGCATTTTGCTGCATCTAATTTTCTGTGAGAAAGAATGTAAACACAAAGTGTGTTCATTGTGCGAATAAATTGTAGTACTGCATTTATTCGTTGTTGATCATTTTATCCTGGGAGATAGACGTCTGAAAATCTGAAAGCACCATGGAGATGACGAATCTGTCTTAAGGACACAGTGTTAAACACTGAACTTGATCAAAAATTTGTTCAAAAAATTAATCAAGTTGTTAATTTATTTTCTTGTTTATTATTTATTTAAATCAGATTTTGATTTTGTTTTTGTAACAAAATAAAAATATGTTTTTATTTATTTTATTTTATTTTTCTGCTTTGATTTTTGTAATCAAACAAATTCTTTCATTTTTTTTATTTCTTCTGTACTCTGTTTATTGTTAAGTACACAAACAGAATTTATTTTTCAAGTACAGTAAAAATTGTCCAGCATAATTGTCACCTTCTCAGGTGGTGTAAACGAAGTCCATGAGGTCCATTGGCGGGAGAGGATCAAGTTTTAATGTTCTTGATGAAATGGATGCTTAAATCTAATGTAATATACTGAATGTGTCACAAACACGCACATAATTTCATGCTGTACACAAACACGCACACAAACACGCACATATCAAGTTTTTTTTTTAATGTTCTTAACTTTTTTTTTTTTTTTTTTTTAAAAAAATCGAGAGGCTTAGGGGTTGGTTGTATGGATGCGAGTAGCAGTAGTAGGGGTATTTTTATACTTCCGAATCTCTCTCGATGCATCTCATCTTCCTGTACTTTTAATTTCATACTGTTAAATGAAATTTTTCTTTGCTGATAAAAAAAAAAAAAAAAAAATTATAAAATATAAAATTATAAGTATCATTTTATGTGTGGTTTCTGTATTAATAACACTGTTTTAAAACAAAAGAAAATGAGATGCATCACCTAAAAGGAGTAAAGCTTGTGTTGTGGGTTAGCAATACACTCAAAACATTGACATTTGAAATTTGTTTTGTAAGTTATAATTAGTTAGTTAATATAATTAAGGTCACCGTCCAACACCTTGACCACTTACCCCTAACCGCCACTGTATATTAATAAAATTCCTAACACAAAGATTTCTTTTTTTTTTTTTTTTTCCTAACAAGAAACAAAGAGATTAAAATATAAAGAGTTGACATAATAAAGATAGCGGGAAGGAAGAAAATGGCTATAAATAGGCTAAGACATCAGACACCATCTTCACCACTACAACCCCAGCAAGCAAAGGCATTACAAAAAGCCTCTCTCTCTCTCTCTCTCTCTCTCAGTCAGTTGCTCATTTCAATGGCAATTCCAGTGATTGATTTCTCGAAACTCAATGGAGAAGAGAGGGCCAAGACAATGGCTCAGATCGCTAATGGGTGCGAAGAATGGGGATTCTTTCAGGTACTTTCTTACTGATAACATATCTTTAATAAATTCTCTATTAGCTCAAGATAACATGCAAAAGGATGTTAAAAGATTGGTGGGTTTTGTGGAATTTTCATCATCATGACCGTTCGATCCCCTTGTTTGAATGGTGATCAACAGCATACACTGCACCTTTGTTCTTCACGTCATATGTTCATGAGCAGATACCCACCAAGAATCATCATTCTCTTGTCTTGGCATATCAAACAATAGATATGAAACACTTCTACGTGTACAAAAATGGATCACGAACACTCAAAAGATGTGAATCTTGTGGGTCTCACGGTGGATTCACGAGTGTGATCTATTTCTATGCAAGTTTTTTTTTTTTTTTTTCCTATGATAACAGTTCAATTTTTTATTCACACTGCTTGGTATTTCTATGTGATTCTACATTTGAAGTACACTTAATTATAAACAAGATTTTTAAAAATCGTTTGTATACATGAACCAATTCAGTATTGGTTCATAATTGATTTATAGTTCATACAGCTAGCTCTACTGCTACCAAAAAATTTAAAAAAATTGTGCTAATTATTTTAAAAACTTACAACTCATCACTTGATTTTCAATAGCTATGCTGCTACTATTTGTTCATAGCTGATCCACACCTAACACAGCTTGATCAGCTACTATATATATAAAATTTGTGACTAATTATTTTGAAAATTCACAATCCTTCATCTGATTCCTGATTCGTATCATTTGATACTCCTGATCACACTACGCCATAATTTATACCGATTTCCATACCATTATTTAAAAACTTGGTTATAAATTCTAACTAGTATTTATTCCAATATGGTATGAAACACAGTTGGTGAACCATGGGATACCAGAGGAGCTCCTTGAGAGGGTGAAGAAGGTGTGCTCTGAATGCTTTGAGAAAGATAGAGAAGAAGGTTTCAAGAACTCAGAACCAGTGAAGATGTTGAATGATTTGATGGAGAAGAAGAGTGGCGACAAGTTGGAGAATGTGGATTGGGAGGATGTTTTCCTCCTCTCTGATGATAACGAGTGGCCACTACTAAAGACCCCACGATTCAAGTAAGCAAATTCACCTATCATTCTTATTCTCGATTTGTCTTCCAGTTGCAATGAATTATGAGTACTCTTGTTTGGGTTACTGAGAAAATGTAGAAAAAGTTGGAAGAGACTCAAGAATAACCTAATTTTATCAGCAACCAAGCAAAGCATAAAAAGACGTGATCTAAATTTTAAATTGAGTAATCATTTACATAAACAGATTTCTTATAACATTTTCTTATCACTCGATACAAATGTAATACAACTCACATTAATAAATACACCTGAGAATCATTAATCTTTGTATAGTAAAAAAAATTGTTTTATTTTACATATAATATTAAAACAAAACAAAAGAAAAAAGAATATGGTCTATCACTACTAATACCAGATCTATTGCTCTCCAAATTAGTTATTGATTATTTAATATGGTATTAAACTTCTGGTTCTGAGAAGGTTCAAGACCAAAATTCAAGTCTTTTTACCCTTCTAATCTTTATCATTTTGCACTTTATTTTATTTTATTTGTCTTTATGTACTTTGTTCACTCAATTTGTTTGTCTATCCATGTGCGAAACGAGATCATATGTGAGGAGAGTATTGATTTGATACGTATAATTAGGTCTAGTCTTTAAGAGATTAAGTTTTCAAGACCAGTGGTAATCTAACAGAGTACTTTCAAAACGCTCACCGTGTTTAAATAATATGGTCTAACTTGAGAATTTGATAATAGGGAAACGATGACAGAATACCGATCTGAGTTGAGGAAACTTGGCGAGAAAGTGATGGAAGCCATGGATGAGAACTTGGGCTTGCCAAAGGGATACATCAAGAAGGCATTCAACGGTAGAGATGGTGAAAAAGCCTTCTTTGGCACCAAGGTCAGCCATTACCCACCATGTCCTCATCCCGACAAGGTGATCGGACTCCGGGCCCACACCGATGCCGGAGGCGTCATCTTACTCTACCAAGACGACAAAGTTGGAGGACTTCAGATCCTCAAAGATGGACAATGGATCGATGTCCAACCAATGCCCAATTCCATTGTCATCAACACCGGTGACCAGATCGAGGTGTTGAGCAATGGGAGGTACAAGAGTGTTTGGCACAGGGTTTTGACCAAACCGGATGGGAACAGGAGGTCGATTGCTTCGTTCTACAATCCGTCGCTTGAGGCAACCATAGCTCCTGCAAAAGAACTAGTCATGGAAAAGGTGAACCATGAAGAGGATGAAGAAGTTGCTTATCCTAAGTTTGTGTTTGGGGACTACATGTCAATCTACGCTGAGCAGAAGTTCCTTCCTAAGGAACCAAGGTTCCTTGCCGTGAAGACCATGTGATTATTATGCGATTGATATATCATCAAGAATGGATATTGAGCTGCTATATATAGCTTATCATGAGCTATCTTAAAGCTTAAGTGGTTTGGACTTTGTGTGTTGTTTTGAGTGTTTTTAATTGAACTTGTTGTTAAGGTTTGCTTTGTACATTAGCGCATGTAAACTGTACTTCTCATTATTTCCTTGAATGGAAGTGAAAATGGAAAAGAAGTGAAAGTATTGCGGTACTTCCTTCTAAAATTTACTGTTTAATTGTGTTTTTTGTTTTCATTTTATGAAAAAGACACAAATTAGTTTGAGAACTTTTTCAAAAACTATATTTTTGGGATATTTTTTTTAATTTTAAAAAACCCACTTTTTAGGAAACAGTAAAAAGTTGTTTTATCAATATAGAAATATTGTTTCCGCACAAAAATGAAAACAATGGGTGCTTTAAATTTAATTGTTTTTATTTTCCCCAAAAAAAAAAATTTTAAATCAGCGAAAACACAACCCATAGGTATTGTATCCTCTTTAGATGGAAGTACACAGCAAAGTATCCAACTCTGGATTTTCTGGTCCCTATAGACAATTCAATTAAACTATAAAAAGAGTGATGCTTATAGTTTTGGGGCGGTACTTGTGGAGTTACTGATGGGTAAGAAGGTACTATCTTTTGATAGGCATAAAGAGGAAAGAAATTTAGTTAGATACTTTTTCTCTCAAGAAAGAGGATCTCTTATTTGAAATCGTTGATGGATTACGCAAAGGCTGACCACATTAAGATTAAGGAAGTCTCTATTTTAGTAGAGAAAGACGCTTGAGAGTGAAAGGCACACTACAACAATTCACACTTTTAGCAACAAAAAAATTGGTCGCTAAAAGTCAATTTTTGGTCGGCAAAAGTTATCCGCGACCAATTTTTTTGGTCGCTAGTTTGGTCGCCAATTGAGGGTCGCGGAAAGTAATTCGCGACCAATTTTTTCGTTGGTCGGAAAAAGTTGGATTTGCCGACTAAATTTTTGGTCGCTAAATATTTAATTACCGCGACTAATTCATTTTGTCGCTAAAACACTTTGGTCGCAAAAAGTCACCTTTTGCCGACCAAATTTCTTAGTCGCCAATTGACACATTTCGCGACCAAAAAGTTTGGTCGCCAATTGTGACATTTCACGACCAAAAATTTTGGTCGCCAATTGTGACATTCTGCGACCAAAATTAGTTTGGTCACCAATTGTTACTTTTCGCGACCAAAACTGTTGGTCGGCAAAAGTGAGTTTCCACGACCAACAAAATTTTTGGTCGGCAATACATGTATTTTTTGCGACCAAAACTCTTGGTTGGCAATTGTCATTTTTTGCGAAAAAAAATAATTTATTTGTCGCGACTAATAAATTAGTCGCCAAAGCAGGAAAACAATACACCTGTAATTCCTAATAATTCATTCAATTCATAATAAACTTATAATTTTAAAGCATCATTCAAATTAACTGAATCATTAACATTCGACACAATACATAATTCATTAACATTCGACACAATACAACACTAAATTGAAGCATTAACATTCATTAACAACACAACACAATACAACGTCAAGGCGAGCAAAACTACTTGATCCTCAGCGGGCTGTAGCTTCAGCTGAGTGAGAAGCATCATTACCTCCTGAAAGACAAGGCATGAACCCAAATGTTCAATTCACAGCACGACCATACAATAGTGAAGCCATAGCGTTCATCGAGGCCCACTGGATTGCCTCGATTTGTTCATTCACCTCTTTATCAAATGTCAATTTATCTATAGAATCCTTTGACCGAACATGCTGCGTGGACTTGTAACGTTCAACTTCACGTCGGTAATCGCTAGAACCATCCTGACTCCATGTACTACCTGTGTCATCACACCAGGAGAGAAGAAGATCAAACAGTCGTTTTTTGGTTCTAAGGTCAAACTTCTCAGATTTCGACTCGACAAATTCAGGGGCTAATGATCTTAGAACAGAAGCTAGTGCATAACGGAGAGGTTGCATTTCTTGAAAGATCTCCGCAGGTGCAGTTAAGATTTGTTTGCTTGTTTCTTCAATGAACTTTAAATAATGAAGGCGGAAAACTGGCTTGCGCCCTAGCATGCCTGGCCAGATTTTCTCAGCAACAGTGCGGTATATATTAGCAATGTGGGTACGGAGTTCTTCACGACGAGCCTTTTGACTCTATATCCATAAGAGTGACATGTTTCGTAAGTTCAATTGACCAGAATGAAAAATTTGAAAATTGCAGATACATAAACATCAAAGCAACAAAAGAAAATATCATATACAGCAAGGAATTTCCCCGAAGATGTCACATTAGCCCATGCATGGTATATGTAATCCTGGTAACATAAAGATGGCATTTGAACCCACAAATGAATTGAAGTGAACTAGTAATTATACCTGTAAAGACCTAATGGTCAAAACATTAATTTTCTTTTATATAAATATTTTCCATTTTCCACATGCTGTATCAAACAGAGTTTCATGAATAGTTTCTGAAGGTGGGCTAGGATATCTCTGATATGACTGATGAAAAGGAAATAAAAACAACATTTGCTAAGAGAGATATTTAACAAAAGCCCATATCCTATCAAGCGAATGGCAACCTTCAGTATTATTGAGTCATACAATGTTAATATGAAAAACATATTTTGTCTCAACGAAAATCAATGAATTGTAGGAATTATTTTTAGTTGAGTTTCAATTATTTCACGTAGTTTATGAGCTGTATACCAAGATCTTAGCATAATATTAACTAGACCACCATTTAAAATAATTTTCGCTGATTGGCATAAAAATTCATAAATAAGTGGTCTACCACTATTGTTTTAATACTCAAACTATAGCAAAAATGATCTCTACATCATGTATGAAACCAAAGTGAAAAGGAATTATGGGGAGATCACTCCATTATATGGTTTAACAGCATTAATTTATATGAGGATATCAAAGTGAAATGACATTGGGTTGTTGATGTTATTCCTTGTTTCACCATTAAACTCAGGCAGAAGAAGGTTATGCCATATCAACTCCTATATATACTTTGATAGGAATTAACAATGCAAATTTTAGTTTTTGAAAGCGGTACCACCATCATTGTCTAGTGTTGGCATAATATATTCAGTTACTTCATACAAATTGTTATAATCATTGTAGGATTTAATTTTTCCACCCATAAGCAATTACATCATGAACTGAATAATTGATATCGTGGTTGGATGCTCATTATGAGCTATAAGGGGAAAAAACAATATAAACACACATTGTAAGCTTCCAACATCCAAGAAGGAAGACAAGAAAAAAGGGGGAACTTTTTGTGCATTTAGTCATCAACTATACCTTCCACTTTGGTTTTCCCTCAGTTTCCAGAGAAACCTCGTCAATGAAAAGTCAGATGTAGATGGGCTGCTTTGAGATGGAGGCGTCCCAATTGACAAAAGATCCAATAAGACATCTGTGCCACTTTTTTGAGTCTGCCTGGTACCTAGAACACCAGATGGAGCTGACTTAATAAGCATGGTTGAAAATGACATCAATGTAGTGGCTGGGAATATAAGAAAAAGAAAAGAGAAAACAATTCAGATACAAAATGGAACATTCAACACCAAGTGAAGCTTTGGCTAGTACCACTAGAATAACATATATGATATAACTGAACAGAGAGTTGTTATCATAAGACACTGACAAAATAGCATGCATTCTAGGCAAATCAATAGTGTGTACAAATGTAATTTGCCAAATCCTCTTAATGTTGGTGGATGAACGTGGTTTTGAATTTAATTGTTTTCGGCTTGCAAATATTCCAATCACCTGAACCCAACTTATCACCTGCTCTGATTAAAATAAAATGCACAAATATGATAGATCACAGATGTATCTGCTTTTTTCTTTTTTTGTGAATGATTGGATAATGAGTTCCTCTAGTAAAATTTTTAGATTGGCAAGTTCCTCTCATAATAATGCACATCAAAATGAAAATCAGAACTATAGAATCTTAATAATGCCATATTTTTAGCAACGCTAAGCCTTTCCATAATGCAGCTGGAACACAGAAACAAGATATCAATGCTAGTTGGAGACAAAAGTAGTAGAAACTTACAAGATTCATGGGTATTTATAATTAAAAAAATAGTTATTCCTTGATGCACCCCAAAACTAACCTAATTGTGACGAAGCTGGTGCTAAATCAACCCCAAGAAGATCCTGACGAAAATCACCACCAGACGAGCTAGGCACCAGGGCATCGTCTGAACTTAAATCTAGTAAATCAACAAAAGGAGCAGCACTGGGTTTTGCAACTCCATTTGGAAGATTAATTGCAGCTCCATTCGAAGTTGAAACGGTTGCTGGCAAAGAACCAGCCCTTCTTCCACTATATGTTGCCTCATCGAGAACTGGCATCTTTTCAACAAGCAAAGACCTGCACACCATTCATCCGGCTGCTTTGTAAGACACAAAAGGAACAAAGTGCATTAAATTTTAAAAAATAATTATAAGACTTGAGAAGACTAAAAACAGAAATTTTAGTAATGAATCAATGCATACCTGATATTCTGATGCTTCTGGATAACTGAATTAAATTCAATTGATCTCTGCTGCAGTTCAAGTACAAGACTTCCCTTATATTGAACGATTATATCCTTAATCCTCCTACAGCAAAATATTAACAAGACTTGAGATTTTTTTTCTTTTTTTGTTGATAGGTAGAAAAGGCTTGAAAATAATATTATGCTCATATTGTAGGGAATATGCTACAAGATTATAAACATGGGATATAAAATGTTGAAGTGATATTTCATTCTTAATAGTAAGCTGAAGTCGTACAAGTTTTGTAACAAAATTCAAAAGGCGTAGGTCAATGTAGGAAACAAGATGTACGGCTATATATACAAAAACAGCAGATTGGAGTCATTATAGTCAGAATTATAACGCTAAAAAGACAAGTCAAAACCTTTTCATAGAGAGAGAACTCACAAAAACTCCACAAAACCATAGAAAAGTATAAAACACTCCAATTTTTAGCGGCTCAAAAGCCAAATATATTGGAGAACTATGACATAAAGGAGCAACTGGAAAACGTCAACACAGGAATTACAGGTCCAAGTGGAATTAAATGACCATTTAAGACCAACAGCAAAACCTCATCAAATAAACTGGAGAGCTTGAAATAATTTAAACTAACTTGAGCAACATTATATCTGATGCATTCAACTAGAAGCATTTTCCAAAATTTAACAAATTTTGCAGAGATTTAAAAGGCCACTGGAAATATATACATCTGGCAAATTGCATAGAATAGATGTCATCAACATTTAATGAAGAAATTAAAGAATATAAAACATACTCTGAACAAACAGGAAAACGACAGGACAGCTTTAACAAAGCAATCAAACACATCGCCTGAGTTGTAAGATCCGAGATATGGCGCTTTATAGCAATCTCTATGACATCCACTGCATCAGACTCTGCCACCTGCATAGAACAACCAGGTTGATCACTTCCTTTCAATGAAAGAATACTATTCACCTTGTTTGGTTCCACTTTTCTGAGTTAATTTTTAGAATTTTGTTTCGAAAAGTGTTTTTGGAAATGAATCATTGTTTGGTTGTTCCAGTTTTTTGAATTTTGGAACAACAATTCAAAATTCCCTCCAAAATACAATGACTCAGTGGGATGCTAAGATTTTGGGTCTGACGTACAACAACCAACCATTCAGCAATTAAAAAAAAAAAAGAAAGAAAAGAAGAAAGAGAACAAGTCACATTAGAGAGAGAGAGAGAGATAGATTGTGATTTCATGTGGGTCCTGCTCTATTTACAAACTGCTAAAAAAGAACATCAAATCACCTGACAGACAGAAGAAGAGAAAAAGTATAAGGAAAATTGGATTTTGGAACTTTTTTTGGATTTTGGACTTGACCAAGCAGAAAGTCTAAAATTTCCTAAAAATTGAGTTCAGAAAATTGGAACCAAACACGTTGATTGATGCCAAAAAGAAAATATGACAGGCAATAATACAACCTAGCTGGTCCAAGCATCCATCTTTAGCCACAAATCTATTCCATTATCATGTTACAGATTACTAGATTAATTTGTTGCTTTGGTAGAAAATCATCTATGGTAGTAACAGCTTAGAAACTGAAACTTCTTAGGCTACCAAAGGTTATTTCTCTCTCCTCTCCTTGGACACATACTTTTCTTAGTGTTGGTGTAGGACTTTTCTTAGTGTTCCACAAATAAAAAGGTTGTGCAGAGCTGAATATTTCATAGGTATATACATATAAAACTCAACATCTCCATCAATCAAATATAACTCGAATTTTCTGAATATTTCATAGGCATATATACATATAAAACTCAAATTTCAGATTCTACATGAACATGGATCTCAGAATAGCACAATTCGATTAACACAAAAAACAATTGAACAATACTAATTTCACATTAAAAAAAAAAAATTAGAAATTGACAAACTCAAATCCATCTAAAACAATTCCACAACCTTGAGCATTTAGATTCAATTTTCAAAATCCAATTCACAAAAACCTCAATCAAATTCACCGAAACACATTTATATCAACATCAACCCAATCTTTGCCGACTAATATTTAAACTTCACACTACACAATCTGAGTCATACTTCGTAGATACATGTAAATATGTATGTATAGGCGCAGAGAGAGACATTGAGATAGAAATTGGGAGAGAGGAAGAGAGAGAGATTCATACCGCCGGATATCTCAGACGACAATGGCGAGTGAAAGAGCGAGCGAGAGAGCAGAGCTATGCAGGTCTGTGATGCGTGAGAGAGAGAGAGAGAGAGAGAGAGAGAGAGAACGATCAGTGTTTGAATTTTTCTAGAACTATGGAACATATAAGGAAAACGGGTAAAAGGGTAAAAAAAATATAAAAATAAAAGGGAATGAATTGGTTATTTGCGACGAGAAATCAAATGGTCGCAATTATATAGTCGCAATTATATAGTAGCAAAAGGCCACTTTTCTAGTAGTGAGAGGAGCATGAATATAAGATCATAGGATCACAACTCTGCATCTAACATCTATGATCTGTCCCATATTTTCTACAATTTAGTTTCTTATCTTCTGTTTCTTCAATTTTCTTCCATCCTCAGGCTTTCTTTTAGCAATTTTGTTTATCTTAATTTAAAATATAAACAATTTCATATTAAATTTGGCTGCAGAGGACCACTCTGAAATGCTGAAGTTGAAACCTCCATGAATTATGTATTTTTATACGAAGTTGTCAACATGACCAGCAGTTCCTCTCTGAATTAGAGAAAATAGCTTTCTGATTGGGCAAAAAAGTAAAAATTTGATTCCATAATTCTCCAATCCTGCTGATCTTCAAGCTTTAAGACTAACTCTCCTCCTTTCCACATTATTTTATAATCCAAAAGTAAATTCCACATGTAAATCCAAAAGTATATGAGCATATTTCAAATGAGTGAAATACTTCCCCAGTTTTTCTTTTTCACTTCCAATTCACAATTTGAATTTGTTTGGAAGTGTTCCCATCTTTTATAATCTTTTATACCACCAACCAATCATCACTTATTTCAGCCTTTATTTGTATCAACATATTTAAAATGAAAAAAATATATTTTTTGATAAGTAAATTTTTTTTTAAATCAAATCATGCAATCATACCCATCTTTTTTCAATAAATAAATAAATCTATTGATTGAATCTGAGTTGAGATCTTATCTTGTAAAATTGGACATGGGTCTTCCCCTCAGAAATAGAATAATTACTCAAAAAAATACTGAACAAAAAAAACAGGGGGCTTTAAAGGGGATGAACCATGAACACTCAAACCATAATCACTACATCCAGAGGCATGTATAGATCTCGAATCATCAACTGTACAAAAGATTCAATCGAAAAAGGGTAGTAGGCAAAAAGTAAATAGATGCATATTTGGGATCGAATTAAATCATGAAAATATATACAAAACCAATCTGAATAGGAAAAACAAGAATCAAAACTGGTTCTTAAAAGGGTTTAGAGAGAGAGAGAGAGAGAGAGAGAGAGAGAGAGATTACATCGATCTTCTGCTCGAGGTGAGCGGCGAGGAGTTCTTCTTGCGTCTGAGCAGTCATTGTTACTCTGTGTGTGTGTGTGTGTGTGTGTTTTACACAGAGAGAGAGAGAGAGAGAGAGGCAGGCTTTGCTGCGACTGAACAAGAATTCAATATGATTCTCAAACCCTAGACAGGCCTCCCAAAACTAATTGAGATTCCTACCCAAAAAATGCCCCACTAACCTTTCTACACTTTCCCTCCTAGGGAGGTCAACCACAATGGTAGAATCAGAAGAAGGGGGAAATACCGAAGTTTGACAGAAGAAGGGGGAAATACTGCCTCTATAAAAATCAAATTTCCCTCCCAAACTTTTGGCGACTAAAATACCATATTAGTCGCAGAAAAGGTACCTTCGCCGACCAAAAATTTTAGTCGCCAATTCTCAATCAACGGCGACTAAAATATTAGTTGCTAAAAGTACAAATTTGGCGACTAATTTTTTTTTTGTTGCTGAAAATAAGTTTTTGGCGACCAAATTTTTGGTCGCCAAAAAATATGTGACCTTCTGCGACCAAATTTGTGGTTGGTCGGCAAAAGTATACCACTTTCTGCGACCAACTCATTTTTTGGTCGCCAAAATATAACCTTCTGCGACCAATAAAATTTGATCGCCAAAATTAATGATCATTTGCGACTAATTCATATTTGGTCGCCAAATATCATTTTTTTGCGACCAAATTTTTTTTGGTCGGTAAAAGTGGTCGCAAAATGTGTAAATTCTTGTAGTGGCAGTGAAAGGCCAACGATGAACGAAGTAGTAGGAATGGAGCTAGAGGAAACAAAAATTCAGACTCGACTCGACTCGACTCGACTCGGGACTTGCTTGGTGAACTTTCATAACCATGTCATTTGACTGTTTGATGTTGGATTATTAAAGTATTGTTTGATGTAATATACTTTCATCAAATGGTCTTTGAAAATGTTTTCACGTCGTCAGCTTTGTTATACGATTATTTTCTTGGTCTATTTTGCTTTTCTTTTTCTTTTTCTTTTTCTTTTTCTTTTTCTTTAATAATGGGGTTTGATTTTTAGTGGGCAAAGTGTCTAATGCAGTACCACCATAATACTTAATGAATGACTCAGAAATGAAAAACAAGGGTAGTTGGAAGTCAATTTCCTACAAAACCCAAATGGGTTTTGTAATGACCCGGAACCTTGTGACGTAATTACTGATAATTAATTATGTATTTATCTGATTTAATTGAGAATTATCTGTTCGAATTAGAAAAATATCTGTTGGAAGTACAACTTCGGGACTGAAATCGAAGACTGTAATGGGTTCAGAAAATGAAATTGAAAATGCCTATGCGATACCGGGAATTTTTAGAACTATCTGAAACGATAACTTGCAGACTGAAACTTATCTGAATCGCTAAGACCCGTTTGGCTTACATTTTTTGGCTTAAGTGGATTATTTGATATATGTGATATATAGATAAGGCTTATGACATATGTTGACTCTTGACTCAAACCAAAGGAGAGAAATATCTAAGGGAGAGAGAGAAGTGAATTCGTGGAGAGAGAGAGAGAATTCGGGAGAAGAGAGAAGCCAAGGGAGAAGAAGATAGAGAGAAAGGGAAATCAAGCAAACTACTCAAATTAAGTGACTAAGGTAAGATTTTCATGAAATAGCTTGTTGATCCTTGATGTGTAGCATATTGAACTCAAGATTATGGCCTTAAAAGTTATGATTGATGATTATATGGCATGTTTGAGAAAGAACCTCCATGGAAGCTTAGAATGAAGCTTTAATGTGTATTTGTTATGGATTTCCAACTTAATTCATGGGTTTCTACCTTGATTATGAGTTTGATTTTGTTTATGAATTATGTGGGTTTATATTGGAAGCCTTGATGTTGAAGTTGTGTGATTTTATGTATTTTGGGTTTTGATTTCATAAGAAGAGAAGAAGAGGATGAAGTATAGAAGAAGAACCAGGGTTTCGAATTTTCGCAGGGTCCGCTCGAGCGGAGGTGATCCCGCTCGAACGTAGATATTCACCTCTCAGCAGTTTTGGGGAAATTTGTACTGGCCGCTCGAGCGGCCAAAGTTGCGCTCGAGCGGAGAGGCTATTTAAGAAAAGTTTTGGGAAGTTGTTCTACTTGATTTTCACATGTTAAAGGCATCATTTAGCATCTCATGAGTATGAATTTGAGCATGATATGGATATGAAAGATTGAAAAGAAGAAAAAGAATGATATGAATTATTGATATTGAATGCTAAGGCAATGTGTTATACGATTGATGTTTGCAGGTCAGACTGAGAAGACCGTGCCATCGGTATCGGAAACCCACTGTAAGTAACGTTTCCGTAAAGATACGTTATTATGACTTATGTTTCAAATGCTATATGCTATGATATGATTTTGAAATGATGAATGTTTTCTGTGAACGAAGATCCTAGTTTGCGAATCTAGTATGGCATCCATAGGTAATCCTAACGGACCAGTTTACGAGATCTCGTCAGTCGATTAATCGGTGTACGGACCGGTTACTCTAGTCGTAAGACAACACATGTTTATATGAAGTCCCTGTGGAGTATGCCATTACGTATGTTTATATGATGATTGATATATGTTTATGATTGGTTTATTATGGATTTATGAAATGTTGGACTTCGTTCACTAACCTCTTTACTGTTATGTTACTTGCTGAGCTCTAGCTCATTGTTTGTATTTATGTATTATAGGTGAGCATTCTGGGAGTCGAGCCCAGGCGGAGTCTTGATCGAGCCGCCATTCTGTAGCCACCAGAGTTTTGAGAGCCTCAAGCCGAGGCCAGGCCTGGAAGGCCGTTTTGTGAGCTTCCTTGTTGTATCCGAGTCTTGTAATGTATATATGGATTGTTTTTGTTACATGTTATGTATATGTTGTGGGTAATTAACATTATTTTTTTGGCATGTAAATATATGTTCATATTATGCACAGCTCTTGGACTATTAGATTTCTTTTTTCCGCTTTCGCGAGCCCCGTTTATTTGTGTTTTGTACAGTAAGGCCTGTGGTAATCTAGAATTACTGGCCGGTCTCGTCACCAAACTTCTAGGGGCGGGTTTGGGGCGTGACAGGTTTAGAAGTCAAGTTTTCAGAATAGAAAACAGCCTCAAGTCGGTTTCTTATATGGTGGCAAGTTGTCACGGGCTGTGCGCTTGTCATTCTTTAAAAAAGTCGACTTTACGAGTAGTACTACATACTCATGTATTATATCCAAGGACCAACTCAGGTGATGCGATAAGAATCTACGCTGCTTGTCTTGTTGCTCACAAATTAATATGCTTGCAATGTACTTGGTGTAAAACTCGCATCTCCAATGAGTCTACACGTGACATGCTACCACCGCCAATCCTCGACGCCCTCGTCAGGGGGACATTTTCTGCCTACCTCCATGCTTGTCTGTTTCTCTACCCATAGAAAACCCGCCCCATGCGGACACCACCCTTGGTGCGGACCCCACAATCAAGGTGCTTGGTGTAAGTCCCACGTACTGTCCCCATTTGTCACGACCCAAACTCGGCCCTACGGGTTTAGCACCGTAACCGGCCAGTAATCCGAGATTACCGAAGGCCTACTTAACAGTAAACCAGTATAACAGAGTACAGGGCCTGACGGAAGCCAATACAGTAAATAAATAGTATCCCATGAGCTGTGACAGTCTGTATGCCAAAAAGATTTTTCATACATATGCATATAAACAGTCAGTACAGAACAGCATATACAGTATTTACAACCACTCAGTACAGATATTCAATCCCTACTAACAGTACAGTGAACATTCAGATAATGCCGAACCATTCAGTTATTACAAACAATGAAACAGTACAGAAGGGGAATAACTAAAGCACCCCTAAGCCGTAGCAAAATAGGCTCGGAACCTCACGGAGAGGCACATAGGCTGGCTTGACAAAACTGGAAATACCCTGACGCTCCTAGCTGTGGTCTGGTGCCTGTACACCTACATATATATATGAGCAGTGAGCTAAAGCCCAGTGAATAACATAAAACGTAAAGAGGTTAAGAATGAATGTCCTTACAGTAATGAAAACAGTTCATTGATTTCAGTATAACAGTCATTCAGTCAGTACAGTGATATGTGGTACATCCATTAGCATAACAGTACAGTAAACAGTAGGTCATAAGAGACCAGGTCTTAACAGACCCAACAGTAATGATGGTCATCAATCAGTACAGTAGTGGTTCCAACTAGGGAACCGACAGAGATCTCTGTAACAGTAACAGTAGGTGCTAAGGATGCCACAATACAGTTCAGAATATAGGACAATCATTCATTCAGTAAATAATTCAGTTCAGTAAACAGTTCAGTTCAGTATTTCAAAAGATGATCATTTGAACATATCTTTACACAAAAGTTACTCACAGAGTTTGGGCTACAGTATGCTAGAGCGCGTCTCTCCAGTCGCCAACCCTACACAGTTAACAGATTGAACACACTAAGCTACACAGTTGGGAAAGATAATAACTTAACCCCTAGTTTGCCTCGGTGTGTTCTACATCTAAATCCTCTATAAGATGTCTTAAACTAGGCCTAAGAATGCCTAGGATGGGATGATGATGCAAAGATGTGCACAGAAAACGGTTTCAGAACTCTTCAGAAAAACAGGGCTCCGCTCGAGCGCAGGTTTCCCCGCTCGAGCGAACATGCAACAAAGGTACCCGCTCGAGCGGCAAATTCCCCGCTCGAGCGTACTGTAAAAGTACTGGATAGGTGAAATCTCCGCTCGACGCTCGCTCGAGCGCAAGACACATGACTCCGCTCGAGCGCCCAATCCCCCGCTCGAGCGGACTGTAAACCAATGCAAGATGTTGGGAGCTCGTTTTCCCCGCTCGAGCGGCACTTCTCCCGCTCGAGCGGAAAGCAAAAATCTGGAAAATCCAGGTTTGCGTTCTAAGTTCAAAACCAAGGTTTCAACCACCAAAATCGATCCTCTTGGGCCCATTTTCTGGGAAAACATAAGTAACTCATAGAACAACATGTTACAAAGGTCAATTTGAGAAATCAAGACCCAAGGGTGTTTCAATTAAACTCATTTTCAAACCAATTTTCAAGAACATGATCTTAAATGAACATGCATGCATTCAAACCATTTCAAAACCTCAATGTTTGCTTAATTGAGCTCAAATCTTTCAAAAACATGATGATAACATGGACCATGGCAATATCATGATCATGCATGCAACATTTACCATGAAATCAACCCAAAACTCTTCAATATAGACATGCATGCAACAATTAAGCTATATTCCAACATTTTGAGCCATAAATTGGCTCTAGACTTCAATTTAGCTCAAAATCATGCAAGAACAACTCAAAGACATGATTAAGAAGATGAATGATCTACCTTAGGTGTAGAGTTAAGAGTGAGGAAGCTCAATTATGCTCAAATATCCTTCAATTTCTTCAAGTCTCTAGCAATCCAACAAGAACAAGCTAATTACTCTCCCTTCTCTCTCTCTAGTTCGGTGGTGAGGCAACAAATGAGCTGATGAAGTGTTTGCCTAAGTGTATGTAAGGCTCAAAATGTTGAGGTAGTGGGCCACTAAGGGTGGCAAAGGGTAAATAAAGCAACTTATGTACTTTAGCTTATTTTAATCTAATTTAATCACACCTAATCAATTTTCAGATAATTATGCCATAAATTCACATAAATTACAATGATCATAAAACATCAATCAGTTTCTAATTCGGCCGCCGATAAGGCCTTCAATTAGCAGTTTAAACATATAAACTCAAACAGATAACCAATTGATCGAACAGATAGAATATGCGATACATTAGATATACTCAATCAAATTCAGTTTCAATTTCAGTCAGTCAGTTCAGTAGTTTAACCAGTTCACTTATCAGTCATAATCAGTTCAATTTAACGGTAATCCGTGCTTATTCGGTAAACAGTGACGAGGGTTCTTACACCATCATAGTGCTCCTAAGTTGGCTTTGATACCTGTAGACGTCCCCGAACGCATCCCGGGCGAGAGTGCGAGTCTCCCCCGTTCTGGTTCGATATTGGGTCACTACAGTTCGAAGGACTCAAATGTCACGGTTCTTAATCTTGAACCAAAGAGTCCAAATCCGGCAAATCGTTTTGAGAAAACTGATTTTTTGAAAGAAGTGCCAAACATGGACTACTTTGCCAGATACAGAGTCGCCACCTAAATATTTTTTAAATGGGAAATCTAGGAAACCCTGACTCGGTGCCAAAGGCCACGTGTCCGTCATCACCAAAGTTGCCTCGGCTCGGGAACTTGGGTACGATTGGGGAAGGTCACTTCGTGAGCACCCCCGCACGCCCGGTCAAAGACCGGCCTCTACTAACCATGATATCTGTATTTGAAAACATTGTGTGTTCTTATTCCGGTTATTAGCCTAGGTTACTATGTAATGCTCGCAGCAAATAAGTATAGACCGGGTCGTCTGAATTGGAACAAAACATTTCATGTTTGTTTGTTTGGAAAATGGTGTGTTGGTGCTACCCGCAGGTAGGCTAAGTCGTGGATTTGCCACCCTCAGGTGGGCTTAGAAAACATGATGTGATTTTGCCACTATTCTAGTGGGCTTAAAACAAACAGTCAATGATTTGTCCCAGTCCAAATAACCCAACCTTCACCCACAGGCATTCAGACAGTTATATCACATAAGCAAATAGCCTCATGGCAAGCATGCTATCATGGCAACACTCACACGCATGCAAGGATGCTAAAGCATAAAACTCACCGAGTACTCCAAGCCAAAACCGAAGCTTATTAGAAATCATGCATGATCCTAAATATGCTGAAATGCCTAATGCAACACATGCAAAATGCAACTATAGCAGGCTCGGCTATTCTAAACATGGCATATGAAATGCTACAACTAACAAGTATTCAACTTGGAATTGAAATACAATGCAGTTTGTATGATGCGCCGAGCCCGGTGCATGCAGAACAGATGAATGAATGCAAACATGCTATCATACTGTATGCTAATTGAAATATGCCCTAATCTAACCAACATAAGCGGATAAATAAAAGGGAAGAAAGACGTGGGGTTGGAAGACATGCACACACACACGCACCCTTATTACAGTTGTGCCCTCGCGCAGAGGGTCCGAATAAATAATACAGTCCGAATGAAAGAATAATACAGTCCGAATATTACAGTCCGAATAAATGTACAAATTCCTAATTAATTATTAAATTAAACTAGGGAAAGCAATAAAACTGGCATGCAAGCCAGGGACTGCCTTGCTTCCGCTGAACGATGTATGTTGGAGCTGTTTTGCGCGGAAATCCACTGGGATGCCCCGATTAGCCTCTGTTTGCATTTTTCTCGAAATGCGTGCCAAACTCCAAAAAGTTGCTGATTCTTCATTTTGCTGCAACAGAGAGCAGGAAAGGGGCATAGCAATGTATTTCACAAATATATGCATGCCTCGATCTTCGCGCCACCAATCACGCATACCGATGCATGATGGCCGAGGAATCGAAATGCACAACTCAATGTAGAATGAATGCACATGAAGACACAACAAAAACCTAACTCCATCATGGGTAATCAGGAGTGTCGGTGACTGGGGAATTGAGACACGTTCCGTCACTCGGAGTACGAAACGTACCTCGTTTCCCGTGCCCGGGCTAACTCCTATCCCGAACACAATGCAATATGCATGGCATGCATGAAATGCAACTAATATATGACCTAACATGCACAATGCTATGGAAAATGAGATGCCTCGAAGTGGGTGCCGATGTCTCGAAGTGCGTGCCCACAGGCACGCAAACCGAGAAAGTGGCATACGGAATGCGATGGACACAAAAATGAAGTGCCTCGAAGTACGTGCCCACGGGCACGCAAACTGAGGCGATGATAAACAAGCATGGAAATGCGAACTAGGCTTATACTAACATGAGTGGACCTCAGCCACACTCACATCAGATGCCGTCGGATAAAAATGAGGTGTCTCGAAGTGCGTGCCCACGGGTACGCAAACCGAAGCGATGATAAAAAGGCAAATCGAATAAAACAAGAGTGCCTCGAAATACGTGTCCACAGGCACGCAAACCGAGGCGATGATATGACATGTAAATCAGATAAAACAGAGTGCCTCGAAATGTGTGCCCTCAGGCACGCAAACCGAGGCGATGATATGACATGCAAATCGGATAAAATAGAGTGTCTCGAAATGTGTGCCCTCAGGCACGCAAACCGAGACGATGATATGACATGTAAATCGGATAAAATAGAGTGCCTCGAAATGCGTGCCCACAGGCGCGTAAATCGAGACGATGATATGACATGCAAATCGGATAAAACAGAGTGCCTCGAAATGCGTGCCCACAGGCGCGCAAATCGAGACGATGATATGACATGCAAATGGCATACGGAATGCAATGATGGGCTTACACCAACATGAGAGAGCCTCAGCTCACTCACATAGGAGGCCGTCGGATAAAAATGAAATGCCTCGAAATGCGTACCTGCGGGCACGCAAACCGAGACAATGCATTAAGGCATGAAATGATATGGGAAATGATATGCAAGCATGCAAACCAAATTTCAGCAACTAAATGAAGGGGAAAACAGCCCCGAAATGATACGAAATGACAACCAATGCAAGAAAT
This sequence comes from Camellia granthamiana, assembly GCA_036172215.1. Taxonomy (NCBI): domain Eukaryota; kingdom Viridiplantae; phylum Streptophyta; class Magnoliopsida; order Ericales; family Theaceae; genus Camellia; species Camellia granthamiana. The sequence goes on along the minus strand of CM069905.1, from coordinate 105,685,173 downwards.
CTTTCCGAAATGTGATTTTAAGTACCCGAAATGGCCTATAGCCATACTAAACATGCAAAATTGACACATAACAGCAAAAACAGTAGCAAGGCAGTCCTAAAAATAGCTTATTTCAGTTACAAACATGGCCAAACAACTAACATAGATAGGGCAACATTAGCAAGCAACAATAGTGGCCAAGAGAGGGGTATTTAGACAAGTGGTATATACAAAATCCAAATGGAAAAACTTTCTTCTACAACACTGAAGAGGGCCCAAAAATAAGCATATATACAGTTTATGGAAGCCCCAAAATCAATATACAAACATGCTCAAAATGTCATCCAAAAGAGGCTCAAAAGAGGCTATAAAGAGGGGTCACACATGGAAGCACCAAACAAGGTTGAGCCCTTCTACAATGTTGTAGAGGGGCTCAAAAAAAGCCTAAAACCAGTAGGGGTCGGAGCCCCAAAAACAAATGAAAATAGGCTAAAAATAGCATGCAAGATTGTGACATACAAGGTGTATATTGAAACAAGTGGTATGTAGAAGCACCAAACAAGGTTGAGTCCTTCTACAATGTTGTAGAGGGGCTCAAAATAAGCCTAAAACCAGTAGGGGTCGGAGCCCAAAATCTCAAGCAAATAGAGTAGAAAAATGAAGCAAAAATAAGCTAAAAAGATGGAATTGAAGACTTACCCTTGAAGATCCAACTTTTGTTGCTTCTTGGCTTGAATTTGTTGCTTCTTAGCCTCTGAAAAACCTTCCTTTGCTGCTGGAATGGAAGTGGTGGTGGTGAGGCTTGGTGTTGATGAAGAAATGGAAGCAAACTTGAAGAAAATGAGATAGATAGAGATGGATATAGGTGTATATGCTCTTGAGATATTTTTTCTAACCCTAATGAAGGAGCTGGACAGCCCCTTATATGGACCAAAAAGGGGGTGTAAAAGAGGAGGGAAATGCACCCAAGCTTTCCCTCTCAAAATATCCCCCGGATATAGATATTTTCTGGGGGATACAGCCATACAGCTGTAAAGTGTAAAGTGAGAGGAAGCTGGCCGACCAGGCCTTTTTGCTGGAGGTGGCCGGCCAGCCACCCACCCTAGCCGGCCGGCTAGGGTCCAAAAAGGCCAATGAAAATTAGGGTCCAGCCATGTGAGGTTAGGGTCCTCCCAAGTGTGTACAACAAGGCCCTATAGTTGGAATTTGGCAACTCTGAAACAGGAGAGACAACAAGCCATTTGAAAGAGGGGTTCAAAAGGGTCAATAACAATTACTGTCCGGCCATGTGTTTTTAGGGTCCTCCCAGGTCTCCTGATCACAAATATGTAGCTTTGGTTTGAAGAAAATGGCCCTAGGGTGTTCAACATTAGCCCGGAAGTGAGCAAAACGGGCGCCGGAGAAGCATAACTGGTTTTCTGAGACAATTTTTGTCCTCCCGCCCCCCAGTGTTCTTCGTAATGATGAAACAGAGGTCCCTGCCAAAATTGAACAAAAACCAATGCAAAACGAATGCTCGGGGGCCAAAACCGCGTGGTTCGGGGTCCCGAAAATGGGCTGTAAAGCACCGGGAGTGGCACTCGGCCACGAAGTGGGTTTCTGAGACCCCAGTGTTCCTTAACAGGATGAAACAGAGGTACCTGCCAAAATTGAACAAACAACAATGCGAAACGAATGCTCGGGAGCCAAAACCGCGTGGTTCGGGGTCTCGAAAATGGGCTGTTAAGCACCGGGAGTGGCACTTGGCCCCGAAGTGGGTTTCTGAGACCCCAGTGTTCCTTAAAAGGATGAAACAGAGGTACCTGCCAAAAACCGGAGGAATCAGAGATGGTTAGGCGGTCCCGAACCGAGGCACACGGCCTAACGGCTCCGAAAACCGGGAACCGGGCTCCGAAATGAGCAAAATGGCCTATGACCATGAAATGTAGCCTACGGCCTTTGAGAGACGGTCTGCTGGACCTCTCCCTCCCTTCTCAAAGAGAAAACAGAGAAAACCGAGTCTGGTTCGCAAACCGAGGCAAGGTATAAAAGGGTTCGGAAGTCCGGAGGCAGGGCGCGCAGCCGCGACTCTGAGACTTCTGAACGAGCGCGATATGCAACATCACCAAGCACTCAATCGGTGACGTCTGAATCTTAAGGTCGGTCAAAAATGGGGTGTCTACAGTTGCCCCTCTTTGACAGAACTCGGAAGTCATAACAATGACGGGAGTGAATGTCAAAGCCCAAAGACGACCCATTTTTGACAAGGCCGATGACTTAGACAATCATACAAGACAGATAGAGATATGCCCGCAGGTGTGCCCGCAGGCAGGGGCAAAATGCAAATGAAATACACAAAGCCGGATGTAACTCAATGATTATGCAAATGCAGCAAGCTGTAATGAAGCAAGTATTCGCAAATAGGTGCAACAATTCTAAGCAAGAATGCAAAGCAACAACTACATTTCATGCAGTTAAGAATGCGGAGAATGGTTCGATTCTCGTCGCGTCTCACACGGAGAAGATACGATACCTGCGCGATTCGTCTGGTCGCACCAGCCTCGAATGAACCGTACATACAATATCGTGCCTGCAAAAGAGAAAAATTCAACAAGAACAATATGCTAACAACATATATTCAATATGATTCCTGTGATTCCGGAAGTTTGACACACGCAGTGTCGGCGAGTGAATGCATCGCAATGCAAGAACGGAACGTGCGTGATAACGCAAAGCGGGTATGTGCGATTGATACACAAAGTAGGCATAGTGTGATAGATACAAAGCGAGTGTGTGTGATTGATACACTATATGAACAAAGTGTGATTGATACACTAAATGAATGAAGTGAGCAAAGTGTGATGGACACACTAAAGGTGAACACAAAGTATGATAGATGCACTATGTGAACAGAGTATGATTGATATACTAAAGATGAACACGAAGTGTGATAGATGCACTTAGTGAACAAAGTATGATTGATATACTAAAGATGAACACGAAGTGTGATAGATGCACTTAGTGAACAAAGTATGATTGATATACTAAAAGCGAACACAAAGTGTGATAGATGCACTATGTGAACAGAGTGTGATTGATACACTAAAAGTGAACACAAAGTGTGATAGATGCACTTAGTGAACAAGTATGATGGATATACTAAAGATGAACACGAAGTGTGATAGATGCACTTAGTGAACAAAGTATGATTGATATACTAAAAGCGAACACAAAGTGTGATAGATGCACTTAGTGAACAAGTATGATGGATATACTGAATGTGAACACGAAGTGTGATAGATGCACTTAGTGAACAAAGTATGATTGATATACTAAAAGCGAACACAAAGTGTGATAGATGCACTTAGTGAACAAGTATGATGGATATACTGAATGTGAACACGAAGTGTGATAGATGCACTATGTGAACAGAGTGTGATTGATACACTAAAAGCGAGCACGAAGTGTGATAGATGCACTTAGTGAACAGAGTGTGATTGATACACTAAAAGTGTGATATAGAAAATGAGAATGTGCGTGATAGATACACAAAATGAGTGACGTGTGATTGATACACAAAATGAGAATGTGTGTGATAGATACACAAAAGTGAGAATGTGTGTGATAGATACACAAAATGAATGAAACATAATTGATATAGTAAGCGAATGAAGTGTGATTGATACAGTAAACGAATGAAGTGTGATTGATACACTAAATGAATGAAGTGTGATTGATACACTAAGTGGATGATCTCAAACAGAACTTCTCTGAATGAACTGTACATACAATATCGTGCATGACTGAGAAAGAAACTTGATAGGTATAATGCATTACAATGCATGATGCTTAAGGAAAGCAATACATGGACAAAGCGGCACTTCAGAAAGCACCTCATGAGGTGAGTGGCGGTGAACCGCTCTACTCTGACGGGGATCTCCCCTTGTGCTCTTCGAACACTTTACCTTGAACTCACAGTACAAAGGCCCTGGAATGCTGACGAGGGTTCTACACGTAGAACACTTTGGATGCTGCCTTTCGTCCTGATCATATTCACAACTTTCCCTATTCTCCAACGGGGTGACAGACCAGGTTGGTTCAGTATCCAGAATTGAGGTGCGTACACGCTATCTCAACCTATGGGGCTTCCATACAGATTTCAAGCCGAGGGCACGCCTCTGGGTATTTAAACCAGACTTTAGTCTCGGAAATCCCGAACCTTTGCGTTCTAGGCATCAGCCATTCGAACTCTAGTTTCCACCGTCGCAGTTGGTCTCCTAGGAACTCATTGCAAACACAGCCGAGATGACCCTGGCAAGGAACTGGTACTCAGGGAGAGCACTATTGATCGCCATTCTGGCTTGCAGTTGACTTGATCTTAAGCTTGAGGTAGAGGCACACTCATACTTCGGAGCATTGGCAAGACCTGAAGAGGTACACACGGAACACAATCTCGGAGCTTACTGAAGTTGGAACAAACTCAGATGCCCGACATTTTCCTCTTTTGCTTTGCTTTGCTTTGCAGTCTGGAAACCATATAGCTTCAGATAGGTCCTGGTTACACTGTTCCCACATGACCTGGGTTGAACCCTGCGGTTTTATGAAAGAACAAATTCTATTTTGCACAAATGTGGAGAACGGCACGGCACTCGAAGCACAAAACGATCTTATTTTTGAAATAGAGAGATGAGTTTTCGACCAGGTATTGAGCCTACGACTGAACACAGCAAAACGACTTAACAAGGAAATAAAAGGCACACAACCTAGACACATCGAGTAACACTCGAAACGACTCAAAACAAGAATTGAGATAAAACAAAAAGACACAACACTCAGACGTGCACAGGGAGCCTGTTTCACCGGGTAGTGTTTCCCACCCTTTCTCATTTGTGGTTCTCACATCACTCGGCCCTCAAGCTCTGTTTTTCCGAAAAAGCCCTTTTCTCACTTTTTCTCTCATCGCACATCTCTCTATTATTTAATCTCTCATTTTTTCATCCCTCCCCTGAGTGGTTGATGGATAAACAGCAAGTTGTGGGCTCGTGCCCTTAGCATTCTGCTAGATTCGCTTTCTTCCGCTCACAGCTAGTGAATTCCTCCCACAGAGGGGTCGGGCTACAACTGGGTGTGTAGCAAATTTACAACTGGCATCGGTGGACGATGCTCTGCTGGGGAGTTTGGACATGATCAGATCCATCTAGATGAGGGAGTGGAATATCCTGATCCATTCCAGTTCGTGCTTCGCACTTGGCTTGATACCTCGCTGCTTGGAGGATGTGAGAGCTTTTCCATTTTGCCGTCGCCTTCAGTTGTGCCTTCTTCTGGCAAGTAAAGTGCCCTTCTTGGCCAGTATGTTGATAAAAGGGGGAAAGACAGAACTCCTGACCCAACTGTGCCCCTAGTTCATCATTTTGACCATTTTTTCATTTTTGCTTTCTAAAAAAAAAAATTTGACCAAAATGAGAGTTAGATTAACATGCTAGTTCAATTTTTGATTTGAAATCATGCAAGTCAGGCTATGAGCACTGAAAATTTTTCCTTTTGGGTCCAAGAAATGGTCCAGTTTTTGAAAAAGATGGAACAATTTTTGAGAAAATTAGCCAACCTCAGTAAAAATTCTCAAAAACTATTTTCGCAAACGGCCACTTGCTCAACGAGCACGGAACCTACTCTTGAGATGCACAACCTCAGATTCGAAGGAAAATTGCCCCTTGCTTGAAGAGAGCTGCATGGCAACAGAAAGTTGCCCCTTGTTTGAAATGACACTGCGGTGTTTTGAATGGCAACGGAAAGTTGCCCCTTGTTTGGACAGCACCGCAGCGCATTGTAGTCAGTCCTCAGAGCGACGAACACAACCCGACTCTCAGATACAGAGAAGGCAAGGATGGTCAAAACCATTACATGGACACATTTGAATTTGAAAGTGTTTATGGCTGGACTTCAGAATGAAGTTGCCTACGTATCCCAAAGATGGGAATCAAGCCTTACGTAGTTCGGGGTTAAGGTACACTCGGGTATTTAACCTCTCCTTTTTAGGCTCTAATTTTTGCCAAGGCGCCCGTTGTAGGTTTTCGACCTTGCGAGCTATGTTTTTCTTTTCTTTTCAATTCTTTTCATTTCTCCCTTTTTTTTTTATCTTTTCTTTTCTTTTCCTTTTTTTTGCATTTTTTTTTTTTCTCTTTTCTTTTTTTTCTCGCTCTATCTTTTGCCTGGGTCGCCCTTCCAGGTTTTCGGCCCAGCGAGCCTCTCAAAGGTAAAAGTGTAGCTTGGTCCATGCCAAATGGTTGTAGGATTTTGAAGCCATCCGTATCCAGGGGAGTGGCTGTTGATTTGCAAGAGGACTCATCTTCGGCTCTTCGAGCACGTCTGACATCTTTGCCCCTAGTTCGAAGGGTACTTCTGTTCTAGCTTTGCAAGCTTGTTCTGATCTTCTTGATCTGACTTTGGTACCTCTTGTTCGAGGGCTGCTTTGAATCTGGCCACACAGGCCTCACATCGTAGTTGACCTTTGAACATTCTGAATGCAAGTCCAAGGTTTGAAAATGAGGGGTCGAGTCTCGAGGCTGAGAGCGATCCTAGGCTGCACAATCTCAAAAGCGATTCCACACAGGTCTTCGCAGGACCGCGCAAAACATTTTGTTTTTGAAAATTTTTAAGAAAGCGACAAATCGCTCGCGCTGAAGATAGTGTGAAACCAGTCTGGATCAAGCCAGGGTCTTTCTCAGTACTCACACTAACAAGCATGATTTCATTCATTAAGGGGCTTAGCACGCCTCTCTTTCTCTCAAATGATCAAAGTTTTGCAAATCCCGAGGAATTCCTTCCTCTTCGTTTTCACCGTAGTGTTCGAAAAGTTTTGAAAAACTTAGGTCGTTACAATGACTTCAAGGCACAGAAAAGACAGAGTTCTTAGTCAAATACTACCATCTCATTCAAATCCCGGCACAACTAGCACACGGCAGAAGCAAATGCGAGAGTGTGAAAATCACTGTTGTTTTATTCAAAGTCTGCTGGCACAACTGGCTCCCTGGCAGAAACAGACTCAAAACAAAACGAAAAGACAAACACAAAACAAAATGGTGATGCTCGAGGTAACATCCTCCCCGGAATCACCTGACTCCTATACAATAGGACTGACTCGATACAACAAGACAGACCCAAAACAAAAGAGACTGACTCAAAACAAAAAGACTGACTCAAAACAGAACAACACAACCGACCCAATACTTAAGTCAGAAGGCACAAAACTAGCATTCACAAATGCTCGAACAGTGCATGCCATTCCCACATCTGGAATAAATTGAGCGCCATCCGCAGCTAGTTCACACCCTGATCACATCACATTATCCCCCCACAAGTTCACATGATCAAGTGCAGATAGACTTTGCAGGACTCGGTGCGTCAATAACCCCGTTGTCAAACAGATCTTGTACATCATGGCGCAGACGAAAACAACTGTCGGTGTCATGACCGGTTTGCTGATGGTAGGCACAGTATTTAGTCTGGTCATGCTTTGCAGGGATAGGATCAGGTAGGGGCCGTTGTTCCAACGGTTTCAAATGTCCTTTCCGGAGTAAGGCCTCTAGAACCTTTGACAAAGGCATATGAAGTGGGGTGAAAACCCTCTTGACTCGAGGAGGATATTTGGCCGTCTGTGAGTTACTTCCGGACGCACCGGTGAATGGGGTAGCCTTTTTTGATGTGGTGGCGGTAACCATGGCCACTTCAGAGGATCTTGCAGCTGCATCACTGCTTGTGCCTGTATTGTTGTTGCGGTTGAAGGTTCTCCGGGGCTGCTCCCTATCCTGGTCCGAAAAAAGGCCCTGTTTTATTGCGTCCTCGATTTGCATCCCCATCTCATGTAAATCTGCGAAGGTAGGAAAGGAGATCAAAAGCATTTTCAGCATCAGCTTTGGGTGGAGATTGCGCACAATCATCCTGATCTGGTCCTTGTCGGTGGGCCTCAAAGTCATCATCGATGCCTTTGCCCTCCATCGGGTCACGAAATCGGAGAAAGATTCCTTGGGCTCTTGCCTCGTTGTTTCGAGATCACGAGTTGTAATCTCGATCTAGGTGTTGTACGAATACTGTGCGAAGAAGGCCTCAGCCAATTCATCCCAATTCCTTTTAACCTCATCATCTAGTTTTGTGTACCAATTAGAGGCTATCCCTGATAAGGTTCGGCCGAATAGTGAAAGTATTTTGCGATCTGGTTAAGCCCATTGGTCGCAACACATCTGAAAATAGCCGAAGATGGACCATGGGGTCCTCAGATCCATTGAAGCGATCGATCTGTGGCATTTTGAAGCGGTCGGGCAATGTCACGGGCCACATCAGTATAGCCATCTCCGATGTCCGGAATGGCTTTCACCCCTTGAGATTTCTTAAAAAGCTTCTCCAGCTTGCTCAATTTCAGGGCTGTATGATCTACTTCGAACTCAAAGGGAGAGTCCGGGTGGTTGCCGGGTGTATCTGCTTTGGACAGTTGAGGCTGAGTGGGGGGTAGAGCTGGCCCCGTTGGAAGACCGGTGTCCTCTTGAATATTCTGGATATTGGGCAGGGTGTTCTGGGTATTTGGGAGAGTATTCTGGGGATTCGGCAAGGTGTTCTGACCAGTAGGTGCCTGCTCGGGTAATGGGGGCCCAGGTGGAGGAGGAACCGTATGGGAAGCAGATGCCGCGTTCTGCTGTTGCAGCCTGGTGATCAGTTCAGCCTGTTGGGCCATGACTGTGGCCTGTTGCTTAGAAAATTCTGCCTGGCGGATAGCATCCTCCTGCATTTGTTTCATGCTCTCCTGCATTTGGCGCATCATTTCTTCATGCCAGCCATATTCTGCTGTTCCAGCTGACTGACTGGTATCTATCCCTGCAGTAAAAACTGAGACCTCAGCCTGACTGTTCGCCGGTGGGGTGGGTAAGGGTCACTGATCTGGTAACTGCTGAACTGGTGATTTGTGCCTGACTGGCCCTTTTACCCTGCCTCTGGCAAAGGAACACTGATTGCCCTTGAACTGAATCTCTGACCTGACAAAGTCTATCAACACAAGTTCGGTGTACCCGGGGATATTGGAGCCTTCTGAAGCTATGGTTCCAAGACTACCTAGCAAAAGAAAAAACGGACAGCATCTCAGCCTGATTTCACCTGAACAGATATGAGCATACTAGGATGACTGTGCCCTCTACTGAATTCTGCCCCAAAATTCTGCCTGTAGACTGATACCCTCAAGTAGAACTGATTCCTAGAATACCGAATTGGTGCCCGCAGGCCTGATGCCCAAACTTGCAAACTGATACATGCATTCCCTGTAGAGACGCACTCTAACAAGCACATAAACAGATAAGTGAGAGCCAAAACGTCCCTATGTTGGGGTAGGGTTTCCCTGTCCTATTTTGTCAGGAGCTAGGGGTTACACTATGCACACAGCAGTTTCAAACAACCTATAAACGGGTAAGCAACCTGTCCTAGTTTGGAATGGTCACTATGGATCCGAATATGCACTAGGTCGAATGGTCAAAAAAAGGGTGCCCCGGTAAAACCGGGGTTTGTGTTCCCATGCTGTCAGAGCCCAGAGCCGATCAGCCTTACGGACATGACTTGACAAGACAAGCCTCCGGCAAATCGTTCGGGAATGGCATATGGCAAACACGGTGTCCTAGGCGCACCAATGCAAAATGCAATGCAAAGAAACACACAAGTGTAGTCAAACCAGATATCACGAGTTCGAGTCAAGTTCTCTAAATCCCCAGCAGAGTCGCCAGAAACTGTAGACGTCCCCGAACGCATCCCGGGCGAGAGTGCGAGTCTCCCCCGTTCTGGTTCGATATTGGGTCACTACAGTTCGAAGGACTCAAATGTCACGGTTCTTAATCTTGAACCAAAGAGTCCAAATCCGGCAAATCGTTTTGAGAAAACTGATTTTTTGAAAGAAGTGCCAAACGTGGACTATTTTGCCAGATACAGAGTCGCCACCTAAATATTTTTTAAATGGGAAATCTAGGAAACCCTGACTCGGTGCCAAAGGCCACGTGTCCGTCATCACCAAAGTTGCCTCGGCTCGGGAACTTGGGTACGATTGGGGAAGGTCACTTCGTAAGCACCCCCGCACGCCCGGTCAAAGACCGGCCTCTACTAACCATGATATCTGTATTTGAAAACATTGTGTGTTCTTATTCCGGTTATTAGCCTAGGTTACTATGTGATGCTCGCAGCAAATAAGTATAGACCGGGTCGTCTGAATTGGAACAAAACATTTCATGTTTGTTTGTTTGGAAAATGGTGTGTTGGTGCTACCCGCAGGTAGGCTAAGTCGTGGATTTGCCACCCTCAGGTGGGCTTAGAAAACATGATGTGATTTTGCCACTATTCTAGTGGGCTTAAAACAAACAGTCAATGATTTGTCCCAGTCCAAATAACCCAACCTTCACCCACAGGCATTCAGACAGTTATATCACATAAGCAAATAGCCTCATGGCAAGCATGCTATCATGGCAACACTCACACGCATGCAAGGATGCTAAAGCATAAAACTCACCGAGTACTCCAAGCCAAAACCGAAGCTTATTAGAAATCATGCATGATCCTAAATATGCTGAAATGCCTAATGCAACACATGCAAAATGCAACTATAGCAGGCTCGGCTATTCTAAACATGGCATATGAAATGCTACAACTAACAAGTATTCAACTTGGAATTGAAATACAATGCAGTTTGTATGATGCGCCGAGCCCGGTGCATGCAGAACAGATGAATGAATGCAAACATGCTATCATACTGTATGCTAATTGAAATATGCCCTAATCTAACCAACATAAGCGGATAAATAAAAGGGAAGAAAGACGTGGGGTTGGAAGACATGCACACACACACGCACCCTTATTACAGTTGTGCCCTCGCGCAGAGGGTCCGAATAAATAATACAGTCCGAATGAAAGAATAATACAGTCCGAATATTACAGTCCGAATAAATGTACAAATTCCTAATTAATTATTAAATTAAACTAGGGAAAGCAATAAAACTGGCATGCAAGCCAGGGACTGCCTTGCTTCCGCTGAACGATGTATGTTGGAGCTGTTTTGCGCGGAAATCCACTGGGATGCCCCGATTAGCCTCTGTTTGCATTTTTCTCGAAATGCGTGCCAAACTCCAAAAAGTTACTGATTCTTCATTTTACTGCAACAGAGAGCAGGAAAGGGGCATAGCAATGTATTTCACAAATATATGCATGCCTCGATCTTCGCGCCACCAATCACGCATACCGATGCATGATGGCCGAGGAATCGAAATGCACAACTCAATGTAGAATGAATGCACATGAAGACACAACAAAAACCTAACTCCATCATGGGTAATCAGGAGTGTCGGTGACTGGGGAATTGAGACACGTTCCGTCACTCGGAGTACGAAACGTACCTCGTTTCCCGTGCCCGGACTAACTCCTATCCCGAACACAATGCAATATGCATGGCATGCATGAAATGCAACTAATATATGACCTAACATGCACAATGCTATGGAAAATGAGATGCCTCGAAGTACGTGCCCACAGGCACGCAAACCGAGAAAGTGGCATACGGAATGCGATGGACACAAAAATGAAGTGCCTCGAAGTGCGTGCCCACGGGCACGCAAACCGAGGCGATGATAAACAAGCATGGAAATGCGAACTGGGCTTATACTAACATGAGTGGACCTCAGCCACACTCACATCAGATGCCGTCGGATAAAAATGAGGTGCCTCGAAGTGCGTGCCCACGGGCACGCAAACCGAAGCGATGATAAAAAGGCAAATCGGATAAAACAGGAGTACCTCGAAATACGTGCCCACAGGCACGCAAACCGAGACGATGATATGACATGCAAATCGGATAAAACAGAGTGCCTCGAAATGCGTGCCCACAGGCGCGCAAACCGAGACGATGATATGACATACAAATCGGATAAAACAGAGTGCCTCGAAATGCGTGCCCACAGGCGCGCAAATCGAGACGATGATATGACATGCAAATCGGATAAAACAGAGTGCCTCGAAATGCGTGCCCACAAGCGCGCAAATCGAGACGATGATATGACATGCAAATGGCATACGGAATGCAACGAAGGGCTTACACCAACATGAGAGAGCCTCAGCTCACTCACATAGGAGGCCGTCGGATAAAAATGAAATGCCTCGAAATGCGTACCCGCGGGCACGCAAACCGAGGCAATGCATTAAGGCATGAAATGATATGGGAAATGATATGCAAGCATGCAAACCAAATTTCAGCAACTAAATGAAGGGGAAAACAGCCCCGAAATGATACGAAATGACAACCAATGCAAGAAATCTTCCCGAAATGTGATTTTAAGTACCCGAAATGGCCTATAGCCATACTAAACATGCAAAATTGACACATAACAGCAAAAACGGTAGCAAGGCAGTCCTAAAAATAGCTTATTTCAGTTACAAACATGGCCAAACAACTAACATAGATAGGGCAACGTTAGCAAGCAACAATAGTGGCCAAGAGAGGGGTATTTAGACAAGTGGTATATACAAAATCCAAATGGAAAAACTTTCTTCTACAACACTGAAGAGGGCCCAAAAATAAGCATATATACAGTTTATGGAAGCCCCAAAATCAATATACAAACATGCTCAAAATGCCATCCAAAAGAGGCTCAAAAGAGGCTATAAAGAGGGGTCACACATGGAAGCACCAAACAAGGTTGAGCCCTTCTACAATGTTGTAGAGGGGCTCAAAAGAAGCCTAAAACCAGTAGGGGTCGGAGCCCCAAAAACAAATGCAAATAGGCTAAAAATAGCATGCAAGATTGTGACATACAAGGTGTATATTGAAACAAGTGGTATGTAGAAGCACCAAACAAGGTTGAGCCCTTCTACAATGTTGTAGAGGGGCTCAAAATAAGCCTAAAACCAATAGGGGTCGGAGCCCAAAATCTCAAGCAAATAGAGTAGAAAAATGAAGCAAAAATAAGCTAAAAAGATGGAATTGAAGACTTACCCTTGAAGATCCAACTTTTGTTGCTTCTTGGCTTGAATTTGTTGCTTCTTAGCCTCTGAAAAACCTTCCTTTGCTGCTGGAATGGAAGTGGTGGTGGTGAGGCTTGGTGTTGATGAAGAAATGGAAGCAAACTTGAAGAAAATGAGATAGATAGAGATGGATATAGGTGTATATGCTCTTGAGATATTTTTTCTAACCCTAATGAAGGAGCTGGACAGCCCCTTATATGGACCAAAAAGGGGGTGTAAAAGAGGAGGGAAATGCACCCAAGCTTTCCCTCTCAAAATATCCCCCGGATATAGATATTTTCTGGGGGATACAGCCATACAGCTGTAAAGTGTAAAGTGAGAGGAAGCTGGCCGACCAGGCCTTTTTGCTGGAGGTGGCCGGCCAGCCACCCACCCTAGCCGGCCGGCTAGGGTCCAAAAAGGCCAATGAAAATTAGGGTCCATCCATGTGAGGTTAGGGTCCTCCCAAGTGTGTACAACAAGGCCCTATAGTTGGAATTTGGCAACTCTGAAACAGGAGAGACAACAAGCCATTTGAAAGAGGGGTTCAAAAGGGTCAATAACAATTACTGTCCGGCCATGTGTTTTTAGGGTCCTCCCAGGTCTCCTGATCACAAATATGTAGCTTTGGTTTGAAGAAAATGGCCCTAGGGTGTTTAACATTAGCCCGGAAGTGAGCAAAACGGGCGCCGGAGAAGCATAACTGGTTTTCTGAGACAATTTCTGTCCTCCCGCCCCCCAGTGTTCTTCGTAATGATGAAACAGAGGTCCCTGCCAAAATTGAACAAAAACCAATGCAAAACGAATGCTCGGGGGCCAAAACCGCGTGGTTCGGGGTCCCGAAAATGGGCTGTAAAGCACCGGGAGTGGCACTCGGCCACGAAGTGGGTTTCTGAGACCCCAGTGTTCCTTAACAGGATGAAACAGAGGTACCTGCCAAAATTGAACAAACAACAATGCGAAACGAATGCTCGGGAGCCAAAACTGCGTGGTTCGGGGTCTCGAAAATGGGCTGTTAAGCACCGGGAGTGGCACTCGGCCACGAAGTGGGTTTCTGAGACCCCAGTGTTCCTTAAAAGGATGAAACAGAGGTACCTGCCAAAAACCGGAGGAATCAGAGATGGTTAGGCAGTCCCGAACCGAGGCACACGGCCTAACGGCTCCGAAAACCGGAAACCGGGCTCCGAAATGAGCAAAATGGCCTATGACCATGAAATGTAGCCTACGGCCTTTGAGAGACGGTCTGCTGGACCTCTCCCTCCCTTCTCAAAGAGAAAACAGAGAAAACCGAGTCTGGTTCGCAAACCGAGGCAAGGTATAAAAGGGTTCGGAAGTCCGGAGGCAGGGCGCGCAGCCGCGACTCTGAGACTTCTGAACGAGCGCGATATGCAACATCACCAAGCACTCAATCGGTGACGTCTGAGTCTTAAGGTCGGTCAAAAATGGGGTGTCTACAATACCACTTGTCACGAACTGCCCACTTGTCATTCTCTTGAGAAGCCGACTCCACGAGTGATATTGCATACCCTATGTATTATGCCCAATGACCAACTCAGGTGATGCGATGGAGATCTACCTTACCTGTCTTACTGCTCGCAAACTAATACATTTATAAAGTACTTAATGTAGAATTCACATCCCAATGAGTCAGTACATGACAAGGTGCTAGCGTATCTAACTACATCCATCTAGACTTTATATATTCCTTTAAATTTTTATATGTTTCTTTTAAAATGTTTGACTACTGTTTGTCTTCTCTTTTTATTTTGGTCTAGGTGGGGGAGTAATTTCAGATGTTCAATTTCAAGAAGAAAATCCCAATTATGGCAGGCTTTGTACCTTTATATATATATATATATATATTTTTGATCCAATAACGTCAAGCTTAAATCTTGTTAGGCTAAAAAAGATATTATCTGTTCAAAAAAACACCTTTCTGTTCAAAATTTACATATTTGTCTAAATATCACCTATTTATACACGTGTCATTTATCTGTCTAATTATTTGTTCAAATACCACTTATCTATCCATCTCACCACCATCAACTGTCGCCACTAGCTGTGCTGCCAACTTTCCGATGACTTTTCTGATTAATTTTCCATCAACTTTTCAACACCGACAATTATTCTAACGATTTTTTAATGTGTGTCCTTATATCACCAAAAAAATTTAAACCTCTGACCAAAAAACATATGGCCATGTAGAAATGGACTTTTTACCATTACCGCTTATATATATATATGTAATCTTTATAAAATTGTGCTCTCCTTGAGATGCCATTTATAAACCAGTTTTTTCCCCTCTTATTTTAATGGACCCTTATTCTGGTGGATTTTTATATATAAAAACAAACTATAGCAATAAATCTCTTGACACAATTATCAAGACCCATGAGAGGTGCAAAATTAAACCTTTACTAGCACTCAAACGTGGTTATACAATCACCCCTGAAATATAAAAAAATTACACCAAATTTAGTTCCTATTATATGGTGGTTTGAAAGGGATAAATTGGATGTAGACCTAACTTTCGACATTATTTGCACAAACTCGTCATTGTCAGATTCGAACCCACAACCTCAAGGTTGAAATATGGAGGGAAACAATGAAAGAAAGAAATGGCAAACCTTACATTCTTATGTGGGATGCCAATGTGATGAAATGAATAATATATCTACTCTTCCTAAAGATGTAATTCTTTGAAGTTATAATCTGTCCAATAGCTTATACAAATTTTATACCGGGTCGAAGAGGTTTCAGAGGGCCTTCTGATCCAGTCTTTCGTTCCAATTCAAGCATCGAATCAAGCTGTGAAACCAATCGCCCGTTTGGTCAGACTTGTTCACTGTTGGAAGTGGATGCTGGCTCATTGATATCCGAACCGAATCACCTCTTGAGAGTTGTTGCCTTCTCTTTCCATCAAATGAGACCCATGCATTGCTTCTTGCATCCTCAGGGATCTGTGCAATATGAGCATTTTTTAGAAAATCCCTAATTGAGGATATTATTGACAAAAATATGATCACTGAGTCACTAACACAATAAAATATGTTTCCAAGTTGAGAAAAAATTAAAGAAAGAGAACTTCTGCTGGAGACAATTTATCAAGAAGTTGCCAGAAAGAATAAGAACAAAAGGACAGGGTTTTGGTTCTGATATTTATGCAGAAGAAAAAACAACTTGATTATATTTTTTTTCATTTTTTTCATTTTTTGCTTTTTGTTGTCGTTGTTGTCAATAATGATTGTCCAGATATGAAAATTAGTTCACCTTTAATTCAAGCCGTGCAGAATCCGGAAGTATGACAGGTCTAAATGAGAGGGAGTGTGGGCAGATTGGTGTAAACAGCATGCAGGGAACATTTGGGTGCACCTGTATGTCAGATCATCCATTGTTAGATACATAAAATACCTTTATTTAGAAATAAAAACCAACATAATAAATAAATTACTGACAAGATGATGGGAAAAAGCAAGTTTCCGAGCCTAGTTTAAGTATTGTTTCGTTCTACAGCTGAAAATATAAATTCAGTATCATTCTGGTTCACTTTTTCGTTGAATAGGATCATACAATTAAAGACTATTTACAAAAGCAAATAAGGACTTATAAAATATCTAGATGTGAAACTATTCATAGAATCAATGAAAATACAAGCTTCCCCAGAGCCCTTCATTGGCTTCCAGAGAAAAAGTCTCCGTTCACCTCAGAATGGGGAAAGAAAGCAATCCAGTGATACAAAAAATAAATAAATTACAGAAAAAGAAAAAGAAAGAAGAAAAAGGATTACACACCTTTTCTACTCGCACAATAAGAAAAAAGCAGAAAAGAATAAAAGAAAAAAAGCCTCATGGAAGCATTTATTTGAAAGCTCCTTCACGTCCCTTATCCAACTATCCTTCTTTTTTTTCATTCTCCCACTTACCCTTTTCGGGGAATACCCAATCTATGCCAAACAAACCCAAGGAGAACAATTCTTTTCGGGGATTCATTTGAAAGCTCCTTCATGTCCCTTTTTTCATAAGTAAATTTTTTAGTATAAGAAGGGCACCACAAAATCACGGCCCTTGTACATAGGATATATACAAAAAAGACCCAAGTGTGTCAGCTGGAGCATATAAATCTCCCAAAAGTTCCACAAAATGAATAAAGAAAAAGAAAAGGTGAAGAAATTGTACCATGTCTCAGTGCTCACCTAAGGAAGCTGACTCATGATGCTCAAAATCACGAGGAACAAACACTACAAGTACTTTAAGGCTGTGTTTGGATCATAGATTTGGATAGAGATTTGAAAGGGAAAGAAAAGGCAAGGGAAATGTGAATGAAATATAAGCTAATTTTTTTCTCCATTTCCCTCGTCTTCTCCTTTCCCTTTCCAAATCCCTACCCAAATCTATGATCCACACACAACCTAAGTAAAATGAATATAAAACTCAGCAAAGAAGACTTACCATGGAACCTCCTGCGGCAGTAGAGTAAGCTGTACTTCCAGTAGGGGTGGCAACTATGACTCCATCACCTTGCACCTACAAGATAAATTAGTACAAATATTGAAATAAGAGAAATTGTCAAGCTATTTCTATTTATAGATTAGGAAAAAAAAAGTAGCATTAATGGTTGGTGCAGCTTTGGGTTAGAATAGATTGAATTTGTCATAAATAGTGCTAGCACAAGTTCCCTTTCTGAAAGGTAAGACTTCGACTGATGATTATTCCAAAAGATCATGGAAAGAAATGATTTCCTTTATCATACCTTGGTTATAAGGCAGTCATGATCATAACATTCAATTTTAGAAATATATGGATTAGATCCGCGATCAACCACAACTTCATTGAGAACATCAAATACTTTCCCAGGCATAGCTTCCCCATTTCGAAAAATTTCACAGCGAAGACGCATTCGGAGAGTTATATAAACACCATCGAGTGTGTTGTTCCCACGGATAACATGTCTTAAGTCCTGCTGATAATCTTCAAACTGTACCAAAAGAAAGATGAGAGTGAAAAGAAACATCATTCATTATGAGGTAAAAATTAAATCTAAAAAGCCTGGTTGCGCAGCGTACCTTATGGGAAGTGAGAAATCCAAGGGATCCAAGATTAAATGATACAACAGGGGGAACAGCACCTCTGAATAAGTTGGATGCATGCAGTATAACCCCATCCCCTCCCAAGCACGCCACCAAGTCAACCCTCTCATGAAGATGACTGTGTTAAGGACATCAGGTAGAGTCTTTTACGTATAAACAAACAAATTTACAATCAAATCCATGATTTCCCGTACCTGGTATCTTGACTATAGAAGGTCTGAACGAACCCAAACCCTGGGATTCTCGCAAATATGTCATGTACATCAGGTTCAACAACAACATTCATTTTCTCTTGGAGATACAAGAAAGAGGCAACCTGCACTTTGGACACACAGCATACTCTTAAAATGGCCACACATGAAACATATGAATAACTATACAACTACACATAATTTCTGATGAAGGAATCAGAAGAATCTCAGAATATCCTCCGAACTTTCAAGGATTCAAAACCAACATCCCTCCAGAAACAAGAACATTTTATTTGGAACCTATTTTTAATTTTTTGTCTCCAATGTACAGGTTCACATCTGAAAAGTGATATGTAGTCCACTAAACAGCATTAAGGATAAGAAAATAATCAATTCAGGGGTCAATTGACCTTCCTTGTTCCCCCTAACAGTGTACAAGAATGGTCAGAGTTTACCAAAGCAAGCTTGCCTTAGGTTGTTTATCACACTCAAAATTTGCAGAATGGAAAGCACGGTGAACCACTGAACCATATAGAGGCTAGATGGCTTAGATAAAAATGAACCTAAAAACCTCTCAAGGAAGAAATTAATCACTTTGTGAATTTTCAAACCAAACTCAACTTATAACTGATTACTAAATGGGGGCTCAAAATGAAATTTAAAAACATAGAAAATAGCATATGCCTATGGCTACTACAATGGTATCAAGTTGCATGTCAATTGGCCCCCAAAATGACACAAATATTTGCCATCGTGTACCAGGAATGTATAATAGTTGTGACTTCAGTTTATCTCTAGCAAATTCACATATTCTGACCTCAAGTTGCATGTCAACTATTTGCCATCATGGATCTATATATAATGATTTTTGATGATATTTGGTGAAATTTATTCTCTACTATGAATAATTCACTATGTAGTCAATCATTCATACTTGTATTTGGTACTGCCCCAGAAACAAAAAGGCCAATGATATTCACTTTCTTGTATCTGCGAGATTAAATATTGACTCAAGTGTCGAGTGTCTGACACGGGCACTATACAAATTTAGAAGAGTCCATCTAACATAAGATTCATTTCATGTAACATGTCAAAACCAAAACAAAATGGTGAACTCAATATCAAGCTAAATGAACCATTCTAATTAATCAATTAATTTTCTCGCTTATCTTCTTTTGTTTGGATACTTTCTCAACCTTCATGCACACAGACCTTAAACTTCCTTCAAATTGCTTATATGTATTCATGGATTGCGGCATCAAGCCCAAGAAATTTGAAATGATAATATCAGCAAAACAGTAAGCATTAATTATGCTCTTGACAAAGTGCAGTAACAAGATCTTGTTATGCTACCTCTTTAGCTTCTTCCATTAGTTCTTGACCCAGTTTCTTCAACAATAGTACAGTCTTTGGTGTTGATTTCCACAAAAGCATCTGCTGTTGGGTGCTCGGATGAGTGAAGGCCAAGGAAGACTCTGTTACCTTTTCTCTATTGCAAGAGATTCCATCTGTTCGAACTAAGAACATCTCTGCTTTTTTTCTTGATTGCACTCGCACCACACCAGTTGCTGATGCACACATATTTCCTTCAATCAGCCCCAAACCATCATCAGCTGAACCTGTGGAGGCTACACTGTTGTTCCTTCGGTGCTCTGTGATAGAATTAACATTCTTACCTAAATCATCACTCAGACTTGTAGGATCATCTATACTACTCGTGGGATACCTTTCCCCACTGTCAAATCTATTCAGGGTGGGACCAGAGGATATAAAATTATTATCAAATAGATAAGATTCATTTCTAACTGGAGGACTTCGAGAAGTTAGATTCTTACTTGCTGAACCATTTGAATTTCCTGCTTCCATAAGCCTCAATTCAGGGTTTGAAACAATGATTTCACTTCTCTGAAGTGTCCCATTATAATTCTCTCTTGGAGCACACAATGTTTCCAATCTTCTCTGTTGATAATTAATGTAAGTAGGAGGTGAGATCTTCTTATTTCTTAAAAATATGGACATCTCTTTTCTAGAGAAAACATTGCAAGGAGGTAGCTGAGACTTGAGGGGATTGACATCATCATTGTTAGCTGATGTCATTGATGTGGTGTCTTGGTGAGAGACAACTCCAAAATAGGCACCAGTAAAGTTGTGATGTTCGTTTTCTGCAGCTGGAGAGTCGTGACTGAGAATATCACTAGTGGAATTATTAATCATATCAATATTTTCCGGAAGCAATCCATTTTCATCACCAAAGCATGAACCTTCTAAGTTCGAGGTGCTCAATTCTTCCATTGTTCCTCCATCTTGTGATGGGATGTCACTTTGAGTAGTTGTGTACTTGGAGACAAACTGTGATGCATATCGCACCATTAACTGCCTCCATCTAGAGACCATAGCAGAAGTTCTCCAAACTCCTTCCTTACTATGGAGATATATAGGCTTTTTGCTCAAATTTGACACTAAAGCTGCAAACTTCTCAACTTGCTCCATTGAAGGAGCAGTCCCGACTTCAACAGGAAGTTTGACCAGTTCAACTTTTCCAGACAAAATAGCCTCATCTAATGCTGTTTCGTAGAATTTATCCATTATAGTCTCTGCTCTGAGATCTACAATGGTTTTAAACCCTTTTTCCATCAGCCACTTCAGACCTTCTTCAGTTACCTGGCTACCCCTCCAAAAAGCAACCTCGGAATCTGAGGATTCTACATCTTCTTTCGATGTGGATAAATAAACAGGATTCCAGTTTGCAAACAGTGCATGGCAGGGATCACCATCCCCACGGGAAAAGCCAGAATCAAAACAAACATTCTTCAATCTTTGTAATCTCCTCCATACATTTAAGCTTCGATCATCATCCTGCATTAAATAGTTTTCAAGAGCCACATGTAAGCTCTCACAGTACCTTTTCATCTCACCCCTGAAAACGGCAAGTGGTGGAAGCTTATCCTCCATTAGGTTTACGTCTGCAACACGAGATGAACTCAAGACGGAGGATCTTCCAGAAAGAACATCCTCCTTTCCTTTGTTAAGGAGACATACCATGCAACCAAGAACAGACACTATTTTATCTTCCAATAATGGTTTATCCTCCGATGGGAAATTATAGGAAACACTGCATTCTCCTGTCAATGGATTGCACAACGTGTCCATTAGTGCATTATGTAGCTGTTCAGCAGCTCTAAAGATTCTACAGTAAGCCTCAACTTCCGCGATATCCCCAGGAACTGGACCAATCCAGGGCAACTGTGATAAATCATGGGACTGGAATGTCTTCAATGGCAAATAAAATGGCATCAGTACATAATATGACATTTGTCCTAAAGTCATCAAGTTTGTCCTCTTTTTTCATATGAAAGCAGCTGATTAATTATTAAACAGGGCAATATAATGGCTTAATCTACAATAGTAGGCATAAGAAAGAAATACTATGCTGCATTAAAAACCACATAAAATGGCAGACGACAGCATTAAATGGCAGAGAAGCAGCAACACAAAAGTAAAGCTACACAAAGATGAGTTCAAAGAGAAACTTGAAGAACATGCTCTTGGCTAAGTGAAGTATTAAGAGCGGCGTGTAGTTGATTCATCTGCTCACCATAAAGAACCTTCAGGTGTAAGTAGGATTATGAGAATATTTATTATTCCAAATACAAAATCAGTGTAAAGCAGCCCAATTGCTGCAAAGGAAACAAGGGTAGACTAGGACTGTAAAGAAGCTAAGCCAAAGTATTAAGCTGCCAAAAGTTGAATTAAATCTTGATAAATTAACAAGCTCATTTACTAAGCTAGAGCTTGTGTTGATTATTTCAGAAAATATCTTGAATGAGCTTCTAATCCATGCTTGAGTATAGCATTCATGAGCTTAACCCAGGCTTGACTCAAAACTTAACTAGCTCCAGACTAATATTGAGCATTTGAGCTTGGCCTGTGCACCACATGAGCAATCTCCACAAACCACTAATCAAGTCCAGCCCAAGTATCTTGTCTCATTTAGACGTTACAGCCCTATGTAAGGGCAACAAGTAAACATCAAACTTATGTGAAACAAGATTTGTCTTTTGACTGCAGCCAACACAATGACACTGAATCTTGTGGTCATTGAGAATTCAACGGGCGAAGTAAAAATGGAGCTCCAACAATTAAACATCAACTCTCTCTCTCTCTCTCTCTCTCTCTCTCTCTCTCTCTCTCTCTCTCTCTCTCTTTTGTTTTTAAAGAAAAGAAAAAAAAAACATCCATGAGTAAATGTTGGCAAGAACTGTTTTTTGATCAGCAAATGTTGGCAAGAACCTGAGCATAGCTCAAGTGGTTGTACTCTAGATTTCTACAGAGGTTGGGTTGGGGCATCGAGCTTATGAAGAAGCTCGAACGTCGGGCTGTGCTAACCTAATTTACTAACTCTCTAACATATGATGCTACCCAGTGTTGGCAACTAATTTGTTTAAAATAAATTAAAGTGGCCCCTTAACTCACTAAAAAAAAGATCTTCAATCTCATAGAGATGTACTAGTGATTAACAATGATTATATGAATGCATCAAGTCTCAGCATTGCTGTCCCCAGTTAATAGAACAGTTTTCAAACTTGATTCAATTTGACCTAAGATAACCCTATTTATAAAAACCCATCATCAGTTATTCTCAATTCTTTAACACAATTCCAAAACAACATTCAAAACTCAAAAACTACATCAAACCCATTTCTCAAAATCAAACACACAGCCCTCATCTTCAAATTAATTAATCTTCATGGTCATTTCATCAAACACCATGTCCACAACTCAACGTATACACATTTATTACCTGAGAATCCAACCCAATGTTGACAGAGAACGGCTTCGTGAGCTCAGCCCTGAAGACGAACCTAAGACGACGCCGTTCAAAGAACCGCTCGTTCCTCGGCAACAAGAACCCGAACCCGGTAATCTTGGGGACCCGGGTGAACTGGTAAGAAGAGTTGATGGAACCAAGATGGGTCCGATACATGTCGGCCTCGGCGATGAAAAAGGCATGAGCCACCACACCACCATACAAAATCGGAAAACGAGTGGTCTCTATAACATATTACACGTTTTTTTTTCATCATATAGATAGATAGGTAAGTTATGTGAATTGGCTTTTTGGATGATGATAGATAGGGGGTAAACTACACTTGCCCCCCTAAAAGTTTCACTCATTTTCTATTTTGATCATATAAGTTTAATTTTTTTTAAGGTGATTCTACTTACACCACCATTTTACTTTCTTATACCCTCCATTTCATTACACCACTTAAAAAAAAAAATTGAATTCTCATTACACCTAATATAGTATCAAAACAAACTCTATGATACAAAACTCTTTAAAACTCATCTCTTTACACACATACTTCTGGAGGGAAAAGAGAACGATACAGGAAAGAAGAGTAGACAACATCGGCATGGAAGCGTTTAGACGGCGTGGACGATTGAACTCACTCTTCACATTTGCCAAAGGTAAGTGAGAAAACTCTTCTTTCTCTCTCTATATTGATAAACATAGATATGTGTATCTATCTATATATCTATATCATCTATGTCATCATTTTGGTGTGAATAAACAAAGAATAGCACATTCCCAACATAGCTTTGGTGGTTTTGATCTTGGAATTTAATTGAGTTTGTGATTTTTGGTGCTAGTTTTGAATGTTGAAGTTCAGATTTTGGTTCTATGTTTTATCATATTTTTGGTCCTCTGTTTTTCCCTCTGTCTCTTTCTTTTTTCTTTTCTTTTTTTTGAGAGTGATAATTAAGTGGAAAGGGTTAGAGTTCTATGGGTAAAGAGCTGCCATAGAAGGTTATCAATAGTTGTGAAAAAAAATTAAAGACAACTGAGGCAACTCTACTAGAAAAAGTGCAAAAGCAATTTCACTGTTGACATGTCTCACAGAGCCACCTCCAAAATGCGTAAAACACAAAATGCAAACAAAACCATATGAGAAAGCAATAGAGATACTAATAATAACAAAATGAGGGTGCAATAACCACCAAGATTGCTATTCTCGAATAGTCAAATCAATTGAATTATTATTTCATTTAACTTCAGTTGTGACTTAACTTTCACTAGAATTAGTGGCTTGATGTGTCCAACAATGTTATCTCAGACAGTCCACATGAATTAAATATAAAACATGCCATATTATTCTATGGAATTTAGATATGGAATCTTCAACCCTCTTAATAATATTAGTTCATCGCTAAAGGCTAACACAGATGGATTTAGGCATATTAATTGGACCCATACTGTAATTCCCTAAACATACTGTATGGACTAACTTTATTGCTGATACAACTAACTTTGGACCAAGTGCATGGACTAACTTGATTTGGATTCCAATCCTTGAGCTGATCAACTAAAGCATTCAGTGATTCCTCAATGCATAGAGGGCATCCCTTGAAACAAACCTCATGATTGTGAACCATCAAATCAATGTATCACCCACAACCAATGAGAATTACAAAGTCATTCGAGAACATAAAATTTGCAGATCCAAAAGCAAATTACTCTTGGTTCTTCCACTTTATTTTCATATTTTATGAGAAGAATAGAAAGAAGGAACTATAGCACAAAACAAGGACCACATAAATAGAACACACTGGTTAATTCTTATACGTATTTAATTTCAATAACAAATTCCAGCAAAGTAAATGGATAGTATGTCCATTTTGAGGACAAAACTTTTCATTGTAGGTCTTAGCTTGCAACAGCACCTTGGAAAAGAACAAAAGAGACGTGTGAGCACGTTCTGCAAAATAGGAAACTAAATCCTAATAGAAAAAGAAACTAAAATCCTAAAAATAAGAAACCAAATATTACTAGGGTCCTAATTAAACTATAATAAAAATAAATAAACATAAATATTAAAAAATAAATAAAATCTTCATGCCAAATTTAGAACGTGCATGTTCCGCATCATAGTGTAATCAAATTCCTTCATGGAGATAGAGATAGAGAGAGAGAGAGAGCAAGGAAGCAAATTATCATGTTATGGTACGAGAAATTACAATATCTTATTAACGATGATGCCTAGAGGCCAACAGCTATGAGCCCCATCTATGTTTCTCTTTCTTTGAAAAGTGGAGATACCATTAAACTAAGTTCAAGATTACCATTTTTGTTTAATACTTCTCTTAATTTATGTTCAAAATTATAATCAGAATCTCTCATAAATGTCTCCTTGTTTCATAGATTTGGGTTACCCCAAACTTTTTAGTAAGTAACTTTTTAGCAAGTAACTTTTTAGCAGTAGCTTGGGTTATTTTTTGGGATTCTTCTTCACATAACATAACAAAAGAGAATTAGAGATGACTGGTAGTAATAGTTAGCAAGGTTAATTAGACTTACTGATCCTATAATCACAAATGATTTATGGCCTCCTTTGGCACTAATTTTCATCTTCACTTTTTCAACAGCCATAGTATTTCAGCAAAAAACATGTCCAACAGTAAGAACAGACAAAATATGGTCTTTTCCTTATAAAGAAGTGCAGTTTCATGTTTTTACTATCAATCCATTTTGCAAGTAGGTCAATGTCATCAAACTGGAATATCATTTGGCTCCTTCAAAATCACCAGAATATTCACCAACACCTATTTGTTCACGTCAATTTTCTTATGAGCTGTAACATCCAAAGGCAAGGTATCCCAAAAAGATTAGATTGTGAGCTTTAAGATACAATACAATGTTAACATTTAAAAATTAAAAATAAACAAGACAAACTAGAAACTTGAAATAGAACAATTTTCTTATAGATCGAGTGGGATCCATACCGTTTATGTAGGACACACCATCCACTTCATGAGGTTGCATATTATACTGGATGTTTGAAATGTTTTGATATTGTTGAACCCTATCACCCCAATAGGGTTTTGCGACAGTTTGGTAGGGTCCAAACCATCCCCCCAGAACCATTATCTCATATTCGAGCTACACGGGGCAGTAAACCAGGACAGTACAGAATCATGTATCAATACCATGACACGATATAGGCGCAATGGGAGAATCATGGGTTGTCCATTAATGCTTATAGTGTGCCTGTACAGCAACGACCATCTGAATGTGTACGGGGATACCGTGAGTGGTATGCTTGTGTTTCGCATCGGGTTGTTCAAAATCCTACACATCACTCTCAGTTTGATCTACGTGTTCAACGTCCCGAGAATGATGTTACTATGGATCCTGAGTGGGTAAGCAAATTATGAATTACCTTTTTTCACTTTTAAGTGGTTCACCATAAATCAAATACTAAGTACGATTTTTATCAATTTTTTTGCAGTGTAATGATGTTGCTTTCAATGTTGGTACTGCAGTCTATAGGCTCGGTCGTGATGAGTGTGTCTTTCACCCTGACATGCTGTATGAAACCATTGGTCGCATGCTGCAAGTTCTTGATGGATAGAGTTTGGGATCTACTTCGACACATACAGAGCATCAAGTCTACTATCGTAAACATCGTAGGATGGACCGTACATGAGGATTGAGATCTACTTTTTGTTTAATGACATAATTTTGCATAATGTCTAGCCTATATACGTTTTGGGATATGGTTTTGTGTTAACCGTACATGATATTTGGGATGTAGTTTTTTTTTTTTTATGGCATAGTTTTTGTTAAAGCGTAGCCTGTACAGAATTTGGGATCTAGTTTTTTTTTTATGACATAGTTTTTGTGAATGCCTAGGCCGTACAGAATTTGGGATATACTTTTCCCTAATGGCATAGTTTTTGTGGATACCTTAGATCTTTTGTAAACTAGATGCTTGGTTGGACAAGTAATGAATTGTCATACTTTTGTAAGAAATTTAAACAGTTTCACATCTATTTTGTATTCAATATTTATGTCAATGGAAATTTATTTTGGCGAACATATGGATTTGTTATTGTTTGTAATGCATTGTAATGGTATTGAAGTATTTTGGAGGGATATGGTACCATTTGCTGGAAGTAACATTGTTTTTTTCAGTGCTATGGGCCAGTTCAGCTTCATACTACTACACAATTTGAATTATTCTGGTGTTCGGTTGCCGGAAACAATAGATCCCTCCAGCATTTAGTTGCTATATATTTCCAGAGCCACCTTATCCTAAACAACGTTTTTTTATTTGTGCTTGGCCCGTTTGGTAATACAATGCTAAACAATTTGAGCTACTCTAGTTCTATGTTACCGGATAAAATTTTGTTTCCCAGCATTATGTTACCGTTCAATTGGATAATTTTTGTTTGCTTCCCAACAAAGCCAGTAGAGTCCACATTGAAGTGTCTGTTCGGTCACACAATGCGAAACAATTTACAAAAATTCAGTTCTATAACGCCGGAATAAATGGTTTTTCCAGGCTTTTGTGGCTATACAATTACAGAGCCACTTCCTCCCAAATGATGTGGTAATAATTTGTGCTGGGGCTGTTTGGTAATGAAATGCTAGTGAATTTTAATTAATCTAGTATTGTGTTACCAGACAAACTTTCTGTAACGCCGGAATAAATGGTTTTTTCCAGGCTTTTGTGGCTATACAATTACAGAGCCACTTCCTCCCAAATGATGTGGTAATAATTTGTGCTGGAGCTGTTTGGTAATGAAATGCTAGTGAATTTTAATTAATCCAGTGCTGTGTTACCAGACAAACTAGTTTTTCCCAGCATTATGTTGCCATACAACATGAGAATTTCAATTTGCTTCATAACAAAGTCAGTGGAGCCCACTATGATGCTAGACTTATGATGTTAGACTTATATTTTTTTTTTCAGCACTGTGATGCCGGACTATGTTATTTTGTTCAATTTCGAAAAACCGAACAAAAGTCGCACACCAACCCAGAAAATCGAAACAAAAACCAACCAAACTATAAAAAAAAACTCACCATTTCACTTCTTTGATAGTTTTTCACCACCGTTTTTTCATCCATTGCTGTTTTTGATGATCAAAACACTATGATTATCAGTTTTCCAAAAGAGATGTGTAAGAGAAAAGAAACGTTGAGAAAGGAAAAAGACAAGTAGGAATTGAAAGGTCAGGGAGTGTAAGGAGATAATTAAATACCTTTAATTTTAGTGTTTTGTCCTTTTAAGTAATTTCACATATGGATAAAATTGAAAGAAAAAAACAATCTTATATCGAAGGTGTAAAGAGGTAAAATGGTGGTGTAAGTAGAATCACCCTTTTTTTTTTTTTTTTAACCTTTTATATTTGAAATCATTCCCACTTTAGTCATTTAAATTTAATTTTTTTACTTTAACTCTTCATATTTATAATCTATCCCACTTTGATCCTTCATATTTGCAATTATTCCTACTTTATTTCTAGACTAACTTTCATCTAAAAAACTAATAGAATCTGCCACATCACTAACATATCAACTCTATGTGTGATGTAAAAAATTCACTAAAGATGCAAAAAATAAAAGACAAAAAATTGAATTTTTTTTTAGTCATTAGTGAACTTTTTTTTTCAAATTTATTCATAAACATTATTACATTATAGATACAGCTAAAAAAATTTTAAAAAATTTAACTAAAAAAATTATAAAAAAAATACTAAAGATGAAAAATGAAAACATACTGACTCAAACATCTGTATTATCAATTCTAAAATGAAAATTTTACTATCGTTTTTTTTTATTTAGTGAACTTTTTTTTTTTTTAGTTAAATTTGTTTTTATTTTTTTAGTTGCATCTAATCTAAATGCATCTATAATGTAATAATGTTTATGAATAAATTTGAAAAAAAAAAAAGTTCACTAAAGACAAAAAAAAAATTCCAATCTTTTTGTTTTTTATTTTTTATTTTTTGCATCTTTAGTGAATTTTGTACATCACATATGGAGCTGATATGTTAGTGATGTGACAAATTCTGTTACTTTTTTGGATGGAAGTTAGTCTAGGAGTAAAGTAGGAAGAATTGCAAACATGAATGACCAAAGTGGGAAGGATTACAAACATGAAGGACCAAAGTAGGAAAAATCAAACTTAAAGGGTCAAAGTGAAAATGATTGCAAAGATGAAGAACAATAGTGGGAAAGATTGTAAACATAAAAGGCTAAAGTGGAAAAAACTAAACTCAAAGGGCTAAAGTAGGAAATGGGTGAAACTTTAGAGGGGCAAAGTTTAATTTACCCATAGGGAAAGTATATAATTAGAAAAATACGAGAATCTCAAATATTTTACTAAGGTTGTGTTTGGTTAGAGGATTTGGGGAGAAATTCAAAAAAGAGAAAGAAAAAAAAAAGTGTAAAATTAGGTAAAATTTAGGTATATTTTATTTACATTTCACCTACTTTTTTCATTTTCCTTTCTAAATCTCTCATCAAATCTCTCAACCAAACACATCATAAATGTTTTACATTTATGTAAGTGTGAAATTCAGATGGTGTGGGTTCTATATGGGTCCCACACCAATGTGAGATATTTGGTAGAATATTTGTTACTCCCCCGTCTTAAAATAATAGTTCTTTTTGGAAAATCAAATTTTTTTAGGGCTGCTATTTACCTCTACCTTATCTCTTTGAACCCCCACCCACTTAATTAAGTTTCTCCCATTTTCTCTTCGAACGCTCACCATAATCCCAATTATATGCCTCTTCTTTAAACCCCCAACTCATCACCTTTGGCCACCGCCATTGTCACGACCCAAACCTGTCCCTATAGGTTTAGCATCGTAACCGACCAGTAATCTTGGGATTAACAAAGGCCTCTAAACGGATCATCACATAATAAGGAGCTGCAGAAGCAAATATATAAAACATATATAGTCTATAGAACTGTGCAGGCATACATGAGACAAAAATTTTAAACTTTATATACATAAACATGACGTCATATAAGTAATAGTCTTACATCAATTCACTTACAGATAACCAAAATGGGACTTAGCTCAATATACAAATAAAACAAAGGAAACTTAAACGGGATTCTAGATCACAAAACATTGACCACAAGCAGGTTTCGGAACCTCCACGAGAGGCACTATGGTTGGCTAGACAAAACTGACCTCCAGGCAACAACTTAAGCCTGGTCACGCGCTTGATCACCTACATACATAAATAATACGATAAGCTAGAACCCAGTGAATAATAACAAAGTAAAGGTTTTAATGAATGATGTCTATAATAGATTCAAAATTTAGATTCATATTTAGAAACAGATACATATTTATATACATATTCATGTTCAAAGTTCATACATGACATGATCATACGCGGTACATCCATTAGCGTTAACAAATCCAATGACCCATGAAGGGAAGGCCATAAAGGCATTCCGATGACTCATGTGCACAGAGACGTTTCCGATAACCCATAAAGAGATAGCCATAAAGACATTCCAATGACCTATAAAGGGACGTATATCATATGATGTTAAAGATGCCACGACTACATTTCAAAAACTTGGACAATCATTCATTCATATAAAACATAGCATTTTAGAAAATTGATCATTTCAAATCATCAGAAAATAATTAAAGTTAAACATAACTTTATAGAGTTATTACTTACAGATGGCTCCAATAGCAGATCAGACGAATCAAACAAACCAAATGGCTAAGGCGCATGACCTACACAAACACATAGCAGATACACATTGAAATACACATTCAGAAAACACTTAACTCATTGATTTTCTATCTTAGTGTGTTTCTAACTCTTATCCTCATTATTATGTCTTAATTAAGGCTTAGGAATACCTAAGATGCAATGAGGATACCAAAATATATGTTGCAACACTTAGTCAAATTTCTGAAAATAGGGTCTTTACTCAAACGCAAGTTCCTTTGCTCGAGCTAAGGTTCAAAAATAAGGGTGATCACTTGAGTAGTTTGCAAAACTCTGCAAAAGTACTAGTTGCATGATTTTTTCGCTCAACGGATGCTCGACGATCGCTCGAGTGCAAGACTAAGTAAACAAGATCCTTGCTTGAGCACAACTTTGGTCGCTTGAGCGGTCTGCAAAACTTTGTAAAAATTCTAGGAGCATGAATTTTACGCTCGAGCCAACTTTTGTTCACTCGAGCGGAAGTGCAAAACCAAGAGTGGTCACTCGAGCGGTGATACAAAATTCTAGAATTGTTAAATTGATGTTCAAGATACAAAACTCAATTTCAAAGCTTTAAAACACATCCTTTGGGCTCAAAACTTGAGAACTCATGCCTAAACTTGTAAAACCTCAAGAATTAAGAATCATTTAGCAAAATCAAGCCCCAAAAGTAAATCAATTGTCCAAAATTCAACTTGAAACTTTGAAAGCATAACATGTAGGTAATGAATTGAATTCAAAGCCTCCAAATCATGATCAAATAAGGTAAAATGATGGAAAACATGATGAATTCCCAAAATTAAGGTACAATTGCTACATATATGTGACAATTCTTGAAAATTAAGCTTAAAATGTAAGAAAATATGCATGCATGCATGGTATGACTTAAATTCCTTCATTTCTAGCTCAATTATCATGTTTAAACACTTTAATCTCTAGAATTCTTACACTAATGTCTTGAATACAAACTTTAGGAATACAATTCATACCTAGAGTTCCCAACTCTTTGAATTCTAGAAATTTCTTGCACAACTCTTCCAATTTCTTTCAATTGACTAGTAATCCCTCTCTTTTTTTCTCCCTTAAGCTTCAATCTTTTCCTCTCCCTCTCTTCTCACGTTTTTGCTTTTAGTGGTGACAAAAAGATGATGAAGTGTGTGTATAGTGGTGGAATGAGACAACATTGAGCTTATATAGGTACCATAAGTGGAATTTAATTAATTCTTACTTGGATTAAATATTTATTTTATTCTATTTATTTGGTTCTGAATCAAATTTCAATTGAACCTACCGTAATGTTCTAAAAATTCCAAATAACACATAAATCAAGTCAATTTCGTGATCAGATACCGATAAGGCCTTCAATTTGCATAATGAAACAAAACCACAGACAGATCTTTCTACAACAGACAAATATAAATGCAAATAACATATAATACATGCAATTAACGTAGAATTTCATTCTAATTACTTATTAAGCATTCTTAATCAAAGATTATATACTAATCATAGGTCGGGGTTGTTACAGTCTTCCCCTTTAAAGAGTTTGGTTATCTAAACTCGAATTACCTTCGTTTTGGAAGAATATTGGGTCCAAAGGGAACAAATCAGGATATCTCTTCATCATATCCTCTTTTGTTTCCCACGTTGCATATGTCCTTCCATGATTTTTCCAATCTACTTTCACCAATGGAATTTCTTTATGCCTCAGTATTTTAATTCGGCGGTTCATAATTTGAATTAGCCTCTTTTCATATGTATAGTCATTCTTCAGAAGCACATATGTTGGCTCAATAACATGGTGCGGATCCCGCAAATACTCCTGAAGCATCGAAACATGAAAAACATTATGCATGTTCTCCATAACCGGAGGTAAGGCTACTTGGTATGTCACAGGATTGATTTTCTCAATAATTTCATGCAGCCCAATGTATCGTGGTGCCAACTTTCCTTTAACCCCAAATCGAGTTCGCCTTTTCATTGGAGTTACTTTGATAAACACATGATCACCGACTTCATATTTCCTCTCTCTTCTCCGGATATTCGTATAACTCTTTTGGCGACTTTGGGTGGTTTTCAAATGTTCTTAAATCAGTTTCACTTTCTCAGTTCTTTCTTGCACAAGTTCCAATCCCAACAACGGTCTATCACTTACTTCGGCCTAATAAATCGGAGATCGGCATTTTCTACTATACAACGCTTCATAAGGAGCCATATCGATACTCGAATGATAACTGTTGTTGTACACAAATTCAGCCAATGGCAAGTAGGTCTCCCAATTTCCTTAGAAATCGAACACGCACATTCTAAGCATATCTTTCAAGGTTTGAATGGTTCATTCAGACTGGCCATCTGTCTGCGGGTGAAAAGCATTACTCAATCTCAATTCAGTCCCCAAAGCTTGTTGCAAACTCTGC
This sequence comes from Camellia granthamiana, assembly GCA_036172215.1. Classification (NCBI taxonomy): domain Eukaryota; kingdom Viridiplantae; phylum Streptophyta; class Magnoliopsida; order Ericales; family Theaceae; genus Camellia; species Camellia granthamiana. The sequence continues at coordinate 105,651,972 of CM069905.1, read as the reverse complement.
CAGAATCTTGAAGTGAACATAGGATCTCTATCAAATATAATAGTTAACGGCACGCCGTTCAATCTTGTAATCTCATTCACATAAATGTTAGCTAATTTGTCTGCATTATAAAAAGTCTTCATAGACAAAAAGTGAGCAGACTTAGTTAAGCGATTAACAATGACCCAAACAGAATCCATACCTCGGGAAGAACGAGGCAATCCAATAATAAAGTCCATCGTAATGTGCTCCCATTTCCATTCCAGTATTGGAAGTGGTTGCAGTAGTCCAGCAGGTCGTTGATGCTTGGCTTTCACTTGTTAACAGTGCAAACATCTAGCTACAAAGTCTGCAATACTCTTCTTCATGCCAAGCCACCAAAAATTCTGTTTCAAATCTTTGTACATTTTTGTATTTCCGAGATGCATAGCAAATTTGGAGTTATGAGCTTTAGTCAAGATACGCTTTCTAAATTTAGAACAATCTGGTATGCAAAGTCCTCCTTAAAATTTCATAACATTGTCTTCAAACACAAATCCGGGCCTTGGTTTTGACCCAATCTCATCAACAATGTTTTTCAAAAATTCATCTTGTAATTGTTTTTCTTTAACTTCCTCAACTATGGTCGGTTGTGCAAAGATGGCGGCTAAAACTCCACCATGTTCACTCAAAACCACTTCAATTTCATTTCCAAATCGCACAACAATTCTTTCTGGCCAATGAGCAAATATGACAAATTCCCAATAGACTTTCGGCTCAGAGCATCTACAACTGTATTTGTCTTTTCCGGATGGTACAAAATTTGCAAGTCATAATCTTTAATCAACTCTAACCATCTTCTTTGTCTCACGTTTAATTCTTTCTGAGTAAAGAAATATTTCAGGCTTTTATGATTAGTATACACTTCACAAGTTACTCCATACAAATAATGGCGCCAGATTTTCAATGCAAAAACCACAGTTGCAAGTTCAAGGTCATGGGTCGGATAATTCTTCTCTTGTGGTCAGAGTTGACGAGAAGCATAAGCAATCATTTTACCATTTTGCATTAACACATATCCCAAGCCTTTGTATGACGCATCACTATAAATTTAAAATCCGTCTGTACCATTAGGCAATGTTAGAATCGGTGCAGTTACCAATCTAGTCTTCAATTCCTGCAAGGCTGACTCTCGTTGATCATTCTAATCAAATGATATATTTTTCTGTGTCAACTATGTCAATGGCATGGCAAGTTTGTAGAAGTCTTTTACAAATCTTTTGTAGTAACCAGCAAGTCCTTGAAAATTTCTCGCTTTAGATATATTTGTCAGTCTTGGCCAGTCTACAATAGCATCAATCTTCTGTGGATCAACTGATATGCCATCTTTATTGAACGCATGCCGTAGAAAAGTCACACAATCAAGCCAGAATTCGCATTTGGAGAATTTTGCATAAAGTTTCTTTTCTCTCAAGGTTTGTAACATAATTCTCAGATGATTTTCATGTTCTTCCCTGCTTTTAGAATAAATCAATATATCATCAATGAACACAACAACAAACTCGTCAAGAAATTGTTTAAACACTCTATTCATTAGGTCCATTAAGGTGGCTGGTGTATTTGTTACTCCAAATGACATTACCAAAAACTCATAATGCCTATATCTAGTCCGGAAGGCAGTTTTCTCTATGTCTTCTACTTTAACTTTCAATTGGTGGTATTTCAATCTAAGGTCAATTTTTGAAAACACTTGGCCTCCCTAGAGTTGGTCAAACAAATCATTTATTCGGGGCAGTGGATATTTGATTTTTGACTGTTACTTTGTTCAATTCCCGATAATCAATACATAATCTCAAAGACCCATATTTCTTCTTGATAAATAGGACAGGAGCATCCCAAGGTGAAGTGCTCGGTCGGATAAACTTCTTATCTAACAATTCTTGAAGTTGGACCTTCAGTTCTTTTAATTCGGTGGTCGACATTCGGTATGGGGTTTTAGAAATCGGTTGTGTTCCAGATACAACATCAATAGCAAACTCAACTTCCCTATCTATCAGACCTTCGAACAAATCATTAGGGAACTCATCAGAAAATTCATTGATTACAAGGATGTTCTCTACATTAGTACTATCTGTAGGCTCGATCAATACATAACACAAATAACCCCGGCAACCCTTTCTCAACAATTTAGTAGCCTTCATAGAACAAATCAAATACGGAGGAGGAACTATACCATTCCCACAAAACATAAACTCAAACAATTTGGGTGGTCAAAATACAATAGATTTATTCACAAAATCAATGGTAACACAATATTTGGTCAACCAATCCATACCCAGAATATAATCAAAGTGAGTAATGTTCAAGGGCAGCAAATCAACATATAATAATACATCCCCAATCATGATGTCACACGTAAGATACACATAACCACATAACATAGAACCTCTAGATGGTGTAGATACAGACAATAAATAATTCAGAGATTCTAAAGGTCTAGTCAACTTTTCGGAAAAAGCATGCGATAGAAATGAATGAGTCGATCCTGAATCTATCAACACATATACGTTTTGAACACAAATAGGGAGTATACCTGACACCACCGATTTGGTGTTCTGTACATCACTAGGTACAAGTGCAAATACTCATCTCTGCCTTATGGTTTTTCTCCCAGTGTTAGCCCTTGTATTCATTCTTGATGTAGAAGTGGATCCAATTGAACTTGTTGTTGGGCGGTTAGCATTTTTGGACCCGACAGGACAATCTCTCATCATGTGGCCAGTTTTTACCACACCTAAAACAGGCATCCGTTGCTCGATAACAAACACCCATGTGTTTCCTACCACATTTTGAGCAAGTTAGTGTAAAGCGACTACTCTAGCTTGAGCTACTAGAGGATCATGTGTTTTGCTTCTTTGCAAATGACCCTGACCCTTCTTGAAATTGAATCTGGACCTCTTGCCTCTCCATTCGGTTGTTGGGGCCTTAATCTGTTTCATTGCGACTAAGTTGGCTTTAGCCATTAGGGCTCTATCAAGCACATCCACATATTTGGGTAGTTTTAACACACCAACCAGATCAAAAACTTCTAGATCTAGCTCTCCTTTGAATTTGTTAGCTTTCTTATAATCCGTGTCTTCCATGTGTGGGGCAAAATGGGCTAATTCAGTGAACTTGGCCTCGTAGTCTGCTATTAACATTTTGTCTTGCCTAAGTTCTTGAAATTCAGACAATTTCCTATCCTAGAAACACTAAGGGAAGTATTTCTTATAAAAGATCTCTCTGAATTGATCTCGAGTTAAAGTCTCACTGTTATCACAGATAAGCATCCACCAACATCGAGTTTCATCCTTTAAAGTGTAAGTGGCTAATAAAACTTTCTAAGTCTTGGTACATGGAAATACTTCAAATAACTTTTCAATTTCTAGCATCCATATTTCAGCCTTTAAAGGTTCAACTCCACCCAAAAAAGTTGGTGGCTTCATCTTATTGAATTTCTGAGTCAAACTAATGATATCATTGTTTACCAATTCTGCTTGGACCGAAGGGGCGCAGGAGGCAAAGGTTGTTGTCTTTGTTGTTGCATTATTGCTTTTATCAAAACTTCAGGCTTTCTTTCCATTCAGTTCATCCGAGTCTTGGAAGATTTAGCTATACCATCACTTCTTGTATTTTCCATTTGCTATAGGTAAACAGAGCACTAATAAACATAGGCAAATAATTCTTTTCACAGTGTTCAATTTCAGTTCATTTCATTTCAATGTCAATGTATATTGGCTCAGATATGTTTATATACTTCACACACATTCACATATACAGATGTAATGTCCCTAATTCTTATTAGGACATCATATAGCTCATATGGACTCGTGTGTGCAATATAACTCGTGCTCTGATACTACTCTATCACGACCCAAACTCGCCCTTATAGGTTTAGCGTCGTAATTGGCCAGTTATCCTAGGATTACCAAAGGCCTCTGAACAAATCATCACATAATAAAGAGCTGCGGAAGCAAATATATAAAACATACATAATCCATAGAGCTGTGCAGACATATATGGGACACAAATTTTAAACTTTATATACATAAACATGACGTTATATAAGCAACAGTCTTACGTCACTTCACTTACTGATAACCAAAATAAGACTTAGCCCAATATACAAATAAAATAAAGAAAACTTAAACGGGATTCTGGATCACAAAACATTAATCACAAGCAGGTTTCGGAACCTCAGCAGGAGGCACTGTGGTTGGCTGGACAAAATTGACCTCCAAGCAACAGCTTAAGCCTGGTCACGCAACAGCTTAAGCCTGGTCACGCGCTTGATCTCCTACATACATAAATAATACGGTGAGCTGGAGCCTAGTGAATAATAACAGAGTAAAGGTTTTAATGAATGATATCTATAACAGATTCAGAATTCATATTCATATTCAAAAACAGATACATATTTATATTCATATTCATATTCATGTTCAAAGTTCATACATTTTACACGATCATACGCGGTATATCTATTAGCTTTAACAAATCCGATGACCCATAAAGGGACGACTATAAAGGCATTCTGATAACCCATGAAGGGACGACCATAAAGGCATTTCGATGACTCATGTGCACAGAGACGTTTCCAATGACTCATAAATGAACGACCATAAAGACATTCCGATGATCTATAAAGGGACGCATATCATATGATGCTAAGGATGCCACGACTACATTTTAGAAACTTGGACAATCATTCATTCATACAAAACATAGCATTTTAGAAAACTGATCATTTCAAATTATCAGAAAATAATTAAAGTTAAACATAACTTTATAGATTTATTACTCATAGATGAATCCAATAGTAGATCAGACGAATCAAACAAACCAAATGGCTAAGACGCATGACCTACACAAACACATAGCAGATACACATTGAAATACACATTCAGAAAGCACTTAACTCATTTCTTTTCTATCTTAGTGTGTTTCTAACTCTTATCCTCATTATAATGTCTTAATTAAGGCTTAGGAATGCCTAAGATGCAATGAGCATACCAAAATATGTGTTACAACACTTAGTCAAATTTTTGAAAACAGGGTCTTCGCTCAAACGCAAGTTCCTTTGCTTGAGCTAAGGTTCAAAAATAAGGGTGGTGGCTCGAGCACAACTTTGATCGCTCGTGAGGTCTACAAAACTCTACAAAAGTACTTGTTGCATGAATTTTTTCGCCCGACGAACGCTTGACAGTCGCTCGAGCGCAAGATTGAATAAACAGGGTCCTCACTCGAGCGCAACTTTGGTCGCTTAAGCGGTCTGAAAAACTTTATAAAACTTTTGAGAGCATGAATTGTACGCTTGAGCCAACTTTTGTTCGCTCAAATGGAAGTGCAAAACCAAGAGTGGTCGCTCGAGCGCAGAATCTATTGCTCGAGCGGTGATACAGAATTTTGGAATTTTCAAATTAATGTTCAAGATGCAAAACTAAATTTCATAGCTTTAAAACACATCCTTTTGGCTTAAAACTTGAGAAAACATGCCTAAACTTGTAAAACATCAAGAATTAAGGATCATTTTGCAAAATCAAAGCTCAAAAGTAAATCAATCGTCCAAAATTCAACTTAAAACTTTGAAAGCATAACATGTAAGTAATGAATTGAATTCAAAGCCTCCAAATCATGATCAAATAAGGTAAAATGATGGAAAACATGATGAATTCCCAAAATTAAGGTACAAATGTTGCATGCATGTGAGAATTCTTGAAAATTAATCTCGAAATGTAAGAAAATATGCATGCATGCATGGTATGACTTAAATTCCTTCATTTCTAGCTCAATTATCATGTTTAAACACTTTAATCTCTAGAATTCTTACACTAATGTCTTGAATACAAACTTTAGGATACAATTCTTACCTAGAGTTCCCAATTCTTTGAATTCTAGAAATTTCTTGCACAACTCTTCCAATTTCTTTCAATTGACTAGTAATCCCTCTCTTTTTTTCTCCCTTAAGCTTCAATCTTTTCCTCTCCCTCTCTTCTCACATTTTTGCTTTTAATGATGACAAAAAGATGATGAAGTGTGTGTATAGTGGTGGAATGATACAACATTGAGCTTATATAGATACCATAAGTGGAATTAATTAATTCTTGCTTGGATTAAATATTAATTTTTTTTTTCTAATTATTTGGTTCTGAGTCGAATTTTAATTGAACCTACCATAATGTTCTAAAAATTCCAAATAACACATAAACTAAGTCAATTTCGTGATTAGATGCCAATAAGGCCTTCAATTCACATAATGAAACAAAACCACAGACAAATCTTTCTACAACAGACATGTATAAATGCAAATAACATTTAATACATGCAATTAACGTAGATTTTTATTTTAATTACTTATTAGGCTTCCTTAATCAAAGATTATACGCTAATCACAGGTCGGGGTTGTTACAACCGTTGCTATGCCGCCACCGCTGCCTTCCCAGCTCATCACTCCACCACTGTCGTCATTGCCTTCCAACATAGATCTTCATCTTCATCGACGATCAACCCAAATCTTCATCTTCATCAACAAGCAACCCAGATCCCGTCACGTCGTCGACCCCGTCACCATCGCGCCTCTAAACCATATTGATCCAACCATGCACAGAGAAAGAGAGAGAGAGAGAGATTGCAGATCTTCATCTTTATCGACGGCCAACCCAGATCTTCATCTTCGTCCAAAGCAACCCAGATCCCATTGCGTTGCCGTCGCTATCCTAACTCTAACGACCCAACCATGCACAAAGAGAGAGAGAGAGAGAGAGAGAGAGAGATTGCAGTGATGGTGGGTTTCGCGATTGAAAGGAGTAGAGATCTCGATTGCAGAAAAGATCGCAATTCATAAGAAGAAGAAGAAGAAGAAGAAGAAGAAGGAGATTAAGGTGGCGACTGGTGATGAAGAGCTGGCCGGTGGCAGGTGGAGGTGGTAGCCGGAGTTGAGAGGGGTTAGGGTTAGGGTTAGGGTTTGGAAAATTAAGGTTAGAAGATGAGAGATGAGGGTAAAAGTGGAGTTTTATGTTGGGATAAAATTGAAAAAAAAAATGGAAGATATGGGGGTTTTAAAAAGAAAGGTAGCGGTAAATAGCAGTCTTCAATGTTTTTTGGTGATACAATTATTACACTTTGAAAATATTGATTTTCTAAAATTACCCTTTGATAATACTTGTTTTAGAGAATATCAATTGTCATAATTATACTTTTTTGTGTTGTTAATGAATTTAAAAGAATGGCAAAATATAAAATTCATATTATTTTAATCCTTAATTTTTGAAAATGGACTGATATTTTAGGATAATGAAAAATGAAATAAGAAAATAAGGTAGTATTTGGTAGAATTTTAGAATTATGATTTGAGAATAGAGTGTACTTTGAATTTGTGAATTTTGGAAATATGATTTGAAAAGAGAAAATTGGTTTAGTTATAAATTTTGAAAAGAGTTTTGAATTGAGTTTTAAATTTTTGATATGACATATGAAATGAAAAAAGTTGTTTGGTCATGAATTTTGAAAAGAGTTTTCAAAACTTAATTCAAAAACTTATAACTCATAACCAAACACAAAACTCTAAACTCTATTGAATTTCAAAACTTAATTCAAAAGCTTATAACTCATAATCAAACACAAAACTCAAAACTCTATTAAAAATTATATTCAAAACTCATAACCAAATTCTTTTTAAAATTCAATTCAAAAAATAATTTGTCATTTTGGTCTAAAAAAATAATTTCTATATTTAAAAAATATAAAAAACAAATATAACTTTTTTTTCCCTAAATAACAGATGGCGATTGGCGATTGGCAATTGCAAAAAAACAAAAAAACAAAAAAAAAATTACATTGTTCCAGTCAACTGAGGAAACGTCCGGGAGGATGATCGGGTAGACTCAAAATTCAAAAACTCCTCTGCTTTTCAGAATGGAGAAGACGAAAGAGAGAAAGTATGTATGAATCTACCAAACGTAAAAAAAAAATATGTTTTGAAATGTATAGTGGAATCACATTTTTAAAACTCCATCCAAAGAGTGCATGTAAACGGAGGGGTGAAATTATAATTAGAAAATATAACTAAACACACCCTAATATTTTGAGATGGAAAGAATAAAATATTTAAAATCTTTAACATTATTCAAATGAGCATGTGTATAGTATCTTTGTTGGCGGTTAATAATTGGTGAGTTGGGGTTTGTTCTTATTCGTTGTGTTGTGTAGCAAAGTGATTTTGGCTTGGGGGGCAAAGCTAACTTGAAAATGGAAATCAACAAAATTTATCACAATCTCCATTTTTAATTAGCTGTAAAAACAACTTTAAACTTATATGTTTAGAGTTATGTTAATTTAATTCTTTCCTTCTTTCTTTCTTTTTTTATGTTGTTTTTTATCATTAATTTAAATTTTTATTTTAGTTTATGAATATGATGATCATCATAATTTAAAGTTAAATCACATATTATCATAAAAAAAATTAGAATAATAAAACTACACCTAGAAACACACTAATATGATGCAAAATGTTAATTTTCAAAAACATTGGTTAAAATTTTTTAGTATAGCTAAATCAAGTGTTTGAAAATTTGGACGAAATAGGATTACACTATTTTTGTATTGGTTTACTTGAGAAAATAATACATATCGACTAATACAAAACAGTATTCAAAACCTTGGTGTGAGCAAGGAAAAAAAAATTCACTTCTTTCTCTAGTGTAAGCACAAAATTTTCTTAATATGGCAATTCAAATATTTGTTAAAAGGGTTAAACTTAGTTTACAATTAAATTTTGTTACTATCCTTAATTTAAGTAATTATTATTATTAATTAGAAATTCAAATAATTATTAAAAGGGTTCAATTAATTGAATAAACTTTTAAAACAACTACAACAATAAAATAAATAAAAAATTGATGACCGAGGTATCCGGGCTCTGATTTTTGACCCGTCCGACTAATCCTCAATCACAGTAACCCACCGCCGTGGCTCCCATTTAAATCTCAAAGGAAATCAAACTCGTGACCGTGCGCCTTACCCACACAGTCACGCGTACGCCCTTACCACTGGGCCACTTGGGGATGGGTACAACTACAACAATAATAACTCAATCTATTGAGTTAAATGGAAAATTCTTTTAGGACTAGTCTTAAAATTATTAAATTAGGATTGATTTCGTTTGGCTGAAGCAGTTCAGGAGATGGATCTTGAGTTCTTTAGAAATAGAGTTTTAGAAATGGAGTTTTAAATGATGACTGGAACGACATGGGCTAGAACGTAACTCATTTGGTTTGACTTTTTCAGGGTCTTTTGGGGAATATTAGGGGATGTAACCCATCCTATGGTTTGTGCAGTAGCTTGATGCAATCTACTGTTAGTCATTGGGATCATGTGGAAGGTGATGCCAAAGTATACTTACAGATCTGGAGCTTATCATCCTAAGTAATCGTGATGGTTTACAAAGTTTAGTTATATATATCTAGTCTAATATATATATATATACAGATAGGGAAGCTTCTCTCCAATCCACAGAGTCGACCGGGGAGTATTATCGAGTTTGTGAAACTCATCACGAGTCTCGTTTCGATAATTCAAACTATTCAATATATAGAGTTCGTCGAGTACTTTGTATTTGAAAAAAATTATGTTGATCGGCTGTCGGTAGTCCCTTGATTGAAACACATTTTTCTCAATTGTAAATATGATTTTAAAAATAAATTGTTAACAAAAATGTATTCCGATCAAGGGGCTACTGATATCCAATCAACGTGAGTTTTTATAAGCATGAAACACTCGATGAGCTCTATACACTGAACAGTTCGAATCATTGAAACATGACACATAGTGGGCTTCACGGATTTAACAGTATGCTCCCATCTACACAATGTACTGGAAAGCCACTCCCAAGTAATTATTCTCTAATTTGAAATTGAGTAAAGGTTTGGGGTGGATTGGAGTTTTAGAATGAAAAGAAAGATAGAGAGAAAATAATTAAAATTTGGAAAAGAAAATGAAAAAAAGTTGAATATGAAAAACACATCTAAGTAGCTTAGGTGTACCAATAAAATAAAAAATAAAAAATAAAAAAAATCTTCTTAAGATTTAATGGATGTACTAATTTATTATTTGGGTATAAATAGAATCACCTGTACCTTGGGCTTCAGCTATTTTCGGTCAAGTCCATGAAGTGCATTAAAGCCCAAGTCAAGGTGAGGCCCAATCTAAATTTCAGTAGAAGTATCTGAGCCCAATTGAACTTAAAACCCAAATTGAAAAAATAAATTTTGGTAAATTACAAATACACCCCTAAAACTTACTTAAAATACGGATTATCTCATGTGATTTTAAAATTACATCTCATCCCTACAAGTTTTTAATTACATAACAAATTATCCCTTTTATAAATAAATCACTAATTCAATTAATAATTTTTAATGATATCAGAATATATTTCAATTAACAATTCATGTAATTTTATTCTTGTAAATGAGAGTAGTTACAAATTTCATGTTAACTATTAATTCTGTTAAATAAAAACTCTAACAATGGAGTACGTGTAATTTTTAAATTATAAGGAGCAATTTGTATTTTAAGCAAATCTCAAGATGTATATTTGTAATTTACCCAATTAATAAATAGGGAAAAAAATGAGAAAAGATAAAAATAGAAGAGAACACTAGAAAAAACAAAAGAAAAAAAAAAAGAAAAAAATGAAGAAGATGAAGTAACATGCATTATGCTGTAGCATTGCAGAATATGGGGGAGAGAGAAATGGATTCCACCCAAGAAGGGAAGGCCCAAGAGGGGCCCATCAGATTATGGATTTACATGTGTGAGAGAGAATGTTGGAAACATATGTGAGCAATATTTTTTTTTTTTATAAAAAAAAAAAAACACAAATGAATAAATAAATAAAGAGAAGTGTATCAATGAGTCCCTCGGGTGACAAAAAATGGGTGTTTAAGGGCGGGCCTTATTAATGAGATTTATTTATTTATAAATTTTATTTTATTTTTACTTATCGAGATCTTTAAAATACTCTTCTTTTATCTTCTTCATCCCCATTATCAATATTATTATCAATACTATTTACATACACACACTCACTCACTGTTACTTACATAATTATTCACTTATAGAAACAAAAACACACATAGACATAGACATAAAAAAAAAAAAGTAATAGAGACTAGTTTAATAAATTTATAAAAATACATTCAATGATAAATTTATCACTAATCGATTTGTAAAAAAATTACAAATGGAAAATTTATCACAAAAAATAAAATCTAAATTTGATTTGTAGCATACATGATTTAAAAGAGGTAGAGAAAGAGGGAGAGATATGGAGAATCACCATTATTTCGAGCCATTTAGAATCAATTTCACCGTTAGGACAACTAGATTTGTGTAGATCTAGATGAGGTCGTTGGAAAATAGTGGCTAATGAGGATGTCATGATAGAAAATGGTTGCACTAATAGAAGATGCGATGGCGATATGGTGATTGTATAGATCGACGATAATAGAATATAGATCGGCAATAGTAGAGATGGTTAGTGAACAATGGCAGTAGATCGGTGATGGTGGAGATAGTTAATGGTGGCGGTGGTTGAATGATGACGATGAAGGTGGCGGTGGTAAGTGGATGGCGATTACGACAATGACGATGGTGGTAACGAGTGAACGGTGATGATGGCAATGGAGGTGGACAATAATAGTGTGAAACTTTTGAAGAAATGATGGAGAGAGAGAGAGTCAATAGGATTCATACGTATTTAAGTCCATTTAATGGAACTAGTCGTAATTAACCATAAAGAAACGATAGTGTGACTTGTGTATGTGGACTGGACCAAGTTCGCCTCTAAGTTTAAGCTTTTGGGTCAAGCCCATAAAAGGAATATAAGCCCAATCAATCTTGAGGCCCAGTTGAGACCAAAAAAAGAAAAGTATAAAAGAAAAGTGGGAACATAAAAAGAGTAAGACTAAAAAACAAATGAAAAAAAAAAACGAGAAGAGAGAAGGCATTTTAGCATTTTTTTTTTTTTAAAAAAAAGAGAAGGCATTTGGGCATTTTTTTAAAATTTATTTTTATGAACAACGTTAGGAATACAAAATATTCTACCAATATTTAGGATATCTAGCATTTTTGTTTTTTTATCTTACCAAATTTTGCAAGATGAATAGCATACCATCCAATTGTGTTTTTTATATTTGCCGTGATGGATTGTACACTGCTTTTAGAAAACATTGTTTATGGCACGATTGGTTTGTATTCAACATTTGGCAATGTGAGGGCCGCATCAATATCAAATTAGTTAAAATTTTATTATATTTTAATTTAAAAATTATTTTTGAGCAAAACATCAATAAATCTTAAATTTTAATTTGTTAAACCATTTGGTCCTACTTTTTATTTTGTAGACTGATAAGTCCTATTTGAATGTCAATTACGTATATATCCATTTGTTTAACATGTAATTTTTTTTTTTATGGAGGGCAAATGTAAGTTTTTACTGATGTTGTAATGACAAAAATACTCAAAAAGCTTACTATAGGCTTTTTTATGATTTCCCTCATTTCCGAACATCAGCAACGTCGACTACACCATCAACATTAACTACATCATCACACATCAGGAAACCGAACATCAGCAACGTCGACTACACCATCAACATTAACTACATCATCACACATCAGGAAACATCAACTACATCCTCAACATTATCACCACCAGCAACAACAACTACATCATCAACATCAGGAAACATCAACTACATCATCACCATCAGCAACATTAACTACATCATCAACATCAGGAAACATCAACTACATCATCACCATCAGCAACATTAACTACATCATCAACATCATCAAACATCATAAAAAATCAGCAACATCATCCAAACATCATCAGCATTAGCAACATCAACAACATCATCAAACATCAACTACATCATCAAAATCGTGAACATATCAAAATCTTCAAACATCAATTACATCATCAACTTCATCAAACATCAGCAACATCAATTACATCATCAACATCATCAAACATCAACTACATCATCAAAATCACGAACATCATCAAACATCATCGCCGGAGTCGCCTCCCACCTTGTGCCTCCGCTTATCATCAAACATCATCAATAAACTACATCATCAACGTCACTACACCATCAACATTAACTACATCGCTTATCATCAAACATCATCAAACATCATTGCGAACATCATCAAACACCATCGCCGAAGTCACCTTCCACCTTGTGCCGCCGCTTCGTACCTCGACGCTGCCTCAGACGCTATAGATCTTCAATCTCTCTCTCTCTCTCTCTCTCTCTCTCTCTCTCTCTCTCTCTCTCTCTCAGTTGCCGAAATCGAAGAGCTATAGATCTGAGCATGCCATCGCCAGAGCTATAGATCTAAGCATGCCTCATGCCGCCACTCCACAACATTGTATCCAGCGTCGACGATCGAGATCTGGAAGGTCGTAGATCTACGAATCTTCATTTTTTTCTATCACCGATCTGTGCTGTATATTTTACTTTTTTCTATCACCGATCTACCCAACATCATCGGCGGCCGAAGCACTGGACAGACTCCACTGGACGAGCTGCCATTGTTGGCAAGATTGGGAGACCTGCAAAATGAAATCAATAGGGGTGAAAATGTAAACTCCGTATATAATATACCAAAAATATATACCATACCAAAAATAAAAAGGACTAAATGGTTTAAGAAAAAACACTCAGGACTAACTAGAGCAACATTTACCAAAATGGGATTTATGAGTAATTTTTCCATTATTTTTCTATTTTAATTTTACATCTTTTAAAATATATTTTCTAACAAACTCCCATTATGTCTCTATACTATTTAAATATTTTTTATTCATTTTAATTTGGAATTATTTTTCATAAACTCAACACAATTAATTTTAAAATATAAAAAGTAATATTTTTTAATGTTTGGTTAGGATAAACTACTAGCTATATTTGTTGATTTAAAACCATCTAAATTAAAACGGCTAACTTGATAACTAGTTTGATAGAGGTGAAATTTAGTAATTTATTCACTATTTTAACTAAAAATTGAAAATAACTAATTTGATGGAGATGCTCTTGGTAAGTTAGATTACAACAAAAGGGCCACAATTGCTGGATTTGGAGTCACGTGATGCACATCGATGATTGTTGTGCGACCATGGGACTTGTTCTGAGTTTTGTTTTAATGATCCAAACCGTTCAAATTTTAAAACATATTGTGAAGAATATACATGTAAAAAATTAAATTAATCAGATATTGATAACTTTTTCATCAAATCACATTTGTATTCAGTTTGATACATACATATTAATATATATATATTGTTGTGCTTTGATAAAGAGATTATCGATATCTGATTAACTTAAATTTTCACAAGTATATTCTTCTCGATATTTTCTTAAATTGAACGATTCGAATTATTAAAGTAAGACTTGAAACGAGGCCCATGGGCCATATCCCACGGTCATTTGATTGACTAGAATCCTAAATATTTGACCTTCTCACTGTCCTGAATAATAGTTATATGGATCACTAGACTAACTGTTCTATCTTGATGCCTTTAACTAAGATCATATGGTTGTTAGATGAGTGTTAACAGAGAAGAAATGGAAAATCAACATGTTAATGCAATTTCTCCGAAAATAAATGAAATTTTGCGAGACATTTTACAATATCCATTCTCTTCTATTATATAAAAAAGGGGTAAATTACAAATGTATTATTTGAGGTTTTGTTAAAATATAAATTGCCTCTTATAATTTTAGAAATTATATCACATCCTTTTAAGTTTCTAAATGCATAAGAAATGACCATTTTTATTAGTAATAAACCATCAAGTCAATTAATTTTTGGATAAATTACAAATACACTCCCTGAGGTTTGCTTAAAATATGAATTGTCCCTTGTGATTTGAAAAATTACAAATACCTTCTTGCCAAAATTTTTTATTTAACAGAATTAATTGAAAAAGTGAAATTTCTAACTGTTCACCTATACAATAATAAAATTATCCGAAATATTAATTGAAATAAAATTTTAATATTATTAAAAACTGTTAATTTTCTTGATGATTTATTAATAAAAGGACATATTTATTATGAAATTAGAAACTTTAGGGGGCATAACATAATTTCTAGTGTACGGGGAGCAAATATTCCGCGGAGCCCGTACTCCTTTCGTTCAAGCTCCTTGTCTGTCTCATCGACCTGCGAGCACAACGGCAGTGAGCTACCCGGCGGTGTGTGGCCGAAAAACCCCTCCGACGGTTAAGTTAGTACACACACTCAGAGAGAGAGAGAGGAGAAGAGAGATAAATCACAATGAGTGTTTACCAAATGTTGTTCCATCCCCAGCATGGGGGGCGCAGTCATGCTTATATACTTTTGTGCTCAAATCTACTCCCATTAGTCTCTTGACACGTGGTGCTGCTTTCCCATCTGTCAGCACAAATCCAGCAATCACAACCTACCAAACCGCCCGACCACACTAGTGGAAGCTCGGCAGCCCAGCGGCATCACTTCGGTTTCACACCATCGCGTTGCACAACGAATCCGAGTGCTCCACTCGTCGAGCTACATACCGACCGAGCGCGGTTGTATTCTGGCATAGCCGCGTTCAAGTTAGGTTGAGCCGGTAAACCGAAGGCTTTCCTGCCGAGCTAAATATTTGAATCGCGGAACTCGGAATGGCAGGCTATCATCTCGGCCAAGTAAGCCTGGGCAAGACGTGGACCAGATCCTCGACCGAGCAAAACTGACTTTGGACATGGACAAGCCCAAGTAGCTCGGTCCCAACACGATCTTGGGCGTCGACCGAGCAAAACCATCTCTGAACAGGCCCAAGCTATCTTGGCCCAAACATGCTCGGCGCTCAACTTGCCCGACCTCTACCATAGCCCATTCCAACTCATAAATCTCCCTCTCAATTGCCCCTTAATTCTGTCCGCGAAAGCGTGACTGGGATTACATGATCCAACCGAGGTACATTCTCCGCCGGTCCTTAGCTTACAAGATGTTAACCACGCCGCTCCTTATGCTCGGTTTCTAGGCTTGCTCGGTCGACGCCTCAACTTTCTATCTTGTCTCTTCAGTACTGACGCCACCGCCATTATGAACCCGCGTCAACCATTTATTGGCCTCGAACAACCAACCCAGACGTCTTTTCACATTCAAAATTTTTGCGGTTGTTTCCTCCTATAAACATGCCAACTCTCCTTTCATTTTCTTCTTACTGACTCTCTTCCACCCCTAGACGACCTAAAGCTGCAGTGCCCTCATCAAGCTCCATTCTTGCCCTTTTCTGCATTTGTGTTCGAAGAATCAGCTCGTGCCTCCAAACTGGTAAGTTCTTCGAATCTTTTTATTGCCTTTTCCTTTGGTATTTCACATCTTAAGGCACAAAAGTAATAGGTTTTAGGATATATCTCCCAAGAACCTCCCATGCCCCCTGTTCTCTTTGCTGTTCTTCAGCCCCAGTGATGAACACATGAAGATCTGGGGCGGACCGGGCTCCAGGTCTTCTTTTGATCCCAAAAAACATCTAAACCGAGCAAATTGCGAGTTCGTAAAAAACTCCTGTAGGAACCGAGGTAGGTAGAGGGTTTGACCGCTTGACCGGGCTAACATTTGGTCCGCTTGAGCGGCCGAGCTTCTGGATTTACCTTCATGACCGAGGTGGTCTGGCACTCCACCTGATCGAGCTAAAGTCAAGCTCGTTTTGCGCGACCGCGCTCCCACTTACACTTACCCTCCTTTTCATGCAGAGTCCAAGGGGACCACACACCAACATTGAGGCTCTCAAAGACCGAGCAGCCACCAAACAAGAGTTTGTGCCAAACCAACACAGCCGTGCTAAAACCCGCCGGCTACCCATGGGGCGCTACTGCTTCCTAGTCGACACGCAGGTCGCTCTAGCCGCGTTCCGAGAAGAATACGGTATCCCAGCCGACGTACATCTCGAGCTCGGTGCTGAAGAAACAACCCCCTGGGGCAGACTAGACCAGTGCCCTTTCACCGTGCTCTCCATAATAGAAGGTGGCCTCCGCTTCCTGGTTAACCCCCTATTGTGCGAGTTCTTGCGGCGCACCGGGCTAGCACCAACCCAAGTCTCAACCAACACTTACAGGATAATTAACGGGATCCATGAACTGAATAACCGACTAGGAACCAACCTAGGATTAGCTGAAATACTTCGCCAGTATACCCTCAGGCATACGGGAGACGGCCTTGCCTATTATTTAAAGATCAGATCGGGTAAGGAGAAGATAGTCACCGGCACCCTGGACAAAGACATGCACGACAATGACTTTTTCTGGGTGTCCGGTAATTATGAAACGGTTGACGTGTCGGGCTGGTATATAAGCAAAAACTTCGGTGAAACATGTAAGCCGTGCTAACTGCTCGGTCAAATTTCTTCCTTTCTAAATTCTGTACTTAATATCTTTTCCTCTTTTGCAGCAATTGAGGCTTTGCAAGCCAACTACCATTATCCCAACGAAGCAGCCATCAGAACCATGCTGCGGTACCGAAACCGAGATTGTCACGAACTTCTCAGCTACGTACCGACCTACCGATACTCCGCTTCATGCTGGAGTAGAGTGAAAAACTTCCTTCGAGCACCGTCGCCACCTCCTGACCGCACATTACCCGACGTGCCCCTCATCCGGCTAACCAAGGCAGAAGAGATGGCCAAATGAAGCCGCATAAAAAATCTCATCACCGCCACATCCACTGAGATACCGCGCATGCCCTCCCACACAGCCGCTGCCGGTCAATCGAGCGGGACCGTGGTCGCATTGGCATCACCAGCCGCCGTGCAGACAAGCAAAGATAACCGCCGGGCTAGGAAAAGGCCTCGCACCGCCGATCCCTCTGCCGAGCTAGTTGCGGAGTTGAACACCGAGCAACCGGTGGTTACAACTGACCCAACACCACCATGGAAGCCCCAACTGAAGCACCGGTGAAAAGAGATCCCGGCCAGCGCAATGCGACCACGTGCCGGACACTCGGCTCGTGAAGTCCTTGGTCAAGTCTATGACCCGGGTAAGAATCTCAAACATTTTATTCAATTTTTTTTTTCCGAAGTGTTTGCTCTGTTTCCTTTCTCTGATCAAGCTCTCTTCTTGCAGGCCATCCAAAAACAACAGCTGGTGATGGAACGAATCCACAGACTCCGGCAGAAGGCAACCGACGCTGCCAGCCAGGTTGAGCACCTTCAAGCCGAGCTGGGGCGGTCTAAGGCTTCGCTGGAGATTGCAAACTCTGACAACTCCAGATTGCTCGGCCAGCTTGGAGCAGCCGAGCAAGAAAGGGATGCTCTCAGGACCGAGATGGTGGCATTGAAACAAGCAAGGAATGAGAAGCTGGAGGAGGCCAACAACGCCGGTTTCAAGGAGGCCGAAAAAAACTACACGAAGCAAGTCCATGCCACCAAAGACATTTTCTTCAAGGCTGGCTAGAAGACGGCTTGCAAACAACTCGGCCAAGGATCTGGAACCGACGTGTTTGCCTCTTCCCTAGCTGCCTTCCTACCGACATGTATGGTGTCATACGCCAATGATGTCTTTAGCGTATTGCAGGCTGAGGCCGAGGAAGAAGACGGTGAGGAAAATGAGAAAAATGACGAGGGAGATAACCGCCCAAAGCAGGCTGGGCAAGTGGAGACCGGCGTCCAAGAAGCCGCAACCACGGTCAACCTGGAGGCAACTGTAACTAGGGATGACTTCACCGACCTATCTCCCTTAGTTTAATTTTCTTTTTCTTTGTTTTTAATTCTGTTCCACATCAATGAAAAGTTTTGATTTCATTAACTGTTGTACTGCATGCTGCACTGTGTCTCATCATCTCGGCAAAAACTTTTAAGCAAAATGTTAATTACTTTAGCCAGGATAAACACCTCGGCTACACATTTTAAGTTGGGCAAATCACCAAACCTTTAGCCGGGACAAATCATCTCGGCTAAAGTCGTGAACAAACCAACTCATCTAGCCGAGATAAGCCATCTCGGTTGGAGCCGCAGTTGATTAAATCATCAACTCATTCTACCAGAGTAAAACATCTCGGTTAGAATCTAAAAGTTGAGTAAATCATCAACTCATTCAACCGGAGTAAAACATCTCGGTTAGAATCTAAAGTTGAGTAAATCATTAACTCATTCAACCAGAGTAAAACATCTCGGTTAGAATCTAAAGTTGAGTAAATCATCAACTCATTCAACCGGAGTAAAACATCTCGGTGAGAATCTAAAGTTGAGTAAATCATCAACTCATTCAACCGGAGTAAAACATCACGGTCAGAATCTAAAAGTTGAGTAAGTCATTAACTCATTCAACCAGAGTAAAACATCTCAGTTAGAATCTAAAAGTTGAGTAAATCATCAACTCATTCAACCGGAGTAAAACATCTCGGTTAGAATCTAAAAGTTGAGTAAATCATCAACTCATTCAACCGGAGTAAAACATCTCGGTTAGAATCTCAAAATAAGCATCGAAAGCAACATAATGCTTCAGCAAAGACAAGTCATTTCTATTATATTGACAAAAAGAGTATTACATTCTGAAGTATAAGGCAAACAAGTCCTTGCTCAAAAGAATAACATAAAAACTATGAAAACTAAAAATAGTAAAGTTTGAGGTTAGCTGCATTCCATGGCCGGGGTATGCCTTTGCCGTCCAAATCTTCCAAGTAATATGCCCCCTTGCCCGCCAGACCGGTTATCCTGTAGGGTCCTTCCCAGTTTGCCCCTAGTTTGACTTCGCTCGGCACCAGAGTGTTGCCCATGACCTTCCTTAGAACCCAATCACCCACTTTAAACAGTCTGGGGTGCACTGTTTTGTTGTACTTCCTAGACAATTCTTGTTGGTATGCGGCCACGTGGATCAAAGCTTTTTCTCGATGCTCTTCAGCTAGGTCCAATTCCAGGGCGATTGCTTCAGAATTCAACTCGGGGTCAAAATTTTCACTGCGGATGGTGGGCATTCCAACTTCCAATGGGATGACCGCCTCCATGCCGTACGCCAAGGCAAAAGGAGTTTTCCCAGTAGATCGCCTCAGGGTCGTTCGGTATGCCCAAATGACACTTTGGAGTTCCTCGGCCCATTTACCTTTGGCTTTCTTAAGTCTTTTCTTCAACCCATCAAGAATGGTCTTGTTTGATACTTCAGCCTGACCGTTGGACTATGGGTAAGCCGGGGTGGAGTTGTAGAATTCAATCTTCAATTCCTCACAAAATCCTCTAAATAAGCGGCCGTCAAATTGGGTGCCATTATCAGAGATCAGAATCTTGGGGACACCAAACCGCGTGACCACATTCTGCCAGACAAATCGCTTGACGTCTTTCTCCTTGATAGTTGCTAAGGGCTCTGCTTCAACCCATTTGGTGAAGTAATCCGTAGCTGCAATGAAGAATTTTCGGTTGCCCGATGCCGTTGGGAGTGGTCCAACTATGTCTAGCCCCCATATCGCAAATGGCCAAGGACTTGTGAGGGGAAGAAGTTCTCTGGCCGGCTGGTGAATTTGGTGGGCAAACTTTTGGCACTTCTCACATTTTCTGACATATTTTTGAGCGTCTGCTTGCATGCATGGCCACCAATATCCTTGTGAGATAGCTCGGTAGGTCAGAGATCTTCCCCTAATGTGACTTCCACAAATGCCTTCATGAATTTCGTACAGGAAAGCTTCCACGTTGCTTGGGTGGACACACTTGAGGTAAGGACCGGTGTAAGACTTCTTGTATAAAGCACCTGATGGAGAGAGCCAAAACCGCTCTGACTTCACCCGGACTTTATGCGCGTCCTTTTTATCAGTCGGAAGGGTCCGTTCTTTGAGGAAGAGAATTATAGGGTCCATCCAAGAAGGACCTAGCTCGGCGCAGAATACTTCTGTCTGCTCGGTTTCCTCGATGCTAGGCCTATGAAGAAACTCAATTAGGAGAGGACTGGGAGATGTTCTGTCGACCATGGAGGCCAGACCGGCTAACTCATCCGCACGGCAGTTTTCTTCCCGTCCAATTTGTTGGACCCTTATCGCCTGGAATCGCTTGATGTGGTCTCTTACCAGAACTTGGTACTTTTCCATTCTATCATCTTTAGCTTTGTAAACCCTAGACACCTAGTTGACAACGAGTTGGGAATCGCTGTAAACCATTAGCTCAGATGCATGCATCTGAAGCGCGCTCTTGAGCCCGGCCAATAGCGCTTCGTACTCAGCCTCGTTGTTTGATGCAGGGAATCCGAGGTTGATAGAGTGCTCAATGGTCAGACCATCTGGTGAAATCAAAACTATACCCAGCCCGGCACCGTGATGGTTCGAGGCTCCATCTACAAAAAGTTGCCACATTTCTCCGACGAAGAGTTTCCAACACTCTGAAGGGTCCTGGGAGGCTTGCAGGTCAATTGGATCATGGTTGCTCAGTTGTTCAGTTTCTAGTTTGCTGTTGCTCAGTTCCATTTCATCCCTCTTCGGCGATACGGCACCGGACTCAGCTGGTTTCTCTATGACCCCCAACAAGTCCGTCGTTGCATCGCCGGGCTGCAATACTATGCCAACGGGAGGTTCTATGGCGGGGCGTGCAAGTTTTGCGTCACCAACTTCGCCCAGCTGTGCAATTTCTGGCGAGCCTGTATTCACCTCTTCGGCTTCTGTGGCAAGATCCACTAGGCATATTGGATGAATTCCAAGTAAGAATTCAGCAACGAAATCAGCCAATGTCTATGCTTTTATGGCAGTGCGGGGTTGGAACTTGACGTCGAATTGTCCCAATTTGACCGCCCACTTGAGGATTTGACCGGAGAAATTTGCCCGCTCGAACAAAGCTTTGAGTGGGAACTCGGTTAAAACGATGATTGTGTGAGCATGAAAATAGTGAGCCAATTTCCTGGGGACCATCATCAACGCCAAGGCAAGTTTTTCCAGCGGTGAGTATCTTGACTCTACCGGTAGCAAGGTTTTGCTCACGTAGAAGATGAGGAAATGCTAGATTCCTTCTGACCAAACAAGCACTGTGCTAACGGCATGCTGAGAAACGGCCAGATAAAGGTAGAGTTCTTCGTCGGATTTTGGTATCACCAATAATGGAGCAGAAGAAAGATACGCCTTTAGCTCGGCCAAAGCCCTGTCACATTCCTCGTCCCACAAAAACTTGGATTTCAGGGCTTGAAAGAAAGGGCAACAGCGATCTGATGACCGGCTTATGAATCGATTAAGCGCGGCGGCCATTCCGGCCAGATGCTACACGTCCTTCGCCGAGTTGGGCTGCTTTAATTCTTGTATGGCTTTGATTTGTGTGGGGTCTGCCTCGATGCCTCGGTTTGTGACTAGGAAGCCTAGGAATTTCCCAGATCCCATGCCGAAGGCACACTTGAACGCATTCAGGCGTAGCTTGTGTTATTTTAGAATAGCGAACATCTTGGCTAGGTCGGACAAGTGGTCTGCCTGATGCCTACTTTTGACCACTATGTCATCGATGTAAGCCACCATCGTCCGGCTTAGCAGAGGAGCAAACATCTTGGTCACCATCCTTTGGAAATTCGCCTTGGCGTTCTTCAAACCAAAAGGCATGACTCGATAGTAGAATAGTCCCCTTGGGATAGTGAAAGAGGTTATCTCGCGGTTGGGAGCATGTATGGCGGTCTGGTGATAACTGCGATAGGCATCCAAGAAACTGTGCCTGTTATGCCCAGCTGTAAGGTCCACCAGCTGGTCTATTCTAGGCAGATGAAAGCTGTCTTTTGGGCAAGCTCGGTTGACCGTCTTGTAATCGACGCAAACTCGCCACTTCCCATTCTTCTTAGGTACTACAACCGTGTTTGAAATCCACTGAGGGTAGTGCACTTCTTGGATAGCCCTTGCTTCTAGTAGGTTCCTAACATCCTCCGCGACTACCTCGGCCCGATGGAGAGCCGATCTCCTTGTTCTCTGAATGACTGGCCGTGCATCAGGGAAAACATTGAGTTGGTGGCAAACAAAACTTGGATCAATGCCAGGCATGTCGTAGGGCGACCATGCGAAGACTTCGATATTTGCCATCAAGAACTCTACTATCTCGGTCCTTTCTTGAGC
The DNA here is from genome assembly GCA_036172215.1 of Camellia granthamiana. Taxonomy (NCBI): domain Eukaryota; kingdom Viridiplantae; phylum Streptophyta; class Magnoliopsida; order Ericales; family Theaceae; genus Camellia; species Camellia granthamiana. Next base: position 105,628,889 of record CM069905.1, on the reverse strand, counting down.
GGTCAGGCTTGATCCGAGCAAAAAGAACTTGTTTGGACTTTTTGTGTCGATCCGTACTTCTACCAACTCTTCAACAGCTTTGTCCTCGGCCTTGGTGTCCACGTCGTCGAGGACACTCTGGTCTTCTGGGCCTTCAATCATTTGCACGAAGCCTTTGGCAGCTCGGCTCCTATTTACTGCCACGAAGCATTGCTTCGACATGACTTGATCGCCCCAAATTTCCTCAATTTCTTCCATAGCCGAGGGGAATCTCATGACTTGGTGGTAGGTCGACGCTACTGCCTGCATAGCGTGAAGCCAGCCCCTACCAAGGATCAGATTGTATGTAGACGGCACATGCAATACCCAGAACTCCACCTGTTTGACCACGGATCCGGCTTTGACCGGTAAAATTATCTTTTCCAAAGGCCACTCCGGTTGTGAGTTGAAACCTACCAGTGGCAAAGTGGCCGGAGCCAAGTCTGTTTCTCAGAGTTTGAGTTGTTTGAACGCGTCGTAGTACATAATTTCAACCGAGCTTCCCTGGTCAATCAAGATGCGCTTGACATCGAACTCTTTGACGCGGAGGGTGACCACCAGGGCATCGTCGTGTGGCGTTTGAATGCGCTCTAGGTCCCTTGTGGAGAAACTAATCACGTCTTTTCTCTCGATTTTCTCCCTTTTGATCGCGGGCTGAACTGACAAAACTTCCCTCACATGTTCCGCATTTTTTATCATTCCTCAGAGCTCGCATACCCGCGCCGACTCCACTATACCGTGGATCACATTAACCACTCCTGGAGGTGGCGCCTCCAAGTCATTCGGTCCATGCTGATCAACCCGATCGGGATGTGCGGCCTTAACACCCCCATCAATGTAAAGATCTAAGTGTCTGGTTGCGACTAACTCCTCCAAGTGTTGCTTCAGAGGTAAACAGTCCTCTGTCCGGTGTCCTCGCTCCCGGTGATATGTGCAGCGGTATCGCAGATTGAAGCCCTTTTGTGCGTCGCCTAACTTAGCAGGAAACCGGACGTAATCCTCGTCACGGATTTCACTAAGTATGCGATAGATTGGAATTTTAAAGACCGTGGTGATACCTGTCCGAGCTTTCAACCTTCTGTTTGCAGTAGCTACGTCATCGTGGGGGTATTCTACTCGATCATTCCGACAACCCCTTCCCCAGTTTCGATGATTTATCCCACGGTCAGATTCCTCGGCGCGATCATTTGGACGGTTAGTCTCCTGTCCGACCGCGTGCAACTTGGCAGCCGACCTCTTGTCTGTTACCACCAGAGTTGTCTTTGCGGTGGACGCCGCCGTATCATCCTCTACTCGGATGTGCTCATTGATGCGCTGCATTAGTTGGCCCATAGATGTCGGCTGGTTCATGGTAAGCGAGTCCTGTAGCCTATGTTCGACCGAGAGGCCGCGCTTATATTGGGTGATTGCTAGGTTGATCGGGCAATCTAAAATCTCATTGAAGGTTTCCGAGTATCTAGAGTTGTATGCCTTGAGTGTGTCGCTCGACTCCATTTTGACACTGAGAAAGTGGTCCACCTCCTTTGGCGTTTTAGTGTTGGTCTTGAAACGAGTCACAAAGGCTTCCGCCAACTGCTGCCACCTTTCGATGCTTCCCTCCGGCAGCCTCTCAAACCATTTCAAGCCCAGCTCGCCCAAACTCGACGGGAAGATAAGGCACATAAGAGCGTCATTGCGCCTATGTCCGGCCATGACCTATCAGAAGTGGCTTACATGCATGTAAGGATCGGTCTTTCCGTCATAGAGCGTAAACTTGGGCTGGTGAAAGCCTGTGAGGAGCGGTGTGATTTCTATCTCAAGGGAGAAGGGAGAGGCGTTTAGCCTTGCCAAGTCGGTGTCCAAAGGAACCGGCGCGGCGACATCATAACCTCCTCACTATGATGACCTCCGTAAGATAACCGCTGGAACGCCGGCACCCGTACGGCCTTCCGTCTGCGAGCTCGCTCCTTTAGGACATCCCGCAGGTCCTCTGAACGGACTGAGTAAGAATATCCCGAAGTGGTCGCCGGACGTGAGGGATGGCAAGTACTGTCTTGCGCGCTAGAATTTTCTACAGGCGTGTCTAGGTCTCCACCCCTATAACTTCTGGTGATAGAAAGGGAGGGAGTGTGCCGCTGGCTCTGGCTGCCTGAACGACGGGGTTGGGTGCACTCACTGTGGTCTCCCACTCCAGCAACTCCCTTCCCTTTGACCTAGCGTTTGAGGGCTTCCACCTCTGCTGCCATTCTCTGGATGACGGTGTCTTGGTCCCTTAACTTATGCTCCAGACATCGAGCATGCAATTCTCTTTGCCGCCGGTGTCCCTTTGGGCTCCGTGAGCGACCGAAACTTCTAGAGCGCTTATCTCGTGCATCTCTCGGAAGTCCTCCTAGGGAAGTTTCCAGGTCCTCCATGTGCTGAACGGCGCGGAGCCCATCTCTCCGTTTGGCTGACTCCGAAGTGACACCGTCAATGGCAGACAACGGTATTTCATCGTTGTTCGCCATTGAAAACGATCGAATGAGCTTGGAAGACAAGGTTTTGTCTGTTGATCTCTTCCCACAGACGACACCAATTGTAAGGGGAGCAAATATTCTGCAGAGCCCATACTCCTTTCGTCCAAGCTCCTTGTCTGTCTGATCGACCTGCAAGCACAACGGCGGTAAGCTACCCGGCAGTGTGTGGCCGGAAAACCCTTTCGACCGTCAAGTTAGTACACACACTCAGGGAGGGAGACGAGAAGAGAGATAAATCACAATGAGTGTTTACCAAATGTTGTTCTATCCCTAGCATGGGGGGGGCGCAGTCATGCTTATATACTTTCTGCGCTCAAATCTACTCCCATTAGTCTCTTGACACGTGGTGCCGCTTTCCTATCTGTCAGCACAAATCCAGCAATCACCACCTATCAAACCACCCGACCACACTAGTGGGAGCTCAGCAGCCCGGCGGCATCACCTTGGTTTCACACCACCGCGCTGCACAACGAATCTGAGTGCTCCACTCGTCGAGCTATATACCGACCGAGCTCGGTTGCATTCCGGCATAGCCGCGTTCAAGTTTGGTTGAGCCGGTAAACCGAAGGCCTTCTTGTCGAGCTAAATATTCGAACCGCGGAACCCGGAATGACAGGCTATCATCTCGGCCAAGTAAGCCCGGGCGAGACGTGGACCAGATCCTCGATCGAGTGAAACTGACTTTGGACATGGACAAGCCCAAGTAGCTCGGTCCCAACACGGTCTTGGGCGTCGACAGAGCAAAACCATCTCTGAACAGGCCCAAGCTATCTCGGCCCAAATATGCTCAGCACTCAACTTGCCCGGCCTCTACCATGGCCCATTCTAGCTCATAAATCTCCCTCTCAATTGAAAATAACTAATTTGATGGAGATGCTCTTGGTAAGTTAGATTACAACAAAAGGGCCACAGTTGCTGGATTTGGAGTCACGTGATGCACAGCAGTGATTGTTGTGCGGCCATGGGACTCGTTTTGAGTTTTGTTTTAATGATCCAAACCGTTCAAATTTTAAAAAATATTGTGAAGAATATACATGTAAAAAATTAAATTAATCAGATATTGATAACTTTTTCATCAAATCACATTTGTATTCAGTTTAATACATACATATTTATATATATATATATTGTTGTGCTTTGATAAAGAGATTATCGATATCTGATTAACTTAAATTTTCACAAGTATATTCTTCTCGATATTTTCTTAATTTGAACGATTCGAATTATTAAAATAAGACTTGAAACGAGGCCCACGAGCCATATCCCACAGTCGTTTGATTGACTAGAATCCTAAATATTTGACCTTCTCACTGTCCCGAATAATAGTTATATAGATCACTAGACTAACTATTCTATCTTGACGCCTTTAACTAAGATCATTTGGTTGTTAGATGAGTGTTAACAGAGAAGAAATTGAAAATCAACATGTTAATGCAATTTCTCCGGAAATAAATGAAATTTTGCCAGACATTTTACAATATCCATTCTCTTCTATTATATAAAAAAGGGGTAAATTACAAATGTATCATTTGAGGTTTTGTTAAAATATAAATTGCCTCTTATAATTTTAGAAATTATATCACATCCTTTTAAGTTTCTAAATGCATAAGAAATGACCATTTTTAATAGTAATAAACCATCAAGTCAATTAATTTTTGGATAAATTACAAATACACTCCCTGAGGTTTGCTTAAAATACGAATTATTCCTTGTGATTTGAAAAATTACAAATACCTTCCTGCCAAAAATTTTTATTTAACAGAATTAATTGAAAAAGTTAAATTTCTAACTGTTCACCTATACAATAATAAAATTATCCGAAATATTAATTGAAATAAAATTTTAATATTATTAAAAACTGTTAATTTACTTGATGATTTATTAATAAAAGGACATATTTATTATGAAATTAGAAACTTTGGGGGGCATAACGCAATTTCTAGAATCACAGGGGGTAATTTGTAATTTAAGTAAAACTCAGGGGCTGTGTTTGTAATTTACTCATAACTTTTTTAACGATATCAGAAATATATTTCAATTAATAGTTTATATAATTTTATTATTATATTGGAGCAGAGTTAGGAATTGCATTTTTTCTTTTAATTCTGTTAAATAAAAAATTATAACAAGGGGATATTTATAATTTTCAAAATTATAAGGAATAATCTGTATTGTAAGTAGATTTTAGGGATATATTTGTAATATATCCTATATAAAACTTGTGTATTATTTGATGATATTAAAAAAGGGTATGTTTTATTTGGTGTAAATGTTGTCACTTTTTTTTCTTTCTTTATTTAATTTTTAAATTTTAATTTTTAGGATTGCTCTCCATATTCAACAGGTGCTAAATTTATTATTTATTTATTTTTTCATTTATCCAGCTTAACTGCCACATCTAATAATTTTTGAATAGTTTTTATCGTTCATCAAATTGTTATATGATTTTTTTTCATTTATCAAACTATTCAAAAATTTAAATACAAAATTACAAATATATTGCATTTACACCCCTGCTAGTCCTCCTTTAAAGGAAAAATATTGTAGAAAGGAAAAAATTGGATGAGAAGAGAACCCAATTATCAAGATAGGGAAAGGAAAGGGTTAGATTTCAAGGCAAAAGGAAACAAAATAGGAAATGAGGGCCAGACTACTTATCCACAGGATTTGAGATCTCTAACATTTGTGTTATGATCTTGATAAGACTTTTTAGTTTGTAAAATATTTTTGAGAGGAGTAATTTTAAAAATTTATCAAATGTCTTAGCTAGTTTGCATTAGCTAAGAACGATCCCCTGTGGACCAGCAAGCCGCACCACAAAACCACTAGTCACGCTACGCTCTGGTCAAGAGGCTATTGCGCATTTATTTATTTATTTATTTTTTTCATTTATCAAGCTTAACTGCCACATCTAATAATTTTTAAATAGTTTTTATTGTTCATCAAATCATTATATGATTTTTTTTCATTTATCAAACTATTCAAAAATTTAAATACAAAATTACAAATATATCGCATTTACACCCCTACTAGTCCTCCTTTAAAGGAAAAATATTGTAGAGAGGAAAAAATTGGATGAGAAGAGAACCCAATTATCAAGATGGGGAGAGGAAAGGGTTAGATTTCAAGGCAAAAGGAAACAAAATAGGAAATGGGGACCAGACTACTTATCCACAGGATTTGAGATCTCTAACATTTGTGTTATGATCTTGATAAGATTTTTTAATTCATAAAATATTTTTGGGAGGAGTAATTTTAAAAATTTATCAAATGTCTTAGCCAGTTTGCATTAGCTAAGAATGATCCCCTGTGGACCAGCAAGCCGCACCACAAAACCACTAGTCACGCTACGCTCTGGTCAAGAGGCTATTGCGCATCTATTTATTTATTTATTTTTTCATTTATCAAGCTTAACTGCCACATCTAATAATTTTTAAATAGTTTTTATCGTTCATCAAATCATTATATGATTTTTTTTCATTTATCAAGCTATTCAAAAATTTAAATGCAAAATTACAAATATATTGCATTTACACCCCTGCTATTCCTCCTTTAAAGGAAAAATGTTGTAGAGAGGAAAAAATTGGATGGGAAGAGAACCCAAATATCAAGATGGGGAAAGGAAAGGGTTAGATTTCAAGGCAAAAGGAAATGGGGGCCAGACTACTTATCCATAGGATTTGAGATCTCTAACATCTGTGTTATGATCTTGGCCGCACCACGAAACCACTAGTCACGCTATGCTCTGGTCAAGAGGCTATTGCGCATCTACCAAATTTTGGATCCCAACTCGTTAGAGCTCAAGGATTCCGCAACACAATCCTACAGAATAGATCCTGTACAAATAAGGTCATGTCTCTCTCTCTTCTTCTCACCTTATAAATACAGTTCGTTTTTTTGTTAACCTTTCGATGTGGGACTCTCTGTCTTTGTTGTTTTTGTTTCTGGGTTGAGCTTGTGTAAGCATTCTTCATTTTAGATTTGATTTGGATATGAAAATCTGAGAGAGAAGAGGTTCGATTGAGAATTTGAAACACCCAAAAATGATAGAATAAAGCAGAGGCAATACATACATATATGCGTTTCTGTTAGTCTCCTTTTTTTCTTCAATACTTTCAAATTTTGTATTGAACTATCCTGTTTTGTATACTGGAAAAAAACTCACCCCTCTATTTATATATATGAAGATGAACAGACATTTTAAAATAAAGGCAAAAACATTCCCATTTCTAAATATTTAAGGTTCGTCTTTGTGAGTGGAAGATCACCATTATCCTCATTATTTCTTGAAGTGTCTTCTCCACATTTACATGATGGATATATGTAAGTCAGTGTGTGTAGGCTCTCACCACCACCTCCCACCGACAATCACCTTTGATGAACCAACCACCTCCCCTCTCCTCTCGCCCTCCTGTTTCATCTATCTTCTCTCGCAAATGTTGATCACAACCGTGTCTTAGGTAGGCTCTGATTTTTAATTTTTTTAATTTTTTAATTTTTAATTATTTATTTATTTTTTGTGTTACGGTGTGGCCAACTCATTCCGGCTGTTCGAAGGAGCTCAATTTGCGTGGATGGCTTATTATTACAAAAAATATGTAATAATTTACCATAAAAATACATAATATATATCATAAAAATGCATAACCAAATACATATGGTGTCTATCAAAGGAATTTCCTTGGTTAAAACAAAACCAAAGGTAAACACAACAAAAAGAAAGAAAAAAATTCCAAATGCAAATTATCATAATACCCTTTAAGTGTAATTTAACTATATATTAAATTCTCATTTTATTTATCACAAATTTTTTTTTTTTTTTTTTTTTGTATTTCCTTGACTTTGTATTTTTTTTTCCCACTATAAGTTTTTGAACTTTTATAAGTTTTAAAAAAAAAAAAACCATTAATGAAATTAAGAAAGAATATATATCCATGTTTCTTATTTGAATTAATTTTGATATTTAATTTAATAAAAATAATTTAAATGAAAAAAACAAAGATGGAGATATAGATTTTAAAAGTAATAAATAATAAATTATATGAGTATTTTATTATTTTCAAATATTTATTTCGTCAAGTAAAATTCTATTTTAATTAGATGTAAGAAATGACAAATATAGTTTATTATTCTCAAATAATTTATTTTTCTTTCATTTCCTATGATCTAATTTTAATTTATTGTAACGTGATTATTTATTTTTTCACTTTTATATTTATTTTTTAAATTTTTATTATTAAGGAGATAAATATTGACTCTTTTTTTTTTTTTAAATTCCATCAATTGGAATCTGAAAAATTCAAAGATGAAAATTAAAATTTGAGAATAATATAGGGTTGTGAAAAGATAAAAATGATAATTTTTTTTATATATTTATGAGGTAACATTTGGTAATTTTTATAAGTCAATTTTTTTATTATAAATATGAAATGTTATTATGTTTATTTTTCTTAAAAAATTTAATACACAAATATGTTTACAAAACAAAAGAAAATTTAATATTTCGTAAGTTGTTATGGTATTGGGTGATACTAGCTAACATTGATGAAAGATTAAAAAAAATAAAAATAAAAAAAATAATGAAAATTTTGAAGAAAAAGCATAGAGAAAAGAACAAATAATAATAATAATAATAAATTATATGGTGTTGCTATTAGCTGCTGTAACACTATGAAAAAAAATGAATGAGATAATAAATAATAAAAAAATGAGAGAAATAAAATAAAGAAAATGGAGAGAGAGGGATAATTTCTCAAAATATGTACTTTTCATACCCCAAAAAAAAATAACTATACGTATTTTAAAAATATTGTATAGAATTTGATAATTTTGTTCAATATTATTAAAATAATGTATATATAGATCTTTATTAATTTGTTGTAAAACCTCAAGGGAGGCAAGTGAAATTTATTATTTGAACATATAAAGGCAATCTTTGAATTTTTTACTCATAGTACATGACATCAACATATTATGTTAAATAAATTAACAAAAGATTAGAGATGAAAGAATCTTAATAATTATTTCCAAAATAAAGAAATTTTTGTAATTATTAAAACTATATGAGAATTTTTGTAATTATTAAAATCTTAGGAGAAGAAAGTAAAATTAACCCTTACTCTTTTGATTGATTTGTCCCTATCTCTGTATGTATGCCAGGTTCAAATCACAGCTAGGTGAATGTCTTCATCAACGAATTTCTTATCCGACAACTTGATGAAAGTATATAATTGCATTGCATGCCATGCATGTAATTAACTTTTTTTTTTTTTTTCTTTTTTTTTTCTCAAACACAATGATTACATTCTTTGTAAGTAGGGAAATTTATTTTTCATTTTAAATAACATCACATGATACTTTAATTTGATATTTATTAATTAAAATAGGAGAATGGGATGGGTTTGTGAGGTAATGGACACTATGGGTGCTACACCTCTAATTAGCCTTGAAATATTTTCCAATTATTCCGTCAAGTCTGCATTCCTTTGGCCAAATCTTTTGTTTTTAATCTTCTTTAAAGTTGTAAATAAATCGAGTTATTCATGAATAGGTTAGGCTCAGCTCAACTCGACTCGTAAAGTAAATGAGTTGAGTTCGAGTCAGCTCATTTATCTTTATTTAAATTATATAATAAATACATCATTTATATATTAAATAATATTTTTTTATTTAAATAATATTAAAAAATATTGTCAATTCGAGTTCGAATCCAATTACTTATCAAGCTGAACTTGAGCTCAATAAACAAGCTTAATAAGTAAATGAACATAGTTTAAGCTTATCAAAACTCGACTTGGTTCGATTCAGCTCGTTTACAGCCCTAACCTTGTTTAAACAAATAACCTCCATTTTACACTAGGGTGAATTACACTAATAGTCCCTATAGTTTGGGACTTATGTCACTATTGGCTACATATTTTGTAAAAGCCAGTTACAATTCAACACGTGGCAGAATGAGGGTAATATAAGAAGACTATTCAGGTCTTCGATCCTGATCGTACATGTGGCATTTAGTATTGGTTCTCACATGGTCTGAGTTACACTGGATCATTGAAGAGGCGCAAGGTGACATGGCTTCAACGGTTACCCAGATTCAAATTCAAAATATAGGAGGGAAGCCCAACTGCAAGTGGTGGCGTAGTGGAACTAATTCTAAGTTAGCATGATCAGCGATCATGGAGGAGCAGTTCGACGGTTTGAAGTGCAGTTTGATGGTCATTCTTGAGAAGTATAAATAGAAGGGAAGCTCCCAAAAAAAAGCCCCAGACTCAGATCATACAAAACCAGTCTTATTTTACATATTTTCTTTTCCAACTTTTTACACTTTCAGTCTTTAAATACCTGCACTTTAAATACTTCCACTGCACTTCCTTAATAGGAGTAGTTTCAAGTAGATTGTTGCTGTAAACCTCTACGAGGCTGAGTTTGGACCATTGTAAGTTTTCATTTTAATGAAATACTTCGATTGTTCTTCATATTAACTATTATTTCTCTTAATTTCTCCTAAGTCAAGCCACTAGTAAAAGTCCTCTTCATTGAGGCTGAAAGAACTAAAACATAATCGTCTGATAATTGGTTGGCAATTATAATTTCTGTAAGGACTGATTGATCCTTGCTGGCACGCTCGCATTTACAAAAACTACCCTTCGAAAAGCCAAAAGGCCAACATATATTTTTGGCACGCCCGGTGGGACTAATTAAAATGGCTAGAAGAAGACGACAAGGAAAAAATGAACGCTTGGAAGAAGGCATAGAAGAAGAGGTAGAAATACCTAATCCAGAGGATAATGTGGTAACACATCCTGTGGAAACTCCCATGTTATCAGAACCTATGGTCGAACAGACCAGTACTTCTGGACAAGAACCATATGTTCATAATATTGGACAAAACCAAGGAATTGGACCATCCACTGTTCCATTTACTCAGCCAACAAATCCATGGGATGGTTTAGTAGATGCCATGGGACAACAATTAATGAACACAATGGAAATGTGGGCAAAATCCTTTTTGGATCGAATGAATAACCACCAACTAACAAACACAAGACACATAAAGGAAGTTTTAAATGTCCCCCAGCAAAGATTGGCTAGAGATAAACAGTCTATGCAAGTTAATGGACATTTTAATGGTCAAACTAGTAATCAGAATTATGAAAGACCATCACCTCAGTCTTGGTATGAACCCATTTCGAGGCCTATAGCAGGCCAAAATGCATCAGTACTCAACAATGAAACCACACAAGTTGGTGGATCTGGTCAGGTACAAGAAACTGGTGTTAGAATAGTTGCAAATTCCATGTTCGAAGCCATACCTGGCACTAGGGGATATACTAATCCCTTATTCAAATTTATACCCGGGGGGTTGGAAGGTTTGCCTTCAAATGGAAGAGACACAACTCCTGTTCCAGCACCTTTCGCAGGTCCTTTTGCAGGACAGGCTCAAAGGGGTTACCCACACCCCCAACAACAGCCTGCACCGCAAGGACAACCAGCCCCAAATTTACCACCTTATGGACCAAGAGGACCACAAGCACAAGTTTGTCCACCGAATCCTGTGTTTGCCCCTCCAGCAGGCACAAAATATGGTCCATAGGGATCAAATTGCTGATATTGTTAGGGAAATGTGTGGACCGATGGCTCGGGGGGTCCAGACTCCTGTATACAAAAAACCATACCCAGAATGGGTAGATCGGATACATGAGTATCCAAGAGGGTTCAGAATACCAGATTTCACCCTCTTCTATAGGAGTGGAAACCAATCAACAGTAGAACATATTGCTAGGTTTGCTGCTCAATGTGGTGAATTTACTAATCATGACTATATGAAGTTGAGGCTATTCCCAAATTCTTTAACTGGGGGAGCATTTGTATGGTACATTAACCTTACACCTGGCTCCATTCAGACTTGGCAACAAATGGAAGAGGCATTTCATGCCCAATTCTTCCAATTAGAGCTAGAGGTTTCCATGGCAGACTTGGCAAGATTGAGTCAACGGCCTGAAGAAAAGGCTACTCAGTTTATTGCCAGATTTAAAAGGGCTCGAAATAAATGTAGAGTCATCTTGCAAGAGCCAGAATTCGTAAGATTGGCTCAAAATGGCTTAGAGTTCAGGCTTCGAAAGAAGTTTGACTCAACTGAATTCAGAGATTTGGTGGAATTAACCTATAAGGTGTCTAGGTATGAAGCATTACTAGAGGAGGAACAAGATCGAAATAATGCATCATACAAGACATATTATAGAGATCCTAATTATGAGATAGATGCAGCAGAGATTGTGGGCAAAGAGCCTGTCATCTGTGAAGCATTAATTCATAAGGATACAACAATTGACCAGCAGTTTAAAAAGAAAGATCTTCACAGGAAGTACTCTTTCGATTTAACAAAAGCAGATGACATTTTTGATCATTTGCTTGCAGCCAATTTCCTTAAGTTACCAAAAGGAGTAAAACTGCCATCTCCAGATGAACTTAAAGGAAAAGTATACTGTAAATGGCATAACTCTTGGTCTCACTCGACTAAAAACAGCATTGTTTTTCGAGACAGGATCCAAGAACAAATTCGGAAAGGAAGTTTGAAATTCCCAGTCAAAGCAGAAAAGGCCATGGGGATTGACACTGACCCATTTCCAGAAGTTGGAGAGGTGGCAGCTAATGTCATTACGTCAGATTTCCAGAACTTATCCTTGACAGAATTGGAAGAGGTCAATGTGCAGATGCATGTTGCCAACTAGACAACTATAAAAAAGGACACTAGAAACCCACCAGCTATTGGACAAGGTTTCTCACACCAAAAGGAACACTCTGATGAAGAATCACTGGATGATGATTCCTTGGAGGTAGCAGTAATGCAAAGGATGTGTCCCAGGTGCAGACTGAGTTATAAGTGGTTAAAAGGGCTTCCAATTAATGGGAAGCAATATTACAGGGATGTTCAGAGACGCCCTAAATCAACCAATGCTTACAACAAAAGGCCGTATCTGGCTAGTGATAGGCAGAGACCACCATTGGTTGAGCCTGCAATGGACAAAATGCATGCTAAAGGCAAAAGGCCCTTATACGAATCCAGGCCACATAACTATTACAAAATGGAGAGCAGTCATTCTGAAAGAAGACTGGAGAGAGGCTCAGTTCATGGGATCAAAGCCAGAGATTGGTTCCCTAGACCGGCTTCACACATGACAGAAAGTGGCTACCATCATCGAAGGTCTGAATCAGACTCAAGACATGAAGTCAAAGTCAAGCCCTTACCTTCACGGCCGGCTTCGAAGATGGCTTCGAAGATAGAAAAGAGCAGTTCAACGTCTGAGTCAGCAAGTTCGTGGGTACCTGGGGTCCCAGACTGGTTTGTAATGCAAAACAAACCTAGGGAAATGCCTGTCCGGAGAGATGTTGGAATCCAAGGCAGGATGATCAAGCCTCCTTTGGTGGCTCCGAACAATTGGGTGTTGCTTAAACATCCAAAGACAAAGGAACCAGATATGGTCCCAGTCATTTCGAGATCACAAAGGAGAAAGATCCAGCGCAGGTACACTCAGTACCAGAATGATATGAAAGAAAATGGAGAGAGCTTTTCATTGGTCCAGACAGAAGGAAAGAAGATTCCAGAGTCAGACCATACTCCAAAGTCAACTCTACAAAGCAAAGTGGGTTGCAGCAGAGGACAATTGGCCAAGGTTCATTCTAAACTAAAAGCCAGAGAGAAGTCTAGCTTAGCAGGATTGGAGAAAGCTCTGATGGAAAGTGATAGCGAGACTGAAGAAGAAATTGGCATAAGCCAGAAGAAAGAAATGGTGGAGGAAGAAATGTTTGAAGCCTTCATGGCTGAGCAAACATTTCTGGTTGAAAAACCAGTTGAGAGAGATCCTTCGAAGGAATCAGTTAACAACGAAGTGCCAGAGTGCAGCATGGAGGATGCTGCTGAAGCAACTGAACAAGGTGGCCAGAGGGGGAAACAAGTACAGCCAGCCATCCAATTTGGCTCATTTCCTCCAGTATCAGTTAACATGGTACACATATTGCCTCATGAGTTCCAAGATGGATATGAGGGTCAAGATGACCAAGACATGAATCCTATTCTTGTCTCTAGTGAAGACTCACAAGTAAGTATGGTACAAGATGATCCTGAGATGGCTACCCCAATGGAGACTGAATATGAGAGTGAGGAGGAGGTGAGCATTAACCTCTCCTATCCTTTCGAATATCCCTCGAATTCTATGACACAACATGTCAAGCCATTGTACATCAAAGCTTTCTTCGACGGGATACAACTGAACCGAGTCCTGATAGATAATGGAGCAGCGGTGAACCTACTACAGAAATCTTCTTTGAAGAAACTAGAGAAAAGGAATCCCAGGCTGATTCCAACTAGCACAACCATCGCTGGTTTTGCTGGAGACAAGCTGATGGCTCAGGGGATTCTACCCATTAACTTGAGTGTGGGAACCAGGGATTGCATGACAGCATTCTTTGTAATCGATAGTAATGCTAAGTATAATGCTTTGCTTGGGAGAGATTGGATCCACACTAACAAATGTGTGCCTTCCTCTTTGCATCAGAAAATTATGATGGCCTTAGGCAATGGAGAGACGGAGGAGGTTGATGCAGATCCTCAACCCTTCATAGCCTGTGCAGACTTTGCAAAGGCCAAGCTGTATATTGAGGGGGGTGACACCACTCAGTATACTGAGGAAAGCTGATGGCTCAGCCGAAAGTGACGGCTGATGAGGAAGTGACACACCTAAAGCACTTAGTTCAGAAGAGTACTGACGAGGAAGTTGTCATTAAGGATGATAATGATGTCTGGTTGTAGGCGAAGAGATAAAGCATAAGAAGCCAAGTCTTTGGCTCTAATTCAATTCTCAACTTTGGATGTGAAAGCAATAGTCCAAAAAGTGGAGGAGCAAGAGAGATAAGCCATGGTAATTGGCTGCAAACAGGAGCAGCAACAAGTCAGAGTCTTGACTCTTGGTAAATACTGTGCACTGGACATTGAAACAAAAGTCCAGGAGATACAGGAAGATGAAGCCTTATGGACAGATTTTGTCTATGAGGAAGAGGGCAGGGATGTTGAATTAAAGAACCTAAGAGCAGAACAAAGCAAGGATGTTGCTTCGAAGGTAACAGAAACCGAAGAAGAAGCTTCAACGAGTTCTCAGACACAAGACCCCTTAGAAGAAGTAAATTTAGGGGAGGGTTCTATACAACAGCCCACATATGTAAGTGCTTGTTTGAGTGTTCTGGACCGGGACCAATTGTTGGTTGTTCTAAGGAAATATAAAGATTGCTTTGCATGGTCTTATAATGAACTACCAGGATTGGATAGATCATTAGTGGAACATAGGCTCCCTATGAAACTTAACTTCAAACCATACAAGCAAAAACCAAGAAGAATGAGTCCAGAAGTAATTCAGAAAGTCAAGGAGGAGATTCTTAGATTACTCCAAGCAGGCTTTATTTGAACAGCCAGGTACGTGGAATGGCTATTGAAAGAAATATTGAGAGAGAGTGAATGAACTAATACACTCTATGTTCTTCTTATCTTAGAAACCAAAATATGAGCTCCATTATATAGGAGTTGTACATGAGGCCAAAAACATGAGGCCATGAGGTACATGAGGCACATGAGGCCATGAGGCCAAAAACATGAGGCCATGAGCATGAACAAGCATACAGCTAGCTTGATTACCAACACTCCCCCACAAGCTATGTTGTAGATGTTAATCATTCCCAATTTGTCCGTCAGATCGTCGAACGTAACTCGAGCAAGGGCTTTTGTGAGAATATCTGCTGTTTGACAGTTTGTTGGAGTGTAGCTGACTTGAAAAACTCCTTCTTCAATCTTTTCCTTGATAAAGTGTCGATCTATCTCCACGTGTTTAGTTCGATCATGATGAACTGGATTCTTAGCTATACTGATAGCGGCTTGGTTGTCGCAGTATAAAACCATGGGATGTTCAGATGGAACCCGTAATTCTTCTAACAGCCTGTTCAACCAGATTCCCTCACAGATACCTAGTGCCATAGCAAGAAATTCTGCCACAGCACTACTACGGGCTACCACTGACTGTTTCTTGCTTCGCCATGTAACCGCGTTCCCCCAAACAAACGAACAATAGCCAGAAGTTGATCTTCGATCAGTCACTAAACCTGCCCAATCTGCATCTGAAAAAATCTCAGTTTTTCTATTTGTTGTTTTTTGGAAGAAGAGACCCTTTCCCGGTGTCCTTTTTAGGTACCTCAATATTCTGGTCACAGCAGTCATGTGTTTGTCGGTTGGATTATTCATGAATTGGCTGACCACACTAACAGAGAAGCCGATGTCTGGCCTTGTATGAGAAAGATAAATGAGTTTTCCCACAAGACGTTGATATCTCCCTTTATCACTTGGTGCACTACCGTCACTTTCTTTCAGTTTGATAGTTGTATCCATAGGTGTTTCTGCCGGCTTGCATCCTAACATCCCTGTTTCATTCAGTAAGTCTAGAACGTATTTACGTTGTGAGACTGATATACCTTTTTTTTGACCGAGCAATCTCCATTCCAAGAAAGTACTTCAGGTTTCCAAGATCTTTAATCTCAAATTCCTTTGTTAGGAATTTTTAAAGTAAGCCAATTTCCTCTTCATGATCACCTGTTAAAATTATGTCATCCACATAAACAATGATAATTGCCAATCTCCCTCCTAGGGAGTGCTTCACAAATAATGTATGATCGGATTGACATTGAACAAAACCGTACCCTTTCACTGCCTTAGTGAACCGTTCAAACCAGGCCCTAGGAGATTGTTTGAGACCATACAAGGATTTTCGGAGTCTGCAAACTTTGTTGAAATTTGATGTCGTCTCAAGTCCAGCAGGAATGTCCATGTAAACTTCTTCCTCTAAGTCACCATTGAGGAAGGCATTTTTCACATCAAGTTGGTGAAGTGACCAATCGAGATTAGCTGCCAAGGATAAAAGTACACGAACAGTGTTGAGCTTGGCAACTGGAGCAAAGGTTTCTTGATAGTCAATGCCATAGGATTGGGAGAATCCTTTGGCGACCAACCGAGCTTTATATCGTTCTACATTACCATCTGCCTTGGGCTTTACTGTGAAAATCCACTTACACCCAACTGGTTTTTTACCTCTTGGAAGATCAGTAATTGCCCAAGTACCATTCTTTTCCAGAGCCCGAACTTCCTCATTGACTGTCGCCTTCCACTTTGGATACTTGAAAGCTTCCTGAATATTCCGAGGAATGGGTATCTCCGTGATGCTAGAAGTGAAGGCACGAAACGAAGGTGATAGCTTATCATAAGAAATAAAGTTCCCAATGGGATGCTGAGTACATGATCTAACTCCTTTTCTCCAAGCTATGGGCATATTAAGAATAGTATTTTCTAACTCATAATTATTAATACTATCTATGGGAGGAATATTGTCACCTGGAATGTTGCTTGGATGAGAACCCGGTTCAGCCTCATGGGATTGTTGAGAAAGTGCTCCTTCCTCCGTTTCCTCTTGGATGTGCTCATTCAATGACTCAGGAGGTGTGGGATTGTTGGTGGTGATGGATGGCTCACTCAATGACTCAGGAGGTGTGGGATTGTTGGTGGTGATGGATGGCTCACTCAATGACTCAAGGGTCCAAAATTGAGATTCCTGGGTTGGAGTCTCCCCCTGAATAACAATTTCAGGGTAGTAAGACTGGGTTTCAAAAAATGTTACATCCATGGAATTGTAGAATTTCCTTGTGACGGGAGAGTAACACTTATACCCTTTTTGATGTGACGAATACCCAATGAAGATACACTTGAAGAGCGAGGCCCACGGGCGCGTCTACAGTTTCTAGCGACTCTGCTGGGGAGTTAGAGAGCTTGACTCGAACTCGTGATATCCTGTTTTGATTTCATTTATGTGTTTCTTTGCATTGCATGTGCATTGGTGCGCCTAGGAACACAGTGTTTGCCATCTGCCATTCCTGAACAGTTTGCCGGAGGCTTGTCTTGTCAAGACATGACTATAAGGCTGACCGGTTGTGGGCTCTGACAGTATGGAAACACAAACCCCGGTTTCACCGTGTAGACGTCCCCCAAACACCCCGGGAGGGTGAGCCCCCGTTCCGTTCGTTTTTGCGGGTCTACTACAGTTCGGACTCCCCTTTTTGTTTGTTGCGGTTCGTAATCTGAACCAAAGAGTCCAACTCTGGCAAATCGTTTTGAGAAAACAATTTTTTTGAAAGAAGTGCCAAACATGGACTACTTTACCAGATACAGAGTCACCACCTAAATATTTCAAAATGGGGGAATTTAGGAAACCCTGACTCGGTGCCGAAGGCCACGTGTCCGTCATCACCAAAGTTGCCTTGGCTCGGGAGCTTGGGTACGATTGGGGAAGGTCATCTATGAGCACCCCCTCTCGCCCGGTCCGAAGACCGGCCTCTACTAACCATGATATCCGATTTTGAAAACTTTATGCGTTCTTATTCCAATTATTAGCCTAGAATTACTATGTTATGCGCACAACAAACAAGTATAGACTAGATCGCCTAATTTGGAAACAAGTATTGCATATCCGTTTGTTTTGAAAATGCTTTGGAATTTGCTACTCGCAAGTAGGCTAAAATACGGATTTCAACGAGTTATTCCAACTCAAGCAATCCAACCTCCACCCACAGGCATTCAAACAGTTTATTTCAGGTAAGCACTTAGCCGCATGGCAGGCATACTGTTATGTTAACATTCACACGCATGCGATATGCTAAAGCATAAATACTTACATCGTACTCCGTGCCAAAAACAGTAACCCGGTTAGCAAACATGCATGACCTAGTTCATGTTAAGTGACTAATGCCCTGCATACAGAATGCAATTAGACAGGCTCGGCTATCCTAAGCATGGCATGTGAAATGCGATCATTTAATGCACGTATTCAACTTGAAATTAGAATACAATGCAGTTTGTATGATGTACCGAGCCCGGTGCATGTTAGGACAAATGCATGAATGCACGCATGCATTGCATAAAGTATGCTAAAGTAAACGTGCCCTAATCTACCATCATAAGCAGGTAAATAAAAGGGTAGAAAGAAGTGGGGGTTGGAAGACATACACACACACACCCACACTTATTACAGGTTCGCCCTCACTCGGAGGGACCAAATAATAATACAAATTAATTAACTACGCAAGCTAATTAAAATATTACAGACCGCCTAATTAATTAACAAATTAACTAAACTAAAGAAAAACAGTAAACCGCCTCGGGGTGAGGGCTCAATGCATGCGCGTTTGGATTCCGCTCGGAAATGCATTGCCATGCATAGTTTGCCTCTGTTTTCCCTGCTCTCCTCCTTTGAAGACTGCCAAAGTCTCAGGGATGCCTCTCTAAACACTGGAGATTACCACCGGCTGAAGGAGAACACCACCGGCTGAAGAATGTGATCACCGGCACAAAATGATCCCACCGGCCATCAATTGACTGCCGGTCGGCACTAAATACTGCCGGCCGGCAATAAGTTCCTGCAGAACCTGCAACTCACAGCAGCAGAGGGCAAAATCTTGCATGGCAATGCAATTCAAGCTATTTATGCACTAAACACACTCCTTATCATGTTAATGACTCAAAGGAGGATGTGCCTCGATTCTCGAACCACCAACCACGCATTTCCATGCATGATGGCCCAAAGAACCAAATATGCAACTTTGATTTCAAATGCATGCAAACCAAATAAACATACAAAGGTGCCTAACCTCTATCATGCTCATCTCAAGAGGTCTAGCATGCATGCTTATGTGATGCAACCCTAGGCACGTTTTCTAGCATGCAATCATGCTAATGCAAATGAGCATACAAGCTAACAAACATGCAAGGCATGAAACACCAATGTCAACCACCAAGTATGCAAGGTGTAATGTGGGTGTCCAAGTATGCTAACAAGCATGTGACTTCATTCAATCATGTAAGTCCTAACATGTGACTACTTACCAATACATTACAACACTCAAGGAGCATACGCAAGCAACCAAAGGATGGACTTAAACATGAGTTAGGCGGCTCTAAATAGGCCTAAAATCAGTAGCCAAATGCCATAGAAGTGAAGGCCAAAATGCACACAAACATGCAAGCATGCATGATCCAACACTTAGGCATATCAAAGCAACTTTTAAACACATTTAAAAGGGACAAACATGGACAATTAGCATGCAACACAAGCTCTGAAATTATGCTATAAGAGGTGCCAAACCAAGCAACAAGGCAAGCTAAACATGCAAATATGGTCCAAGACTTAAGGCTAACAGGCCAACATGCAAAGTGGCCATACCAAACATGCCAAGATCGACCTAAACAATTATAGACAGACCTAAAACATGGAAATATGAGCACGAAACCTTCATGAATCTAAGCCTAAAGCATGCTCAAACTAGGGTTAACAACCATAGGCATTTTAAGGCTATTACAAGGCATTACATGGTAAGTATGCTATACATGCATGGTGTACCAAAACCAACACACAACAATGTTAAATCATGATATTATAAGCATGAAAAACAGTCCATACATGATCAACAAACAACCAAACATAGGGCTCCCTCAAGAGGCAAAATAGGTCTTTTTCAAGGACAACAAGGAGAGGGGGTGGCCATCTCCTTCTTGGGACTTCAAGGCATCATCTTCACCACTGAAATCCCTCAAGATTTCAGTGGTGAAGAGATCCAAGCACCAAAATCCCGGAGCTCTCACAAAATGGCACAAAATGAGGCCTTTTCAAGGCCTAAGGGGGATCAAACTCCCCCAAAACACAAAACACTCTTAATAAACAATAAAGAGAGCCTAAAAACAGAACTTTTTTGTATTAAAGACTAAGCACAAAAACAGTTCTAAGGCAAGCAAAAATACAAAGCAAAAGTGGGGTAAAAAGGGACTAGTTTTGTTACCCTTGTAGACCTCTTCACAAGTGAAGCTCCAGCAGCCTCTTGAGGTTGAAACCAGCTCCAAAACACTAAGAACACCTTTCAAAGGACTCAAGTTCAAGAGATGGTGTGTTAGTGTGTGTTTGTGAGCAAAAATGAGACAAAACACACACTTATAGAGATAGAATATGTATCGAACTCTAACCCTAGAACTCAAGCTTTACAAAAGCTGTCTAAAAATGTCTAATCCTTTGCCAAGAGAAGACCCTCTCCTTTATAGGCAATTCCTCTTGCAAAGCTTAGCAAATAAGCTTCCTAAGAGGGAAATCCCTCCATACACGTGTATGGAGGGGGATGGAGTGGGTGCCAGCTATCACAGCTGGCACAAAATATCTACCAAAAGTAGATGAACAGTAATCGGCTGGCCAAAAATGTCATCTTGACAAAATTGGCTGCCGACCGGCAACAATGAGTGCCGACCGGCACAATATATTGCCGATGGCACAAAAATCCAGCCGGTGGCCTCTAGCCATGGCCGGTGATGTGTGGGGATGCCTCACAAGGCATTCCCTGCCCCTCCAAGGCAAAACACAAGTGTTTGGTGCAAAACCAGACACAAAACAGTCGAGTTCGGAGATCCTGAGGCAAGGCGCGTAGCCGAGACCTCCGGGAACTCCAAACGAACACAAACAAGGATGATCACCGAGTGTTCAATCAGTGACGTCCAAGTCTTGAGGTCGGTCAAAAATGGGGTGTCTACACACCGGGGCACCCTTTTCGACCATTCGACCTAGTGCATATTCGGAATCCATAGTGACCATTCCAAATTAGGACAGGTTTCTTACCCGATGATAGGTTGTTTGAAACCGCTGCGTGCATAGTAAAACCCTAGCTCCTGACAAAATAGGACAGGGAAACCCTACCCCAACATAGGGGTGTTTTGGCTCTCATTTATCTGTTATGTGCTTTAGAGTGTATCTCTACAAGGAACGTACATATCAGTTTGCAAGTTTGAGTATTTGGCCCGAGGGCACCAGTGTCAGTGTTGTTGAGAATCAGTTATCTGCGGGTATCAGTTCAGTCTTGAGAACAGTGATTCTGGGGAACAATGATCAGTAGTAGAGTGCAGTTGTTCGACTACACATGTGTTTGATCTGTTTGAGCTGAAACGCTGCTTGTTTTCCTTTCAGTTTAGAGAATTCAGAGAATTGATACAGAATAGCCAGTGTTCCCCTCTTGCTGAGGCAAGGCTTATGATGGCACAAAATTCAGAAGAGATTGTGGTTATGACAACCGCATTAGATCAAGGGATCACCCTACAGAGTGAGACCGGTGTTGATATGCCGCATCCACCCAGGTCGCCTGTTGCGCACCCGGTCTGGGCACCCCAGTTGTATCAGGCTCGCGAGCCCACTACATTCGAGTTAATAGGGATGATAGGTGATCTCTAGAGGTCCGTGTCGGATCTCGCTTATGGGATGTCCGTTTCGCCGCTAATTGCACCATATGCCGAGAGTTTTGTACCCCAGGAGCCTCCGCTACTGGGGCGAATTGTGATTGAGCTTAGCCAACTGGAGATGGCCTCCCGCTATGGCAATGACGTACCAGTATCAACCCAAACCCTCAATCAGGCTGAGGCCAGAGGCAAAGACAAAGCGAAGGCAGATGCCGATCCTACGGAACAACTGCTGTGGGCAGTCGAGGCTTTGAAAGCCGGGGGGATGAACAAGCGACAGATATCCGTGGTTGTGACCAAAGATGTGGATGATGTTTTCCCCACTCCACCTGAGGGTAGTTCAAGTCAGTCAGAAAATCGGGATAGGCCCCGTCATGCCGGAACAGTTCCTCTCATTCCCAACCCTGTACCCGGGAAGGATCAGAAATCCAAGCCCGCACCTGCCGATCCGTTCACTAGTGCGTCTAGCAAGAGCACTCAGGCTTCAAAGTACCTGCCTCGAGGGCGTAGGGCCTTTCATGCTCTGTATATGCCATTGTCAAAGGCGCTTCAGATTCTTGCCGAGAGGGGACATCTTAAGCCCTTGGAGCCTCGACCTCTGCCGAAGAATCTCCCAGCAGGCCATGACGCTACTCAGTACTGTGCGTACCATCAGCAGACCAGCCACCCCACTGATAATTGCTTCCGCCTCCGGCATGAGGTGCAGGATTTGATTGACAACGAGGTTATCCTCCTGCCCACCTCAGCTAAATCCGTCACTACCCAGTTATTGGATTTTGAGGACACCGATACCGCAAGTATGTGATCAAAGAGTGAACCGCCTGCGGGCAGCGCCTCGAGTTTTTTTTGATGTGGCATCTGGCACGCATTTTTGAGCATCTGCGAATGCTAGTTTTGTAAATTCTGGCTTGGGTGTCGAGTCAGTGTTTTGTTTTGTTTTGAGTCTGTCTCCCTGTCTTGAGTCAGTCCTTTTTGCTTAAGGGTCTGTCTTGTTGTAGCGAGTCGGTCCCTTTGTATAGAATACCAGGTGATTCTGGGGTTGTTGCCTCGAGCACCGTTTTACTTTGTAATTACTCCTTTTTGCTTTCTTTTTGAGTCTATCTCTGCCGTGGAGCCAGTTGCATCCGGAAAACCTGAATGAAATAGCTGCGGCTACCGTGTTTCCATGCTTACCGCTTGTTTTGGGCTAGTTGTGCCAGAGAATTCGAATAGGGTGACAGCGCATTCCACTTGCCCTCTTGTACCCTAAAAATTATTGCTTTGACCTAAGTTTTTCAAAATCTTTTTGAACACTGTGGTGATAAAAACGAAGAGGAAGAAATTCCTCAGGATTTGCAAAACTTTGATCAAAATTGAAAGAAAGAGAGACATGCAAAGCCCTTAATGATCGAAATCATGCTTGTCAGTATGAGTACTGGGAAGGACCCTGGCTTGATCCAGACTGGATCCACACTATCTTCGGCGCGAGCGATTCGTCGCTTTCTTAAAATTTTTCAAAAACAAAATGTTTTGCGCAGTCCTGCGAAGACCTATGTGGAATCGCTCTCGAGATTGCGCAGCTTAGGATCGCTCTTAGCCTCGAGATTCGACCCCTCATTTTTGAACCTTGGACTTGCATCCAGAATGTTCAAAGGTCGACTATGATGTGAGGCCTGTGTGGCCAGATTTGAAGTAGCCCTCGAACAAGAGGCACCGAAGTCAAGTCAAAAGGTTAGATCTTACCAGAGGAAGCTTGCAAAGCAACCGTGATAGATTCTCCTGCAAAGCACTGCAACAGCCGTTCTCCGGGATACAGAAGGGCTTCAATTACAAAAACCATTTGGCATGGACTTGCTACACTTTTACCCTTTGAGAGGCTCGCTGGGCCGAAAACCCGGAAGGGCGAGCCAGGCAAAAGTTAGAGCAAAAGAAAAATGCAAAAGAAAAAAAAGAAAAAAAAGAAAAAGAAAAGAAAAAGAGGAAAAAAGAAGAATGAAAAGATGCAAAAAATCGAAAAAAAAAAAAGAGAATGAAAAGAAGCTCGCAAGGTCGAAAACCCGCATTGGGCGCCTTGGCAAAAGTTAGAGCCTGAAAAGTGAAGGTTAAAATACCCGAGTGTACCTTAACCGGAACTACGTAAGGCTTGATTCCCATGTTTGGGATACGTAGGCAACTTCATCCCGAAGTCCAGCCCCCAACGCTTTCATAGCGTCTCAGTCCATGAAATGGTTTCGATTACCTGTGCCTCCTCTGAATTCGATGTCTCGGTTGCGATGACTGGAACTACGTGATCAACTTCCTCCTGGAATCCGGGTACCAACGCTTTCGAGGTGACTGTGTCCATATATTATTTTTGGCCGTCTCCGTCCTCTCCGTACCCGAGAGCCCGGTCGCGATCAATCATCGATGAGCATGCCGCGGCATTATCCAAACAAGGGGCAACTTTCCGTTGCCACGTGTCGTTGCAAGTTGCCGTCCGAACCAGGGGCAACTTTCCGTTGCCGTGTGTCCCTTCAAGCAAGGGGCAATTTTCCAAATTGCCTCCGATCCGAGGTTGCCCATCTCGAGGGTAGGTTCCGTGCTTGTCGAGCATTGACCGTTTGCGAAAATAGTTTTTGAAAATTTTTACTGAGGTTGACTGTTTTCTCGAAAACTATTTCATTTTCCAAAATCGGACCATTGTCTTGGACCCAAACAAAAAAGGAAAATTTTCAGTGCTCACAGCCCGACTTGCATGATTTTCAAATCAAAAATTGAACAAGCATGTTAATCCGACTCTCCTGTTGGTCAAAACCATTTTAGAAGGAAAACAAAGAATGGTCAAAATGATGAACTAGGGGCACAGTCGAGTCAGGTGTTCTGTCTCTCCCTTGTCATAAACGCGCTTGCCAGAAAAGCACTCTACCCACCAGAAGAAATAGCCGCGAGCTAACTAGCTGTATCGGGCATGAACCCGCAACTCCCTATTCATCTATCAATCGCTCTGGGGAGGGATGGAAATTGAGAGAATAAAGAATAGAGAGGTGTAAGTTGAGAGAAAAGTGAGCAAAAGGGTTTTGAGAGGAAGAGCCGAGCTTGAGGGCCGAGTGACGTGAGAATCACACAAATCAGAAAGGGTGGGAATATACCCGGAGGAATTGGCTCCTCGAGATCTGAGGTTCTTTGTTATAAACATGTCCGTATGTCGTGTCTTTTGATTTATCGGTCTCAACTATTGTTTTGAGTCTTTTCCGAGCGTGTCTCGGTTTGTTCAGGTCGTGCACCTTTTTGCGTGAGTCGCTCCGCTGTGTTCAGTTGTAGGCTCGATACCCCGGTTGAGAAACCCCTTTTCCAAAGTCAATCGTTTGTGCTCAGAATGTTGTGCCATTCTTTACATCTATGCGAGGCAAGAGAAGAAAAGGAAATTTGGGGCATCCGAGTGTGTTTCAACTTCAACCGTTTCAGTTTTGTGGTCCGTCTTGTCAGATTGGGCTGTTGGTTCAGGGTTTGCTGTGTGCAGAATGAACCGAGTGCTGTGTTATGGGCCGTATGCAGACTAATCTCCAACAGAGTATGGGCTGTGTGTCCAGGTTGAGCAGTGGTTTGTATGAGTTGTTGGCTGTTAGTTGGTTGGTTATTTGATTATCACAGTACAAGTGCCCAATTTTTAGACAACAGATCAATATCATTTACATTTGAGGTGTAATATGATGCAATGCAGTGCAAAGTATGAAATATACAGATATAACACTCTTTTTCAGACAAAAAGTTTGTTTCATTTCATATAATCTCTTTCAAGGTACAAAATTTTGAAGAAAGTAAAAACCTGCCTGCGGCAGTACAAAGTACTCTATCTACCAAAAAGAGAAAAGTACGAGAAAAGAAAAAGAAAGAAAAAGCAGCAAAAATCTGAAGTAGCCTCAATGGTCTCACGCCTAAGGACCCGTCCTAGCCCTCTTCCTGGGCAGAAGCCCAGGAGCGTCGTCAGGAGCATCGCTGTCTGAGCCCGAGCCCGAGCTGTCCCCGGCCTCCTCAGATGACTCCGCCTCCGCCTCTGACCCATCGCCTGGAACTGGTGCCCGCGAGCTGCTCCCCACATGGGTACGCGCCCCCTCTGGTGCGGGGGAATACTCTGCCATCCCGGGTAGAAATGGGAGGTCCAGACGGAGCGCCACCTACTGAGGGGATCTGGAAGAGAGGCTTACAAAAGGCAAATACATCAGAAAGCCGTGAGCAGTCTATTAGTGCAGAATGCAGTATACGAGTACAGTATGTGAATGCTGAGAGCAGTATAGCAGTGCAGAATGCAGTGTATGAGTACAGTGTATGAATGCCGTGAGCAGTATATCAGTGCAGAATGTAGTGTATGAGTACAGCGTGTGAATGCCGCGAGCAGTTTATCAGGTTTCATGTCGTGCATCAGATTGTATGAAACAGTGTATGGTTTAAGACCGTGGTCAGAAGAACATACCGGAATACTGTAGAGAGCCAGGATGTCAAGAGTCCGCTGCAGCATCCCCATCATGGAGGCATTCAACTCCACGGACTGCCGGGTGTACTCGGAGGACACCTGCAAAAGTATCAGATGCATCAGTATTCTGCGGAATATCAAATAAACTGAAATGAAATGACTATGCAAGATGCAAAATGGAGTGATACATACCGGAGGCAAGTCGGGAATGCCGGCCAACTCATGATCAGCTGGGGGACGAGCAAAGGGGATCTGGTAGGTCTCCCCACCCTGCCCTCTGTATGTCAGCATAGTGGGCAAAGCGGGCCAGCCAGTCCCCCGTCCCCTCTGAACTCCGCCTCTGCCACGGGCTCGGACTCTCTCCCGTGCTCCTGCTCCTGCTCCTGCCCTAGCCACCGGCGCCGCAGGCCTCTCTAGCTCAGCTCGGGAGCCGCCTCTCAGAGGCCGCATAAGGAAGGTCCGGACGTACTCTGAGTAGTCGCCCTCGCCCCTGTAGCCGCTCTCATCCCAGCCGAGGGTGTAATCCGCCATCTGCTGAAGAGTGAACCTCTCGGTATCCCTCATGTGCTCAGGAGGGTGAACCGGGACTATCTGCTCTGGTAGCCCAAGGGTCTGGCGTAGAAAACGCTCACCCAGGTACCAAGCCCGACAGACCGGGCCCTCCAGCAGAATTCGGTAGCGCGAGGTCTCCTCAGCACCGGCAAAACCGATCCTGGATCGCCGCTGGCACTGCAGCCCACGGCCGCCAGGTGATCTGGAATTGAAATACAGTTGGTTATCTACTGTTATCGAAATATACAGTGCAAAACAAAGCTTAAATGGACTGCAAGTAAAACATACCTCGGCAAGGGTGATGGTATCAAAGAAACGGCGGAAGAAGCTAAACGTCTCACGGGGCCGCCGTGTGCACCTCCCGTCGAAGCGGCGCGAGAAGGGGACAACCAGGGGAGTCTCTGTCTCCGGCACTAGCTCCAACCTGGGAAAGTAGGCATAGACCCACAGCTGCAAAGTAAATACCAGTATGCTTATCAGATAAAGCAGAATGAAGAATAGAGCAGAAATAACAGAGCCATGTATTGTGCAGTGTATTGTGTAGAGTGTACAGTGTGAGCAGTGTACAGTCAGTGTAAAGCAGAGTATTTGTGTGCCGCGTGTACAGTATACAGTCAGTGCGAAGCAAACTACAGAGTACAGAAAATGTGGAGCAGAAATGTAAAGCAGAGAAGAAGACGTACCTCCCAAGCTCGCCAGTAGCCTCCGAGCAACTGCCCACTGCCACGGGAGACCGAGCTCATGTATCCATAAAGGGTGGCCAGAGCGGCACCACCCTAGTCGTACTGCAAAATCTGTCGAACATCCACTAGTGCGCTGAGCAGGCAGAGAGGCACAATGTTCGCCCGGTCGGCGAATAGGGTGGTCCCCAGCAGAAACATCAAAAAGCCGCGTGCGTACTGCTCCACGGCCTCCTCAGTCATCGGAGCCTCCTCCCCTAGCGCGGGCTGGACCCTAAACTGCACCTCGAACCAGGAGTATCGGACGAAGCCTGGACGGACGGAAGGCGGCACCGCGCCGAGCAAGTAGACCTGAGCAGCGATCCACTCGTCCATGTCGATGTCAAAGGGGATCGGATCACCCTCTACCCTAATGCCTGTAAGCATCGAGAAATCGTAGGGAGTCATCGTCATGTCTCCCGCGGTGGACAAATGGAATGAATCGGTGGTGTCCCACCACCTCTCCCCTAGGGCAGCAAGAAGAGGTCTGCATGTAGTGAGCCGGGATAGCCCCCTGCAGAATGCGCCAAAGCCGGCCCGGTCCACGATCTGGCGAACCGCCTCAGGCAACTCTGTGTACCACTCTCGAGCGGCGATGTTCCCATACCCGTGGACGGTATGGGAATCCCCCTGTTTTCAAACAGACAGTTGCGGAGCAATGCTAAATATACCAGTTTTGTAGGGCATGCAAAATTTGTGTAAATGTGGCATGCGTGCAAGTTTTTCAATATCAAACAGATACCGGGTGCTGATGTGTTTCAGTGAACTACAATGTGTGATGTGTCAGGGTGTTTAAGTGGTTCAATGTAAATGTGGCATGCGTGCAAGTTTTTCAATATCAAGAAGATACCGGGTGCCGGTGTGTTTCAGTGAACTACAACATGTGATACGTCAGCGTGTGTGAGTGGTTCAGTGCAAATGTAGCATGCGTGCAAGTTTTTCAGATTCAAACAGGTGCCGGGTGTCGGTGAGTTTACAGTGGAATACGGTGTGTGCCGTGTGTCTGGGTGATTAAGGCTAGTGCAGTGTGTGTGCATGTGTCGGTCTTAAGCAGATGTCAGTTGCGATCAACTACAGTACACAGTGTATCAGAGTATCTGAGCTAAAGCAATTAAAGAATGAAACTAGCTATGGCAGTTAACAGTTAAAATTTCTACATTGCAGAAAGTAAGACAGAGCAAAAATGTTACCTCGGAAGCGCCAAAGGACAGGTGGGAGGTAGGCTCACGCAGGAGAAGCTCCGGGTCCAGAGCCCTGTCGAAACTCCGAAACTGGCGAAGTCCGTCGGGAGGTAGCACATGGATTGCCGGCCGGTAGGTCGCCGGGTCGAACGGACGCTCGCTCAAAGGGAGGAGCTCGACCCCGGGATCCATCTCGTGATCCGAGGGAGTCCCAACGTGTGGAATGTCGTCGGCCATGTGGAAAATGACGAGAAAATAGCCGGAAGAAGGAAAACCGGGCTAGAATACGAAGACTCAACCGAAAAGTCAACCCCGGGAGGGTGGAAAATGGCCGGAAAGGTCGGGATGTGAAAAGGCACAGAAATGAAGAGGAAAGTGAGGGGAACAAACCCCAAAAAGGTGGAAATGGCAAAAGAGGCACCGAAACAAAGATTTGTTCGGTTGAAAATGTCCGAAACGCGAAGGAAATCGCGAATCCGACGACGAAACGGGCGTAAAACGCGAAGAAAACGACGAAATGAGGAGGGGAAAATGCTCTAGAGAGAGAGGGAACAAGATTTCGGCTGGGGAGGAATCAGGAAATAGGGTTTAGAACCCTATTTTAAAAGACCCGAGTTGAAATGTCAAAACTGCCCCCGATCAGGCACTTTTGGCCGGTCGGCAATATTTTGTGCCGGTGGAACTTTTCTGCAGCTGATGGGCAGCCGGTGGCTTCCTAGCCCGGCCGGTGATTATCCCACAGCCTTGTTTAGGCCATATGAGTAGTTTTGGGTCTTCATAGCTCAAGAAAATACAAGAAAGTGCATCTCCGGCGCTCAACCGGCCTCCGTTTTGACCTCGGACCGCGTCTTCTGTGCGTGGCACTCAAAGTCATGCAATGTTGTATCCTTTTGCCTTGTACAAGATCCAAAAGTTGCCCCATGTGTGTTGCATGCATTCATCACACTGTCTGGTGCGTCTCATCGCGCTATGATGTGTCACATTTGTTTTGTTTCGCATTCCGTGAGGCATGCGTGTCTCACTTGCATTTCATTTTGCATTTCCGTGTGGCACGCGTGTCACATTTGTATTATTTCGCATTACCTTGTGGCATGCGTGTCACATTTGCAATTTCTTGTGGCATGCGTGTCACATTTGCATTGTCTTGCATTCCTTGTGGCATGCGTGCCTCGCTTCCATTGGCATGCGCGCCCCATTTGCATTGGCATGCGTGTCTCATGTGCATCATTTTGCATCCTTGCCCGGTCTAGGAGACCTTAAATCCTCGGGAGGTGCAAGACCTTCGGTGCATTAAGGTGCACCTCATTGCATTTGGCATGCATTTCATCACGCTATTTCGCGCACCTCATTGTCTTGTGCCCAAGAACGGTCCGGCGGGACCAAAAACACGCCCGGTTCGACAAGACCTTAAACCCGCTCAGCTGCATTGTCATGCATCATGCATTGTCATGCATTCTAAAAGCCGCGCGTTGTCGCGCATTCGAAAATTCATGCATTGTCATACATTCCAAGCCGCGCGTTGGCGCGCATTTCAAAAAAAAAACACATCATGCATCATATGCATTTCAAAAACACAAAAATATATATGCATTATCTTGCATTTTTCCTAACATCATGCATCATTTGCATTTCAAAAAAAAAAAAAAAAAAACATGCATTGTCATGCATACATTTTGCATCCCGGTCTAGGAGACCTTAAATCCTCTAAAGGTGCAATTCCTTTGGTGTTTGTCGTGCCTGAACGACTTCCGGTGGTCTGGTAAAACCACCTGCCTGTGCTTGCGGTGAGTTCCTAGGAGACCAACGGGGACGGTGGAAACTAGAGTTTGAATGGCTTATGCCTAAAACGCAAAGGTTCGGGATTTCCGAGGCTAAAGTCTGGTTTAAATACCCAGAGGGTGTACCCTCGGCTTGAAATCTGTATGGAAGCCCCATAGGTTGAGATGGCATGTTTGCACCTCAATTCTAGATACTGAACCAACCTAGTATATCGCCCTGTCGGGAGAATAGGGAAAACCGCAATCACAGCCATTGCATCATACTGCATTGTCATGCATCACTGTATATAAGTGCATCGCACATGTCCATTGCATTTCCATGCCATTGCATGTTTGTAGATATTGCATTATGGTTTGCATGCATTTCACTGCATTCCCTTCCATCTATGGCTTGCGCCTTTCCTTGTTGAGCTTGGTCTGGTATGTGCCTATACTTTTCACGTTGAAACACAGTTCTGCATGTGTACGCGCCTATTCCACGCCGGTATGTTGGTTTGAGGGTTGCGGCACCTTTTCTGTGATTAGACGCGGTTTGTATGCGTACATGCCTTTCCTAGGCAGGACTTGGTTTGGCCTGCGTGCCATATCCATGGTATCCATCCCTTTTCATGCATCCACTGCATTCCCCCTCCATCTATGGCTTGCACCTTTCCTTGTTGAGCTTGGTCCAGTATGTGCTCATACTTTTCATGTCGAAACACAGTTCTGCATGTGTACGCGCCTATTCCTTGATGAACTTGGTTTGAGGGTTGCGGCACCTTTTCTGTGTTAGACGCGGCTTGTACGTGTACATGCCCTTCCTAGGCAAGATTTGGTTTGGCCCGCGTGCCATATCCATTGTATATATTACATTGTAGTGTAATTATTGCATCCAGTATTAGGATCATTGTTCATTCCTCAGCGGGTCATTTCCCCACTTATGTCATCCCACCCAATACTTGTTCTTGTGTCTGTCTACATTACTCATTGTTCTGCATGTGTTCGCGCTTTGAGAGCTGCGACACCTTTTCTATGGTAGACGGACTTGTTACCTCCATCAACCTACTTGACATTTGTGTGGTTTTGAACCGCTCATGATTGAATCATGATTCAATTGCATTGCATATCATTTGCATTGTTTCAATTGCATTGCATATCATTTGCATTTGTTTATACATCATTTTTTGCATTCATTTAGCAAGATTTGCATGTCGCTAATGCTATCATACCTGTTAAGTTTGTTTTCTTTTCAGGCACGATATTGTATGTACGGTTCATTTGAGGCTGGTGCAACCAGACGAGCCGGACAGGTATTGTATTCTCCGAGTGAGATGTATCGAGAATTCCACAATTCTCTTACCCCCTCTTTCTACATTGTAGTGTAGTTTGGAGTATTCTAGCTTAAAACTGTTGCATGCGTGTTTCGTTACAGCTTTTCTTTACATGATTATAAGTTATGCTCGGCTTCTTGCATTTTCAGTTGCATTTTGCCCCTGCCTTCGGGCACATATCTTACTTGTCTTGCATGTTTGTCTAAGTCTTCGGCCTTGTCAAAAATGGGTCGTCTCTGGGCTTTGACATTCACTCCCGTCATTGTTATGACTTTCGAGTTCTGTCAAAGAGGGGCAACTGTAGACACCCCATTTTTGACCGTCCTCAAGACTTGGACGTCACCGTTGGAACACTCGGTGATTATCCTTGTTTGTGTTTGTTTGGAGTTCCCGGAGGCTTCGGCTACGCGCCTTGCCTCAGGATCTCCGAAGTCGACTGTTTTGTGTCTGGTTTTGCACCAAACACTTGTGTTTTTCCTTGGAGGGGCAGGGAGTGCCTTGTGAGGTATCCCCACACATCACCGGCCGTGGCTAGAGGCCACCGGCCGGAGTTTTATGCCATCGGCAGTCTATTCTGCCGGTCGGCACTCTTTGTTGCCGGTCGGCCATCAATTTGTCAAAATGACTTTTTTTTGCCGGCCGACTACTGTGCAGCTGCTTTTTCAGATATTTTGAGGCAGCTGTCTTGCAGTGACTTTCCCTCCATACACGTGTATGGAGGGATGGCCTTCTTATTGCTTAGCTTGTAAGCCTTTACAAGACTTAAGCTCTATAAGAGGAGCCCTTCCCCCTTGGCTTGAGAGGTTAGACATTTTAGAGAGAAAAACACTGTTAGAAGCTCTGGTTTTAGGGTTAGGGTTGATACATATCTCCTATCTCTCTTTTTCTCTCTTTGTGTTCTAGGTGCTTTAGTCCATATTATTGCACACAAGCACCTAGTGTTTCACCTTCCTCTTGGAACTGAGGTTCTAAGGGCTTATTCTTGGAGTTCTTGGTTGGATTGGGGCTCAAGGAGGCAACAAGGTCACCATCTTTGAAGAGATCTACAAGGGTAACCACTTTCCCCCCTTTTACCCCTCTCTTGCTTTGTATTTTTGCCTATCTTAGAATTGTTTTTGTGCTTAGTATTTAATACAAAAAAGTTCTGTTTTTTTGGCCTCTAAATAGTTTGTTAAGAGTGTCTTAAGCTTTGAGAAGAGTTGACCCCTCTAAAGGCTTGTTTGGCCCTTGTTTTGTGCCATTTTGTGGGAGCTCTGGGATTTTGGTGTTTGGGTCTCTTCACCACTAAAATCTTGAGAGATTTCAGTGGTGAAGATGATGCCTTGAAGTCCCAAGAAGGAGAGGGCCCCCCCCTCTCTTTGTTGTCCTTAAAAAGGCAATTTTTTGGCCTCTTGAGGGAGCCTTGTGTTTGGTTGTTTGTTGGTTATGCCATGGCTGTATTTTATGCTTATATTTCCATATTATAACTTTGTATCATGTTGGTTTTGGTACACCTTACATGCCTTGCATACGTACCATGTAATGCCTTGTTGTTGCCTTAACATGTCTTAGGTTGTTAACCCTTGTTTGAGCATGTTTTAGGCTTAGCCTCATGAAGGTTTTGTGTTTGTTTTGCCATGTTTGAGGTCTGTCCTTGACTGTTTTGGTCGACCAAGACTTGCATTGCATGGCTCTCTTACATTTTGGCCTGTTAGCCTTAAGTTTTGGACCATTGTTGCATGTTTAGCTTACCTTATTGCTTGGTTTGGCACCATGTTTTATATGATTTCAGAGCTTTACAATGCATGCCATATGTCCATGCTTGGACTCTTTTAAGTATGATTGAGAGTTGCTTGTTTGATGCTTAAGTTTGATGCCTCAACATGTGCATGCTTGTATGTGTATTTGGCCTCATTTCCGTAGCACATTGGCCACTGTTTTAGGCTTGTTTGAGGCTGCCTAATCTAGTTTAAGTCCATTCCTCCATGTGTTGTAGCATGCTTACTTTGTATGTTGTCACATACTTGGTCCCATTTGCATGATATTGCATGCTATGCATCATTCTCAACATGTTGCTCTTTGCATGTTTGATATGTTTGCATGCTTGTCCCATGCCTTGCATGATTGTTTGTTTTGGTTGCATGCCTAACATACAATGTTTACTTGCATTGCCATGTTGCATACCTAGCTTCACATGCTTAGGATTGCCTTGCATGAGCATGCATGCTTAGCCTCTTGAAGTGAGTGTGATAGAGGTTAAGTCCCCTTTATTGGGTCATTTGCATTGCATTTCATTTGAAATTAAAGTTGCACACTTGATTCTTTGGGCCATCATGCATGGAAATGCGTGATTGGTGGTCCGAGAATCGAGGCACATCCTCCTTTGAGTCATTAACATGATAAGGAATGTGATTGGTGCATATATGGCTTGAATTGCATTGCCATGCAAGGTCCTGCCCTCTGCTGCTGTGAGTTGCAGGTTTTGCAGGCATTTTTGGCCCGCCGGCAACATATAGTGCCGACCGGCAGTACATCAGGGGCCGATAGCTCAATTAGCAGCCGATGATTACATCCCGCAGCCGGTGGCCATTCTATTCAACCGGTGATATCCCCCAGTGTCCAGGGGAGCAGTTATGAGGCTTTGGCAGTCTTCAGAGGAGCAGAGCAGGGAAAACAGAGGCAGTCTATGCATGGCAGTGCATTTCTGAACGGAATCTGAGCGCGCATGCATTGAACCCTCGCCCCGAGGCGGTTTACTGTCTTCCTTAGCTTAGTTAATTTGTCAATTAATTAGGCAATTTGTAATATTTAATTAGCTTGTGTAGTTAATTAATTTGTATTATTCTTTTGGTCCCTCCGAGCGAGGGCGAACTTGTAATAAGTGTGGGTGTGTGGGTATGTATGTCTTCCAACCCCCACTTCTTTCTTCCCTTTTATTTACCTGCTTATGATGGTAGATTAGGGCACGTTTATTTTAGCATACTTTATGCAATGTATGCGTGCATTCATGCATTTGTTTACATGCACCGGGCTCGGTACATCATACAAACTGCATTGTATTTTCAATTCCAAATTGAATACGTGTGTCGAATGATTGCATTTCACATGCCATTTTAGGGTTAGCCGAGCCTGTCTAATTGCATTCTGTATGCGATACATTAGGCACTTAACATGAAATTAGAGTCATGCATGTTTTGCTAACTAGTTTCATTGCCTTGGCACGGAGTACGATGTAAGTATTTTATGCTTTAGCATATCGCATGCGTGTGAATGTTAACATGACAGTATGCTTGCCATGTGGCTAAATGCTTACGTGATATTACTGATTGAATACCTGTGGGTGGAGGTTGGATTGTCTGAGTTGGCATGACTCGTTAAAATCCGTATTTTAGCCTACTTGCGAGTAGCAAAATCCAACACGTTTTTCAAGACAAACGAATATGCAATGTTTACTTCCAAATTAGGCGATCTAGTCTATACTTGTTTGCTGTGCGCATAACATAGTAATTCTAGGCTAATTAATCGGAACAAGAACACATAAACGTTTTCAAAAACGGATATCATGGTTAGTAGAGGCCGGTCTTCGGACCGGGCGAGAAGGGGTGCTCATAGCTGACCTTCCCCAATCGTACCCAAGTTCCCGAGCCGAGGCAACTTTGGTGATGACGGACACGTGGCCTTTGGCACCGAGTCAGGGTTTCCTAAATTCCCCCATTTTAAAAATATTTAGGTGGCGACTCTGTATCTGGCAAAGTAGTCCATATTTGACACTTCTTTTCAAAAATCTGTTTTTCTCAAAACGATTTGCCAGAATTGATCTCTTTGGTTCAGATTAAGAATCGCGACAAACAAAAAGGGAGTTCGAACTGTAGAGCGAGGCCCACGGGCGCGTCTACACTTTGATTTTAAAATTTTAAAAATAAAGACTCATCAAAATGGATGGTTTATATTTTCAAAATTGCCACAATTACATCATTTTTGTATATTGATTAATGTCATTTTCAAATAGTAATCACATAATTTATGGTGGATCTGGGATTAATGATTGGCAACAAATGAAAGTCGGCGTACTTGTTTTGCATGCATCAATTAGTGTATATATTAGTATATCAATTAATGTTATATTGACTATATTTATTATACAAGTTACAAATATTTAAAATTATATAAATAATGTCACATCATTTATTAGTACATTAACATGTACATTAATTGATACATATAACAATATTCTTTGCCAAAAGCAACGTAAATTGGCATACAGACGTAGACATGACTAGTTTGAAGATATTCACGAAACTACGCCGTTTCGGAGGCACAACACTGTCCAATTCCTCACAGCACCCACCCCGCGGCCTACCTCCCTCTTTGAACATTGTGTGATAAGGAGGTAATATTAGAATATAGGCAAATTAAATTGTATTACTTTAGTTTTTAACTTTTCAATCGTAATATATTTTATTTTAAATAATATTTTAAAAATAAAATTGTTATATAATTTATTTTGTATTGATTAATTTGTACGTTGTTTGAAATTTAATGACCTTTTTTGAATGAATAATATTGAAACTTTCTTAGTTATAGAGTTCTGTTTAGTTTAGTTTAGTTTTTAGAATATATTTTGAATTTTTTTTCTAATAAGTTAAAAATTAAATTGGTGAAAAAAATAAAAAAAAAATACCATTTTTATATAATTTTATGTTTTGGAATGGTATAAATAAAATTTTTAAATATTTTTTTATATATTTTTTCGTTAAATTAGTTTTTATTTTTTTTAAAGTCAAATATAGTGATAACTTTAATATAATTATTAAACCAATTCATTAAATAAAAAAATTCAAAATTAAAAACATTTCATACATTAAACATATCAATTACACATTAAGAGCTTAATAACTATCCATTACATGATAACAATAATAGATATATATTTTAACAATAAATATAACCATATATTACACGATAACATCAAAAAATATCAACAAAAATAGCCACTCATTACATGATCATTGAGAGGGAGAATAATGATCTGGTACCGTGCCGGACAGGTTTGGCCGGACAGAGTTGTGTCGGGCAGTATTTGGCCGAGCAGGTGTTGGGCCGAGGAGATTTCACTCTGCCAGAGAGAAGGTGCTCGGTTAAGGCACCGATTGATCGAACCAAGCTGCGTACTCTGAACGGAGACGAGCCCAGCCGAGTGAAGTGTCTGGCGCCCGGAAAGGCGTTGTCAGACCGGGGTATCAGTCTGCTCGGCAGGAAGGCCGATGACAGAAACGCGAATTGTCTCCGGGCTCGGCTTTGCCGAGATGCCGCCGAGCCCGGTCCTCATTGAGCTTATCCAACGGAGTTCCTAGGGATGAAGCATGTTACGGCTGACGATGTCGGGATGATGTTGTCCGGCTGTCGAGCTTCCAGTAGACTGAGCAGGCAGTTGGGTTAGGTGATGATTAGCAAGGTGTATGCTGACAGATGGGATAGCAGAGCCACGTGTAGGAAGGCTACTAGGAGTGGATATGGGGTGCAGAAGGTATATAAGCATGTCTGCGCCCCCCATACTGAGCAGGACTCTGTAAGGAAATTCTTACACTAAAACACTCCTCTCTTTCTCTCTATCCCTGGTGTGTGCTGACTTGATCGTCGGCGGGGTTTTCCGGCCACACACCACCGGGTAGCTCACTTCCGTTGTGCTCGTAGGTGATCGGACTTCGACGGAGCTTGGAAGAAAGGAGTACGGGCTTGCCAGAATATTTGCTCTCTGTACAATTGGCGCCGTCTGTGGGAACTTAATAGATAAAACCTTGTCTTCCAGGCACATCTGATCGCCGTCCATGGCGAACAACGAGGAGATTCCGTTGTCCGCCATCGATGGA
>CM069905.1:105564107-105591010 GCA_036172215.1 Camellia granthamiana | reverse complement strand
AGGTGATAATACAGCTAGCAAGTAATTCATAGGTTCTAAGGGTCTATTCAATTTTCGTGAGAAAGCATGCGACACATAAGAATGTGTAGACCCCGAATCAATCAATACATATGCATTCT
Organism: Camellia granthamiana; assembly: GCA_036172215.1. NCBI lineage: Eukaryota > Viridiplantae > Streptophyta > Magnoliopsida > Ericales > Theaceae > Camellia > Camellia granthamiana. Next base: position 105,590,891 of record CM069905.1, on the reverse strand, counting down.
GAGTACAAATAGGGAGGATACCTGACACAACGGTCTCAGTATTCTGAACGTCTCCCGGTACTAGGGCAAATACTCGGCCTCATAGGCTCTTTCCCGGTAGCTTTGGGGTTAGGCTTTGGTGCTACATTTGATGCTGCTGCGCTTGGTGCAGCTTTACTACTGGCTTGCGGGGCAGAGGGACAGTCTTTAATTCTGTGGCCCACCTTGCCACATCTGAAACAAGCTCCTGAAATCTGGTAGCAAACCCCTTTGTGCTTATTGCCACATACGGAACAGGGTGGGGTAAACCCACTCCCTTGGCTGGGGCTAGTTGTTGACCCCGTGTTCTGTTTCTTGTTTGCAGAGTTATGTTTGCCTTTCTTGAATTTGAAACCCTGTCTTTTACTGCGCCATTCAGTTGTTGGTGGTTCGGTTTGTTTCAGTGCTTCAATATTTGATTCAGCCATCAAGGCTCGATCAAGAACACCCACATAAGTCGGCAGTTTCAACATATTAACTCTATCAAGGATAGGGACATTCAGGCCGCCTTCAAACTTCCTGGCCTTTTTGTAATCGGTGTCCACCATATGCGGTGCATATCTAGCAAGCTCGGTGAACTTCTTCTCATATTCGGCAACAGACGTTGTGTCCTGTTTCAGTTGTTCAAATTCAGTTACCTTTCTATCCCTGACACATTGGGGAAAATATTTTTCAAAGAAGGACTCCTTGAACTGAGCCCAAGTCACCACAGTGTTGGTGTCACGGATCAACATCCACCACCTTCTAGCTTCTTCCTGCAATGTAAAGGTGGCTAACAATACCTTATGTGCTTCTGAGCACGGAAAAACTTCAAACAATTTTTCAGTCTCCAAAACCCAAGCTTCAGCCTTTAGCGGTTCTAAGCCTCCCTGAAAGGACGGCGGTTTCATCTTGCTGAATTTATGAGTCAGTGCAATAATGTCCACCTCATTAACGTTCACATTCTGTACATTCTGTTCCGGTTGGACCGGAGGAGGAGGAGGTGGGGCTGTTGGTTCTGTTGTTGATCTAGTCTTTCAATTACCAGTCCCATCATTTGTTCAAGTCTGGCCATTCTGGCCTCAGAGGATGATAATTCAGTTTCATTTGCATTATCCATTTCACTATAAGCAGTTATAACAGTTATCATTATAAGTAGTTGTACAATTACACAGTTTAACATTTAGCATATAATCAGTCAGTCATAAGCACACACTTTTCAAGTTCATGAGATGCCCTAATCACTTTTCTAGGACACCCTATAGCTCATTTGGACACGTGTGTGCGGTATAACTCGTGGTTAAGTATCGCTCTGATACCACTCTGTCACGACCCAAACCCGGCCCTATGGGTTTAGCACCGTAACTGGCCAGTAATCCGAGATTACCACAAGCCTGCTGAACAGTAATACAGTTAAACAGAGTACAGGGCCTGGCGGAAGCCAATACAGTAAGTAACTAGTGTCCATTGAGCTGTGAAAATCTGTATGCCAAAAAAACATTTTCCATGCATTCATACAGTTCAGAACAGTACAGTCTATACAATCATTTACAAACATTCAGTACGGGGACCTAATCCCACGATAACAGTACGGTCAAACAGTAAACAGTTTCTACTATAATACAAAACAGTCAAGAGACAGGTGGGGAACACAAAAACACCCCAAGCCATAGCATGGCGTCTCGGAACCTCGCAGTGAGGCACATAGGCTGGCTTGACAAAACTGGGGACTAACCCACGCTCCTAGCTCCGGTCTGGCTGCTGAGAACCTACATATATATATAAACAGTGAGCTAAAGCCCAGTGAATAACATAATGCGTAAAGAGGTTATGAATGAATGTCCTTACAGTAATGAAAACAGTTCATTAAACAGCATTTCAGTCTTTCAGTATGTCAGTCAATCAATCATATGTGGTACATCCATTAGCCTATAAACAGTAGGTCCAAAAGGACCGGGCCTCAACAGACCCAACAGTAGTGATGGCCATCAATCAATAAACAGTATGGTTCCATAAGGAAACCGACAGAGCTCTGTAACAATAACAGTAAGCAATAAATGCTAAGGATGCCACAGTACAGTTCACAATACAGGACATACATTCATTCAATAACAATATCAGTTCAGTAAACAGTTCTGTTCAGTATTCAAAAGATAACCATTTTGAACATATCTTTACACAATCTGTTACTCACAGAGATTGGGCTAATAGCAGCTAGAGCGCGTCCCCGAAGCCAACCCTAAACAGTTAACAAATAGAACACACACTAAGTTTCACAGTCGGGAAGGATGATAATTAAATCCCTAAATTTCCTCGGTGTGGTTCTATGTCTAAATCCTCATTAAGATGCCTTAAACTAGGCCTAAGAATGCCTAGGATGGGATGAGGATGCAAAAACACACTTGGAGGCATTTTTCAAAAGTTGCTGAAAACAGGGGGCTCGCTCGAGCGAGCCTTCCTTCGCTCGAGCGAGGTTGCAAAATCAAAGGCTTCGCTCGAGCGAGGAATCCTTCGCTCGAGCGGGTCTGCAGAAACAGTAAAAGTACTGGATGCTCGTTTTTTACGCTCGAGCCACCAATCCTTCGCTCGAGCGTGGCTCAGAGGAAACCTTGGTCGCTCGAGCGAGGAATCCTTCGCTCCAGCGAAGAAGCCAAATCTGGAATTTCCAGATTTGCCTTCCAAGCTCAAACCAAGCATTCCCAACTCAATACTCGACCTCTTGGGCTCAAATTCTGGAAAATACATCCCAAAACAATGAATAACAAGTTTCAAAAGTCAATTTATGAATTCAAGCCCCAAAGGTGAGTCAATTAAATACAAATTCAAACCAATTTTCAAGAACAATATGTAAACATGCAATGCATGAGTTTTGGACCAAATTCAAGCTTCATCCTTGCTCCAAAGAGCTCAATAGTTGGAAAACATTTTGAAAACATGGACTATAATATAAACATGGACATGCATGTACAATCTACCATGAATTCAACTTCAAAATACACCAATTCAAGCATACATGCAACAATGGAGTTCCAATTCAACATATATGAGCAAATTCATGACTTAACTCCTCTATAACCATGATACATGCAAGATGGAACTCAATGACAACAAGAAGAAGATGAATTTTCTTACCTAAGTCTCAATTACAAGGTTTAGGAGCTCAAAAAATACATCAATCTTCAATTTCCCCTAAGTTCTCAAAGCAATTCACAAAGTTGGAGTCAAAATCTCTCTCACTCTCTCTCTAATTCGGTTATGGGGGAAGGAAATGGCTGATCAAAATGTATCTCTAAGTGTATAAGGCACAATAGAATTGAATAAACAAAGGTTCACTAAGGGCTAGTTTGGGTAAATAAGGCCAACTCTTCAATTAATCAATATTTAATCTAATTTAATCATTCCTAATAAATTTTCAGATAAATACACCATTAAATCACAAATATTCTACTGATCATGAAACACTAAACGGTTCCTAATTCGGGCCGCCGATAAGGCCTTCAATTAGCAGTTTAAACATATAAATTCAAACAGATAATCAATCAATCAAACAGATGCAATATGCAATTCAATAGATAAACTTATTCAATTTCAGTTCCGATTTCAATCGGTCTATTCAGTACTTCAGTTAAGTCCATTATCAGTCATCATCAGTTCAGTTTAACAGTAACCAGTAGCTAATTCAGTGGTTTATCGGTAATCAGTACGAGGTTGTTACAGTCTCCCCTCCTTATAAGGAGTTTAGTCCTCTAAACTCGAGTTACCTTCAGTTTGGAAGAAAACAGGATTCAGTGGAAACAGTTCTGGGTATCTTTTAGCCATGTCATCTTCCCTTTCCCAAGTGGCATACACACCACCATGGTTCTGCCAATCAACTTTCACTAGCGGAATCTCTTTGTTTCTCAGTTTCTTGATCCGTCGGTTTACAATCTGTATAGGCCGTTCCTCGTAAGTGTAGTCATCACTCAACACTACTCGAGTAGGCTCAATCACGTGGAATGGATCCCGGAGATAATCTCTCAACATAGATATGTGGAAGACGTTATGCATATGCTCATTTCAGGAGGAAGTGCAACTTGATACGCCACCGGATTGATTTTCTCAATAATCTGATACGGTCCGACGTACCGCGGCGCTAACTTGCCTTTGACTCCAAAACGAGTCTGGCCTTTCATTGTGTCACTTTCACAAAAACGTGATCACCCACTTCATATTCTCGGTCTCGTCTTCTAACATCTGGCATAACTCTTCTGTCTACTCTGTGCAGTTTTCAGTCTTTGCTGTATCAGTTTTATCTTTTCAGTTGTTTCATACACAATCTCGGGCCCAAGCAACGGGCCCATCTCCAACTTCTGCCCAGCAGATTGGAGATCTACATTTTCTGCCATACAATGCCTCGAAAGGCGCCATACCCAATACTCGAATGTAGCTGTTGTTGTAGGCGAATTCAGCCAATGGCAAATGACTTTCCCAGTTTCCCTGGAAATCAAGGACACACATTCTCAATAAATCTTCTAAAGTCTGGATGGTCCTTTCTGACTGTCCATCTGTCTGAGGATGATAAGCACTACTCAGCCTCAATTCAGTACCCAATGCAGTCTGTAGGCTTTGCCAAAACCTCGATGTAAACTTCGAATCCCTGTCAGAAAACAATAGACACAGGCACTCCGTGCAGTCTCACAATTTCATCAATATAGAGAACAGCCAGTCTGTCCGCATTATAAATTGTCTTGACAGGTAAGAAGTGAGCAGATTTTAGTCAGTCTATCAACAATAACCCCAAATAGAGTTCCATACCTTTCCTAGAGCGAGGGCAATCCAACTATAAAGTCCATCGTGATATGCTCCCATTTCCATTCCGGTATGGGTAAGGGTTGCAATAATCCAGCGGGTCGTTGATGTTCAGCTTTGACTTGTTGGCAATGAAGACATTTGGGACACAAAGTCGGCAATTTCCTTCTTCATTCACTGGCCACCAAAAATTCTATTTCAGATCTTGATACATTTTCGTATTCCCCGGGTGGATAGAAAATTTTGAATTGTGGCCCTCTTGCAGTACTCTTCTCTTCAGTTCAGTGTCATTCGGTACACACAGTCTTTCTTGAAATTTCAGTACATTGTTGTCAATTTTGAACCCCGGTCTCGGTTTAGAATCTCTTTCTTCAATGATTTTCTTCAAGTAATCATCCAGTTGCTGTTTTTCTTTAATTTCTTCTATCAATGCTGGTTGAGCAGTAATGGCAGCTATTGTTCCACCTTGTTCTCTCAAAACAATTTCAATTTCAAACTTTTCCAGATCATGAAGCAATTCTTTCTGCCCCGGTGAGCAAACAAGCTAAGTTGGCAATTGACTTCGGCTCAATGCATCGGCAACGGTGTTGGCTTTTCCCGGATGATACAGTATTTGTAAGTCATAGTCTTTAATCAGTTCTAGCCATCTCCGCTGTCTCATATTCAGTTCTTTCTGAGTGAAAAAGTATTTCAGGCTCTTGTGGTCAGTATACACTTCACATGTTGCTCCATACAAATAGTGACGCCAAATTTTCAGTGCAAGCACCACTGCAGCAAGTTCCAGGTCATGGGTTGGGTAATTCTTTTCATGTGGTCTCAACTGTCGGGAAGCATAAGCAATAACTCTCCCATTCTGCATTAAAACACATCCCAAACCCTTATGAGAAGCATCACTAAAAATAGTATAACCATCCGTACCTGTAGGCAAGGTAAGAATTGGTGCAGTCACGAGTCTAGTTTTCAACTCCTGGAATGCTGATTCTCTCTGGTCAGTCCAGTCAAATGATATCCCCTTCTGTGTCAACTGAGTCAGTGGTAAGGCAATTTTGGAGAAATCTTTGACAAACCTTCTGTAATACCCGGCTAGTCCCAAAAAGCTTCGGACTTCAGTCACATTTGTTGGTCTAGGCCAGTTTACTACAGCTTCAATTTTCTGCGGATCAACAGAAATTCCATCTTTGCTAACAACATGCCCCAAAAACATGACATGATCAAGCCAAAATTCACATTTAGACAGTTTAGCATACAGTTTCTGTTCTCTTAAGGTCTGCAGGGCAAGTCTCAGATGGTGTTCATGTTCTTCTACAGTCTTAGAATAAATCAATATGTCATCAATGAATACCACAATAAAATCATCAAGGTATGGTTTAAAAATTCTGTTCATAAGGTCCATAAATGCAGCTGGGGCATTGGTAACTCCAAACGGCATAACTAAAAATTCATAGTGGCCATACCTTGTTCTAAAAGCAGTTTTATCAATGTCTTCTGGTTTAACTTTCAGTTGATGGTATCCCGATCTGAGATCAATCTTGGAAAACACTTGTGCACCCTGTAACTGATCAAATAAATCATCAATACGCGGCAATGGGTATTTATTTTTCACAGTTACCTTGTTCAATTCACGGTAATCAATGCACAGTCTCAGTGAGCCATCTTTCTTCTTTACAAACAAAACAGGTGCACCCCACGGTGAAGTACTGGGTCTGATAAACTTCTTGTCTAGCAGTTCCTGCAATTGTACTTTCAATTCCTTCAGTTCAGTTGGAGCCATTCTGTAGGGAGCTTTAGACATTGGCTGTGTACCCGGAATCACATCAACAGTAAATTCAACTTCTCTATCAATCAAATCCCCTGGCAAATCATCTGGAAATACATCTGGGAATTCTCTGACTATAGGAATACAATTCACATCAGTTTTAACACAATCATCAGTAGATACAGTCAGTACGGAACACAGATATCCTTTACACCCCTTTCTAATTAATTTAACAGCTTTCACTGAAGAAATCAAATACGGAGGAGGTACTACTCCACTCCCATTAAACACAAATTCAGGCAAACCAGGTGACGGAAAACTACTTGTTTTGTTACACAATCTATAGTGGCATGATATTTTTGTAACCAATCCATCCCCAATATTACGTCAAAATGATTTATGTTCAACGGCAGTAAATCAATAAACAGATGCATGTCCCCAACAATAATCTCACAAGCAGGATACATATATGCACATGTCATGGATCCCCCAACAGGTGATAATACAGCTAGCAAGTAATTCATAGGTTCTAAGGGTCTATTCAATTTTCGTGAGAAAGCATGCGACACATAAGAATGTGTAGACCCCGAATCAATCAATACATATGCATTCTGAGTACAAATAGGGAGGATACCTGACACAACGGTCTCAGTATTCTGAACGTCTCCCGGTACTAGGGCAAATACTCGGCCTTGCCTCATAGGCTCTTTCCCGGTAGCTTTGGGGTTAGGCTTTGGTGCTACATTTGATGCTGCTGCGCTTGGTGCAGCTTTACTACTGGCTTGCGGGGCAGAGGGACAGTCTTTAATTCTGTGGCCCACCTTGCCACATCTGAAACAAGCTCCTGAAATCTGGTAGCAAACCCCTTTGTGCTTATTGCCACATACGGAACAGGGTGGGGTAAACCCACTCCCTTGGCTGGGGCTAGTTGTTGACCCCGTGTTCTGTTTCTTGTTTGCAGAGTTATGTTTGCCTTTCTTGAATTTGAAACCCTGTCTTTTACTGCGCCATTCAGTTGTTGGTGGTTCGGTTTGTTTCAGTGCTTCAATATTTGATTCAGCCATCAAGGCTCGATCAAGAACACCCACATAAGTCGGCAGTTTCAACATATTAACTCTATCAAGGATAGGGACATTCAGGCCGCCTTCAAACTTCCTGGCCTTTTTGTAATCGGTGTCCACCATATGCGGTGCATATCTAGCAAGCTCGGTGAACTTCTTCTCATATTCGGCAACAGACGTTGTGTCCTGTTTCAGTTGTTCAAATTCAGTTACCTTTCTATCCCTGACACATTGGGGAAAATATTTTTCAAAGAAGGACTCCTTGAACTGAGCCCAAGTCACCACAGTGTTGGTGTCACGGATCAACATCCACCACCTTCTAGCTTCTTCCTGCAATGTAAAGGTGGCTAACAATACCTTATGTGCTTCTGAGCACGGAAAAACTTCAAACAATTTTTCAGTCTCCAAAACCCAAGCTTCAGCCTTTAGCGGTTCTAAGCCTCCCTGAAAGGACGGCGGTTTCATCTTGCTGAATTTATGAGTCAGTGCAATAATGTCCACCTCATTAACGTTCACATTCTGTACATTCTGTTCCGGTTGGACCGGAGGAGGAGGAGGTGGGGGCTGTTGGTTCTGTTGTTGATCTAGTCTTTCAATTACCAGTCCCATCATTTGTTCAAGTCTGGCCATTCTGGCCTCAGAGGATGATAATTCAGTTTCATTTGCATTATCCATTTCACTATAAGCAGTTATAACAGTTATCATTATAAGTAGTTGTACAATTACACAGTTTAACATTTAGCATATAATCAGTCAGTCATAAGCACACACTTTTCAAGTTCATGAGATGCCCTAATCACTTTTCTAGGACACCCTATAGCTCATTTGGACACGTGTGTGCTGTATAACTCGTGGTTAAGTATCGCTCTGATACCACTCTGTCACGACCCAAACCCGGCCCTATGGGTTTAGCACCGTAACTGGCCAGTAATCCGAGATTACCACAGGCCTGCTGAACAGTAATACAGTTAAACAGAGTACAGGGCCTGGCGGAAGCCAATACAGTAAGTAACTAGTGTCCATTGAGCTGTGAAAATCTGTATGCCAAAAAAACATTTTCCATGCATTCATACAGTTCAGAACAGTACAGTCTATACAATCATTTACAAACATTCAGTACGGGGACCTAATCCCACGATAACAGTACGGTCAAACAGTAAACAGTTTCTACTATAATACAAAACAGTCAAGAGACAGGTGGGGAACACAAAAACACCCCAAGCCATAGCATGGCGTCTCGGAACCTCGCAGTGAGGCACATAGGCTGGCTTGACAAAACTGGGGACTAACCCACGCTCCTAGCTCCGGTCTGGCTGCTGAGAACCTACATATATATATAAACAGTGAGCTAAAGCCCAGTGAATAACATAATGCGTAAAGAGGTTATGAATGAATGTCCTTACAGTAATGAAAACAGTTCATTAAACAGCATTTCAGTCTTTCAGTATGTCAGTCAATCAATCATATGTGGTACATCCATTAGCCTATAAACAGTAGGTCCAAAAGGACCGGGCCTCAACAGACCCAACAGTAGTGATGGCCATCAATCAATAAACAGTATGGTTCCATAAGGAAACCGACAGAGCTCTGTAACAATAACAGTAAGCAATAAATGCTAAGGATGCCACAGTACAGTTCACAATACAGGACATACATTCATTCAATAACAATATCAGTTCAGTAAACAGTTCTGTTCAGTATTCAAAAGATAACCATTTTGAACATATCTTTACACAATCTGTTACTCACAGAGATTGGGCTAATAGCAGCTAGAGCGCGTCCCCGAAGCCAACCCTAAACAGTTAACAAATAGAACACACACTAAGTTTCACAGTCGGGAAGGATGATAATTAAATCCCTAAATTTCCTCGGTGTGGTTCTATGTCTAAATCCTCATTAAGATGCCTTAAACTAGGCCTAAGAATGCCTAGGATGGGATGAGGATGCAAAAACACACTTGGAAGGCATTTTTCAAAAGTTGCTGAAAACAGGGGGCTCGCTCGAGCGAGCCTTCCTTCGCTCGAGCGAGGTTGCAAAATCAAAGGCTTCGCTCGAGCGAGGAATCCTTCGCTCGAGCGGTCTGCAGAAACAGTAAAAGTACTGGATGCTCGTTTTTTACGCTCGAGCCACCAATCCTTCGCTCGAGCGTGGCTCAGAGGAAACCTTGGTCGCTCGAGCGAGGAATCCTTCGCTCCAGCGAAGAAGCCAAATCTGGAATTTCCAGATTTGCCTTCCAAGCTCAAACCAAGCATTCCCAACTCAATACTCGACCTCTTGGGCTCAAATTCTGGAAAATACATCCCAAAACAATGAATAACAAGTTTCAAAAGTCAATTTATGAATTCAAGCCCCAAAGGTGAGTCAATTAAATACAAATTCAAACCCATTTTCAAGAACAATATGTAAACATACAATGCATGAGTTTTGGACCAAATTCAAGCTTCAATCCTTGCTCCAAAGAGCTCAATAGTTGGAAAACATTTTGAAAACATGGACTATAATATAAACATGGACATGCATGTACAATCTACCATGAATTCAACTTCAAAATACACCAATTCAAGCATGCATGCAACGATGGAGTTCCAATTCAACATATATGAGCAAATTCATGACTTAACTCCTCTATAACCATGATACATGCAAGATGGAACTCAATGACAACAAGAAGAAGATGAATTTTCTTACCTAAGTCTCAATTACAAGGTTTAGGAGCTCAAAAATACATCAATCTTCAATTTCCCCTAAGTTCTCAAGCAATTCACAAAGTTGGAGTCAAAATCTCTCTCACTTTCTCTCTAAATTCGGTTATGGGGGAAGGAAATGGCTGATCAAAATGTATCTCTAAGTGTATAAGGCACAATAGAATTGAATAAACAAAGGTTCACTAAGGGCTAGTTTGGTAAATAAGGCCAACTCTTCAATTAATCAATATTTAATCTAATTTAATCATTCCTAATAAATTTTCAGATAAATACACCATTAAATCACAAATATTCTACCGATCATGAAACACTAAACGGTTCCTAATTCGGCCGTCGATAAGGCCTTCAATTAGCAGTTTAAACATATAAATTCAAACAGATAATCAATCAATCAAACAGATGCAATATGCAATTCAATAGATAAACTTATTCAATTTCAGTTCCGATTTCAATCGGTCTATTCAGTACTTCAGTTAAGTCCATTATCAGTCATCATCAGTTCAGTTTAACAGTAACCAGTAGCTAATTCAGTGGTTTATCGGTAATCAGTACGAGGGTTGTTACAGATAAGTATCCACCAACATCAAGCTTCATCCTTTAAAGTGTAAATGGCTAATAAAACTTTATGAGTCTCGGCACATGGAAATACTTCAAATAACTTTTCAGTTTCTAGCATCCACATTTCAGCCTTTAAAGGTTCAATTCCACCCAAGAAAGTTGGTGGCTTCATCTTATTGAATTTCTGAGTCAAACTGATGATATCATTGTTTACCAATTCTGCTTGGACCGAAGGGGCGCAGGAGGCAAAGGTTGTTGTCTTTATTGTTGTATTATTGTTTTTGTCAAAACTTCAGGCTTTCTTTCCATTCAGTTCATCCGAGTCTTGGAAGATTCAGCTGTACCATCACTTCTTATATTTTCCATTTGCTATAGGTAAACAGAGCACTAATAAACGTAGGCAAATAATTCTTTTCATAGTGTTCAATTTCAGTTCATTTCATTTCAGTGTCAATGTATATTGGTTCAGATATGTTTATATACTTTACACACACTCACATATACAGATGTAATGTCCCTAATTTTTAATAGGACATCCTATAGCTCATATGGACTCGTGTGTGCAGTATAACTCGTGATCTAATACCACTCTATCACGACGCAAACCCGCCCCTATAGGTTTAGCGTTGTAACTGGCCAGTTATCCTAGGATTACCAAAGGCCTCTGAACAAATCATCACATAATAAGGAGCTGCGAAAGCAAATATATAAAACATACATAATCCATAGAGTTGTGCAGACATATATGGGACACAAATTTTAAACTTTATAAACATAAACATGACGTTATATAAGCAACAGTCTTACGTCACTTCACTTACTGATAACCAAAATAGGACTTAGCTCAATATACAAATAGAATAAAGAAAACTTAAACGGGATTCTGGATCACAAAACATTAATCACAAGCAGGTTTCGGAACCTCAGCAGGAGGCACTGTGGTTAGCTGGACAAAATTGACCTCCAAGCAACAGCTTAAGCCTGGTCACGCGCTTGATCTCCTATATACATAAATAATACGGTGAGCTGGAGCCTAGTGAATAATAACAGAGTAAAGGTTTAAATGAATGATATCTATAACAGATTCAGAATTCATATTCATATTCAGAAACAGATACATATTTATATTCATATTCATATTCATGTTCAAAGTTCATACATTTTACATGATCATATGCGGTATATCTATTAGCTTTAACAAATCCGATGACCCATAAAGAGACAGCTATAAAGGCATTCTGATAACCCATGAAAGGACGACCATGAAGGCATTTCGATGATTCATGTGCACAGAGACGTTTCCGATGACCCATAAATGAACGACCATAAAGACATTCCGATGACCTATAAAGGGATGCATATCATATGATGCTAAGAATGCCACGACTACATTTTAGAAACTTGGACAATCATTCATTCATATAAAACATAGCATTTTAGAAAACTGATCATTTCAAATTATCAGAAAATAATTAAAGTTAAACATAACTTTACAGAGTTATTACTCATAGATGACTCCAATAGCAGATCAGACGAATCAAACAAACCAAACGGCGAAGACGCATGACCTACGCAAACACATAGCAGATACACATTGAAATACACATTCGGAAAGCACTTGACTCATTTCTTTTCTATCTTAGTGTGTTTCTAACTCTTATCCTCATTATTATGTCTTAATTAAGGCTTAGGAATGCCTAAGATGCAATGAGGATACCAAAATATGTGTTGCAACACTTAGTCAATTTTTTGAAAACAGGGTCTTCGCTGAAACGCAAGTTCCTTTGCTCGAGCTAAGGTTCAAAAATAAGGATGGTGGCTCGAGCACAACTTTGATTGCTCGTGAGGTCTACAAAACTCTACAAAAGTACTTGTTGCATGAATTTTTTCGCCCGACGAACGCTTGACAGTCGCTCGAGCGCAAGATTGAATAAATAGGGTCCTCACTCGAGCGTAACTTTGGTCACTCAAGCGGTCTGAAAAACTTTATAAAACTTCTGAGAGCATGAATTGTACACTTGAGCCAACTTTTGTTCACTCAAGTGGAAATGCAAAACCAAGAGTGGTCGCTCGAGCGCAGAATCTGTTGCTCGAGCGGTGATACAGAATTTTTGAATTTTCAAATTAATGTTCAAGATGCAAAACTCATTAAAACACATCCTTTTGGCTCAAAACTTGAGAAAACATGCCTAAACTTGTAAAACATCAAGAATTAAGGATCATTTCACAAAATCAAGGCTCAAAAGTAAATCAATCGTCCAAAATTCAACTTAAAACTTTGAAAGCATAACATGTAGGTAATGAATTGAATTCAAAGCCTCCAAATCATGATCAAATAAGGTAAAATGATGGAAAACATGATGAATTCCCAAAATTAAGGTACAAATGCTGCATGAATGTGAGAATTCTTGAAAATTAATCTCAAAATGTAAGAAAATATGCATGCATGCATGCATGGTATGACTTAAATTTCTTCATTTCTAGCTCAATTATCATGTTTAAACACTTTAATCTCTAGAATTCTTACACTAATGTCTTGAATACAAACTTTAGGAATACAATTCTTACCTAGAGTTCCCAATTCTTTGAATTCTAGAAATTTCTTGCACAACTCTTCCAATTTCTTTCAATTGACTAGTAATCCCTCTCTTTTTTTCTTCCCTTAAGCTTCAATCTTTTCCTCTCCCTCTCTTCTCACGTTTTTGCTTTTAATGATGAGAAAAAGATGATGAAGTGTGTGTATAGTGGTGGAATGATACGACATTGAGCTTATATAGGTACCATAAGTAGAATTAATTAATTCTTGCTTGGATTAAGTATTTTTTTTTTTTTCTAATTATTTGGTTCTGAATCAAATTTCAATTGAACCTACCATAATGTTCTAAAAATTCCAAATAACACATAAACCAAGTCAATTTCGTGATCAGATGCTGATAAGGCCTTCAATTCGCATAATGAAACAAAACCACAGACAGATCTTTCTACAACAGACATATATAAATGCAAATAACATTTAATATATGCAATTAACGTAGAATTTTATTTTAATTACTTATTAGGCTTTCTTAATCAAAGATTATACGCTAATCACAGGTCGGGGTTGTTACAACCGTTGCTTTGCCGCCACCGCTGCCTTCCCAGCTCATCACTCCACCACTGTCGCTATTGCCTTCCAACCCAGATCTTCATCTTTGTCGACGATCAACCCAGATCTTCATCTTTATCAACAAGCAACCCAGATCGCGTCACGTTGTCGACCCCGTCACCATCGCGCCTCCAAACCATATCGATCCAACCATACACAGAGAGAGAGAGAGAGAGAGAGAGAGATTGCAGATCTTCAGCTTTATCGACGGCCAACCCAGATCTTCATCTTCGTCGAAAGCAACCCAAATCCCATTGCGTTGTCGTCGCCATCCTAACTCTAACGACCCAACCATGCACAGAGAGAGAGAGAGAGATTGCAGTGACAGTGGGTTTTGCGATTGAAAGGAGTGGAGATCTCGATTGCAAGAAAGATCGCAATTTCAGAAGAAGAAGAAGAAGAGGGAGACGGAGGTGGCGACTGGTGATGAGGAGCTGGCAGGTGGAGGTGGTAGCCGGAGTTGAGAGGGGTTAGGGTTAGGGTTTGGAAAATTAAGGTTAGAAGATGAGAGATGAGGGTAAAAGTGGTGTTTTATGTTGGGATAAAATTGAAAAAAAAAATGGAAGATATGGGGGTTTTAAAAAAAAAAGGTAGGGACAAATAGCAGTCTTCAATGTTTTTTGGTGGTACAATTATTACACTTTGAAAATATTGATTTTCTAAAATTACCCTTTGATAATACTTGTTTTAGAGAATATCAATTGTTATAATTATACTTTTTTGTGTTGTTAATGAATTTAAAAGAAAGGAAAAATAGAAAATTCATATTATTTTAATCCTTAATTTTTGAAAATGGACTGATATTTTAGGATAATGAAAAATGAAATAAGAAAATAAGGTAGTATTTGGTAGAATTTTAGAATTATGATTTGAGAATAGAGTTGTACTTTGAATTTGTGAATTTTGGAATTATGATTTGAAAAGAGAAAATTGATTTAGTTATAAATTTTGAAAAGAGTTTTGAATTGAGTTTTGAATTTTTGATATGACATATGAAATGAAAAAAGTTGTTTGGTTATGAGTTTTTAAAAGAGTTTTTAAAAGTTAATTCAAAAACTTATAACTCATAACCAAACACAAAACTCAAAACTCTAAACTCTATTGAATTTCAAAACTTAATTCAAAAACTTATAACTCATAATTAAATACAAAACTCAAAACTCTATTAAAAATTATATTCAAAACTCATAACCAAACTCTTTTTAAAATTCAATTCAAAAGAATAATTTGTCATTTTGGTCTAAAAAAATAATTTTTATATTTAAAAAATATCAAAAATAAATATAATTTTTTTTTCCCCCAAATAACAAATGGCGAATGGCGATTGGCGATTGGCAATTGCAAAAAAACAAAAAAAAAATTACACTGTTCCAGTCAACTGAGGGAATGTCCGGGAGGATGATCGGGTAGACTCAAAATTCAAAAACTCCTCTACTTTTCAGAATGGAGAAGACGAAAGAGAGAGAGTATGTATGAATCTGCCAAACGTAAGAAAGAAATATGTTTTGAAATGTGTGGTGGAATCACATTTTCAAAACTCCATCCAAACAGTGCATGTAAACGGAGGGGTGAAATTATGATTAGAAAATATAACTAAACACACCCTAATATTTGGAGACGGAAGGAATAAAATATTTAAAATCTTTAACATTATTCAAATAAGTATGTGTATAGTATCTTTGTTGGCGGTTAATAATTGGTGAGTTGGGGTTTGTTCATATTCATTGTGTTGTGTAGCATAGTGATTTTGGCTTGGGGGCAAAGCTAACTTGAAAATTGAAATCAACAAAATTTATCACAATCTCCATTTTTAATTAGCTGTAAAAACAACATTAAACTTATATGTTTAGAGTTATGTTAATTTAATTCTTTCCTTCTTTCTTTCTTTTTTTATGTTGTTTTTTATCATTAATTTAATTTTTTATTTTAGTTTATGAATATGATGATCATCATAATTTAAAGTTAAATCACATATTATCATAAAAAAATTAGAATAATAAAACTACACCTAGAAACACACTAATATGATGCAAAATGTTAATTTTCAAAAACATTGGTTAAAATTTTTTAGTATAGCTAAATCAAGTGTTTGAAAATTTGGACGAAATAGGATTACACTATTTTTGTATTGGTTTACTTGAGAAAATAATACATATCGACTAATACAAAACAGTATTCAAAACCTTGGTGTGAGCAAGGAAAAAAAATTCACTTCTTTCTCTAGTGTAAGCACAAAATTTTATTAATATGGCAATTCAAATATTTGTTAAAAGGGTTAAACTTAGTTAACAATTAAATTTTGTTACTATCCTAAATTTAAATAATTATTATTATTAATTAGAAATTCAAATAATTATTAAAAGAGTTCAATTAATTGAATAAACTTCTAAAACAACTACAACAATAAAATTTTTTTTTTTTTGATGACCGAGGTATCCGGGCTCTAATTTTTGACCCGTCCGACTAATCCTCGATCACAGCAACCCACCACCATGGCTCCCATTTAAATCCCAAGTCTAATCCCAGGGGGAATCGAACCCGTGACCGTGCACCTTACCCACACAGTCACGTGTACGCCCTTACCACCCACTGGACCACCTTGGGGGTGGGTACAACTATAACAATAATAACTCAATCTATTGAGTTAAATGGAAAATTCTTTTAGTACTGGTCTTAAAATTATTAAATTAGGATTGATTTCGTTTGGCTGAAGCAGTTCAGGAGATGGATCTTGAGTTCTTTAGAAATAGAGTTTTAGAAATGGAGTTTTAAATGATGACTGGACCGACATGGGCTGGAACGTAACTCATTTGGTTTGATTTTTTCAGGGTCTTTTGGGGAATATTAGGGGATGTAACCCATCCTATGGTTTGTGCAGTAGCTTGATGCAATCTACTGTTAGTCATTGGGATCATGTGGAAGGTGATGCCAAAGTATACTTACAGATCTGGAGCTTATCATCCTAAGTAATTGTGATAGTTTACAAAGTTTAGTTATATATATCTAGTCTAATATACATATATACAGATAGGGAAGCTTCTCTCCAATCCACAGAGTAGATTGGAGAGTATTATCGAGTTTGTGGAACTCACTACGAGTCTCGTTTCGATAATTCAAACCATTCAATATATAGAGTTCGTCGAGTACTTTATATTTGAAAAAAATTATGTTGATCGGCTGTCGGTAGTCCCTTGATCGAAACACATTTTTCTCAATTGTAAATATGATTTTAAAAGTAAATTGTTAACAAAAATGTATTCCGATCAAGGGGTTACCGATATCCAATCAACGTGAGTTTTTAAAGGCATGAAACACTCGACGAGCTTTATACACTAAACGGTTCGGATCATTGAAACAGAACACGTAGTGAGCTTCACGGATTTAACAGTATGCTCCCGTCTACACAATGCACTGGAAAGCCACTCCCAATTAATTATTCTCTAATTTGAAATTGAGTAAAGGTTTGGGGTCGATTGCAGTTTTAGAATGATAAAAAAGATAGAGGGAAAATAATTAAAATTTGGAGAAGAAAATGAAAAAAGTTGAATATGAAAAATACATCTAAGTAGCTTAGGTGTACCAATAAAATAAAAAATAAAAAAAATCTTCTTAAGATTTAATGGATGTACTAATTTATTGTTTGGGTATAAATAGAATCACCTGTACCTTGGGCTTCAGCTATTTTCGGTCAAGTCCATGAAGTGCATTAAAGGCCAAGTCGAGGTGAGGCCCAATCTAAATTTCAGTAGGAGTATCTGAGCCCAATTGAACTTAAAACCCAAATTGAAAAAATAAATTTTGATAAATTACAAATACACCCCTAAAACTTACTTAAAATATGGATTATCTCATGTGATTTTAAAATTACATCTCATCCCTACAAGTTTTTAATTACATAACAAATTATCCCTTTTATAAATAAATCACCAATTCAATTAATAATTTTTAATGATGTCAGAATATATTTCAATTAACAATTCATGTAATTTTATTCTTGTAAATGAGAGTAGTTACAGATTTCATTTTAACTGTTAATTCTGTTAAATAAAAACTCTAACAATGGAGTACGTGTAATTTTTAAAATTATAAGGAGCAATTTGTATTTTAAGCAAATCTCAATATGTATATTTGTAATTTACCCAATGAATAAATAGGGAAAAAAATGAGGAAAGATAAAAAGAGAAGAGAACACTCGAAAAAACAAAAGAAAAAAATGAAGAAGATGAAATAACATGCATTAAGCTGTAGCTTTGCAGAATATGGGGGAGAGAGAAATGGATTCCACCCAAGAAGGGAAGGCCCAAGAGGGGCCCATCAGATTATGGATTTACATGTGTGAGAGAGAATGTTGGAAACACATGTGAGCAAAATAGTATTTTTTTTTTTATAAAAAAAAAAACACAAATAAATAAATAAATAAATAAAGAGAAGTGTATCAACGAGTCCCTCGGGTGACAAAAAATGGGTGTTTAAGGGCAGGTCTTACTAATGAGATTTATTTATTTATAAATTTTATTTTATTTTTACTTATCGAGGTCTTTAAAATACTCTTCTTTTATCTTCTTCATCCCCATTATCAATATTATTATCAATACTATTTACATACACACACTCACTCACTGTTACTTACATAATTATTCACTTATAGAAACAAAAACACACATAGACATAGACATAAAAAAAAGTAATAGAGACTAGTTTAATAAATTTATAAAAATACATTCAATGATAAATTTATCAGTAATCGATTAGTAAAAAAATTGCAAACGAAAAATTTATCACAAAAAATAAAATCTAAATTTGATTTGCAGCATACTTGATTTAAAAGAGGTAGAGAAAGAGGGAGAGATATGGAGAATCACCATTATTTCGAGCCATTTAGAATCAATTTCACCGTTAGGACAACTAGATTTGTGTAGATCTAGATGAGGTCGTTGGAAAATAGTGGCTAATGAGGATGTCATGATAGAAAATGGTTGCAGTAATAGAAGATGCGATGGCGATATGGTGATTGTGTAGATCGACGATAATAGAATATAGATCGGCAATAGTAGAGATGGTTAGTAAACAATGGCAGTAGATCGGTGATGGTGGAGATAGTTAATAGTGGCGGTAGTTGAATGATGACGATGAAAGTGGTGGTGGTAAGTGGATGGCGATTACGACAATGACGATAGTGGTGACGAGTGAACGGTGATGATGGCAATGGAGGTGGACAATAGTAGTGTGAAACTTTTGAAGAAATGACGGAGAGAGAGAGTCAATAGGATTCATACGTATTTAAGTCCATTTAATGGAACTAGTCGTAATTAACCATAAAGAAACGATAGTGTGACTTGTGTATGTGGACTGGACCAAGTTCGTCTCTAAGCTTAAGCTTTTGGGTCAAGCCCATAAAAGGAATATAAGCCCAAATGGATGAGCAATGTTGAGACTAATTCTAATTGCCAAAAAGTGGTGTTGGAGCCCAATCAATCTTGAGGCCCAGTTGAAACCAAAAAAAGAAAAGTATAAAAGAAAAGTGGGAACATAAAAAGAGTAAGACTAAAAAACAAATGAAAAAAAAAAAGAAGAGAGAAGGCATTTTAGCATTTTTTTTTTTTGTTCATAAAAAAAAGAGAAGGCATTTTGGCATTTTTTTAAAATTTATTTTTATGAACAAGGTTAGGAATACAAAATATTCTACCAATATTTAGGATATCTAGCATTTTTGTTTTTTTATCTTACCAAATTTTGCAAGATGAATAGCATACCATCCAATTGTGTTTTCTATATTTGCCGTGATGGACTGTACACTGCTTTTAGAAAACATTGTTTATGGCACGATTGGTTTGTATTCAATATTTGGCAATGTGAGGGTGGCATCAATATCAAATTAGTTAAAATTTTATTATATTTTAATTTAAAAATTATTTTTGGGTAAAACACCAATAAATCTCAAATTTTAATTTGTTAAACCATTTGGTCCTACTTTTTATTTTGTAGACTGATAAGTCCTATTTGAATGTCAATTATGTATATATCCATTTGTTTAACACGTAAATTTTTTTTTTAATGGAGGGTAAATGTAAGTTTTTACTGATGTTGTAATGACAAAAATGAGTCCGGATCCTCTCCTTGAGAACCCTTCTCTGCATCCTACTTGCAACCGCTCAGATGAGCTGTTGCAGATCCAATGGCTATAAAAAATAAAATAAAATAAAAAATTGAAAAATAGAGGGAAGTTTGAAAATTCTGATTTCAAACCTAACTATATATACGTACACATTTCTGTCTTCCTCATTCAATCTCCTCTCTCTCTCTATCTCACTCAGCCTCACCCTCACCCTCACCCTCATCCCTTCTCCTCCACCAAATCCACCCTCACCGGCGACCCACTCCCGACGACGGTAAGAAGCTCCTGAAACCCAACTGATTTTCTTCGCAAACCAGAGCCCTCACGCTCTTCTCCTCCACTTCACCGAACCCGTCTCACCGGCGAGCCTCTCAACGGAGACCCACTCCCCAAACCTAACCTATTGCTTTGCCCTCATTCTCTCTGCCCTCACTTCGCGAACCAGAGTTTCCCTGTGAGCAGACCAGTCTCTGTAGCTTCAACAATAGCAGCTCATAAATGAAAGTTTTTGAAAAGTGTTACTGAAACTGTTGCTGTTCATGTTGCTGAAAATGGTTGAAAATGATGCTGAAAATGGTTTCTGAAATTGTTGCTTATAACTGATTTTTTGTTGTTGTTGTTTTTATTGATGCTGTTATGGCATAAGATGTTTTTAGGTGAATGTACATTTAGTAATGTATTGATAATTTGGTAGTGAACTTGCTTCAAAGTGTATGATAAATTAGTTATGTTATCTATTGATAAGTCTGTGGATTTGCAGTAGCTATTAATCTATAAAATTTTGGGTTGATTTGTTTGTGAATTTGAGATGTTTGTTTAAATGCCTCAATGAAATGTTGATTTAGTTACATGTTTAAAAGTGTTAAAGAATTACAACTTCTGTTGCCAACTGTTGCTGTTTTGTTAATTTAGATTGTTATAATGCTCTACATGATTCTAAATTTCTAATAGGACACATGCTTTCTTGAAGTTAAAATTATAGAAACGTAACTTTTCGTTTTGAATCACTACAATAGGGCAAAAAGAGTCTCAGTTCAAAATTCAACAAGAAATTTATTATTTTTCAAGGCCAAATTCTACTCTCCTTGTCTTTTGAATTCTCCTGGAGAATTTGGACTTCGTTAGAATGCATTTACCACTAACTGTGATGGTAATGTGGCCCTAAAATTTTTGTTATTTCCCATTCTAAAATCTGCTCAGTGTAAAAAAAATTGTGGCAAGTCACTCTACTTGGTGGAGCTCTCTCTTTCAATCTCATATTCCCATCAAATGAACCAGACATCTGGATGTTCAGTACGTTTCCATTAATATGAATCATGGGTTTGGTTGTTCATGGGGATGTTCATGTTGGAATTGGTGTCCATTTTTTTATAAGAATTTGTGTTAAAAGTGATGCAAAAAAACAAGAATTAGCCATTTCCTTCCTGTTCCTGTGGTGGGCAATGTTCCCATTTGTTTATTAACAACTGCACAATGTGAATGCACACAGCACCAGTAAAAAACATGAACACCAAAACAGAAATCTACTATGAACACCAACATTTCACACCAATCTATCAACACCAATTTCAAATTGTAAATACAAGCCATAAGAACATCAACAACATTAACAACATTAACAAAACACATGCTATGACAACAGTAACATTTTTCAGCAACATGAACAGCATGAACTGCAACATTTTTCAGCAACATAACAGCAACAGTTTCGGCAACTTTTTGAGCAACATTAAGGAAGAAACTTTCGTTTATGAGCTGCTATGACTAAATAACCAGTGTGTTCCACCTCTTTGTGCCTGTTGATAGCCTAAAAGGGGAAAAAAATAAAAATAAAAATAAAAAAACACAGCAACAAATTTTCATCTGAATTAGAATTCATATTCCACACATTGTTTAGCACAGTGCAAATAACTCTAAATTTTTGAAAGGAAAAAAAAATGGACTAGAAAAGAAAATTTCACAAATCAACCTCAGCCGTTGGAGAGAGAGAGAGAGAGAGAGAGAGAGAGAGAGACAAGGGTTTGAAATTTGTATAACCAAAATCTGTATAGGCTCTGTTTTGTGTCTTTGGGCGGGAAGATGAAAATGAAAATGAAATTTCAATTTTTTTTTTTTTTAATCTCAGCCGTTGCAAGGAGGAAGTGAAGGAGTATCCTCAAGGAGAGGATCTGAACTCGACAAAAATACCCAAAAAGCTTACTATAGGCTTTTTTATGATTTCCCTCCTTTCCGAACATCAGCAACGTCGACTACACCATCAACATTAACTACATCATCAAACATCAGGAAACATCAACTACGTCCTCAACATTATCACCACCAGCAACAGCAACTACATCATCAACATCAGGAAACATCAACTACATCATCACCATCAGCAACATCAACTACATCATCAACATTAACTACATCATCAACATCAGGAAACAACAACTACATCATCACCATCAGCAACATCAATTACATCATCAACATCATCAAACATCATAAAAAATCAGCAACATCATCAACATTAGCAACATCAACAACATCATCAAACATCAACTACATCATCAACATCGTGAACATCATCAAATCTTCAAACATCAATTACATCATCAACTTCATCAAACATCAGCAACATCAACTACATCATCAAACATCAATTACATCATCAAAATCACGAACATCATCAAACATCATCGCCGGAGTCGCCTCCCACCTTGTGCCGCCGCTTATCATCAAACATCATCAATAAACTACATCATCAACGTCACTACACCATCAACATTAACTACATTGCTTATCATCAAACATCATCGCGAACATCATCAAACACCATCGCCGAAGTCGTCTTCCACCTTGTGTCGCCGCTTCGTACCTCGAAGCTGCCTCAGGCGCTATAGATCTTCAAACTCTCTCTTTCTCTCTCTTAGTCGCCAAAATCGCAGAGCTATAGATCTGAGCATGCCATCGCCAGAGCTATAGATCTAAGCATGCCTCATGCTGCCACTCCACAACATTGTATCCGGCGTCTACGATCGAGATCTAGAAGGTCGTAGATCTACGAATCTTCATTTTTTTCTATCACCGATCTGTGCTGTATATTTTACTTTTTTCTATCACCGATCTACCCAACATCATTGGCGGCCGAAGCACTGGACAGACTCCACCGGACGAGCTACCATTATTGGCAAGATTGGGAGACCTGCAAAATGAAATCAATAGGGGTAAAAATGTAAACTCCATATAAAATATACCAAAAATATATACCATACCAAAAATAAAAGGACTAAATGGTTTAAGAAAAAAACACTCAGGACTAACTAGAGCAACATTTACAAAAATGGGATTTATGAGTAATTTTTTCATTATTTTTCTATTTTAATTTTACATCTTTTAAAATATATTTTCTAACAAACTCTCATTATGTCTCTATACTATTTAAATATTTTTTATTCATTTTAATTTGGAATTATTTTTTATAAACTCAACACAATTAATTTTAAAATATAAAAAGTAATATTTTTTAATGTTTGGTTAGGATAAACTACTAGCTATATTTGTTGATTTAAAACCATCTAAATTAAAATGGCTAACTTGATAACTAGTTTGATAGAGGTGAAATTTAGTAATTTATTCACTATTTTAACTAAAAATTGAAAATAACTAATTTGATGGAGATGCTCTTGGTAAGTTAGAACTAGTATATATCCATGTCAGAAAGTACGGTACAAATAATATTATGATTAAAATATAATTGAAATTTCAACACTATTTAAATTTATATTTTAATTTGATAAAATCACAAATTTATTATAAAATTTTAGAGCTTTCACAAAACTTTTCATGAAAACTCACTTTTACTTATATAATATATATAGCTAAATAGATAGATGTGTCTAACATACATACAATTTCTATGGACATACATAGAGTTGGTTTGGGAAGTGGGTTGGTTTTTTGGTTTTTTGACTTTTTTTACTATTTTAGCCTGGGCTAAAAAGTTTGGTTTGGGAAGGGCTTTTTGTTTTTTGACTTTTTGGCTTTTTTGACTTTTTTTGTGAGAGAAGAGTGTAATGATTATGGGTTAGATGTGATATTTTATTTGTTTGGACTAAAATAGCCTATTTTGTTTTTTGTGGCTAAAATAGCCAAAAAAAAGCCCACAAAACCACTTCCCAAACGGTGCCATACAATACTACTTTTGCTTATATAATTATATGGAAATTGTATGTATACCCGTAATGTCCTAGTGTATTACGACATACATACATTATATGGAAATATGTGTAAAATATATTGAACAAAAATGAGAAAATAAAAAAATAAACAAATAGAGAGAAAAATAAAAACGAAAGAAAATAAAAAGAAAAGAAAGAGGAAGGCAGGATCATGGGATCATGGAAGAGGGGTGTGAGAAAAGAAAAAAGAAAGAGGGAGAAGCAGGAAAATATAAAATGTATATGTAGAACATCTTTTGGAAAATATATCTCAGCCATTATTTTATAATTTGAACAGATCTGAGCCATCTAAATGTCCTAATAGGACAAAAATATGTTGAAGATTTAAAAACCGTCCTACTTTATTAAATATATGTTGAAGATTTATATGAGATCTAAATTTACGAAGTTTATCAAGTATTCAATATATTTAAAAATAATTATTAATTGTTCAATTCATTTAATTTGTGAACTAAAAAATTCATTAATATAATCTCCACTACACAGTAAAATCTGGCTCCTAATTCTGGGATCGCAGACTTTTCCATATAATACGAATAAAAATAAGTGCACAAAAAGGAGAAAATAAAAATAAAAAAACAAATAGAAAGAAAAATAAAAATGAAAGAAAATAAAAAAAATAAAAAGAAAAGAGAGAGGAGTGTGAGATTATGAGATCATAGAATGATGGGTGATAAAAGGAAAAAATAAGAGAGAGAAGCGAAAAATAGAAAATATACATATAGGATATTTTTTGAAAAATATATCTCAGTTGTTGTTTTATAATTTAAATAAATCTAAGCCGTCCAAATGTCCTAGTAGAACAAATGTGTGTAGGACAAATTCAAAAACCATCCTGTTTTATTATATAGATTTTTGTTTCAATGTAGCGATCCTAATTTTTGTAGGTCATTATTAATTTATTTTTGCCTTATTTTATTTTTGATTTTATTAATTGCGTGGTTATATGAGAATTTAATGTGTTGTTTAATTAATTTAATGTGTTATTTAATTATAGGTAATTAATCTAAATATTAATATATTTATATTATTTATAAAAAAAAAAGTGTTTTATATATTAATAAAATATATAATATATTTATGTATGTGATATTTATGTTATATTTGTATACTATAAATATAATAGAAAATTTATATAATAAATGATTAGGTTAATCATAAGGGGGCTGCAATTTTTTTTTGGGGGGGGGGGGGGGGGGGGGGGGGGGGAGAGAGTGGCGAGGAAGAGGAGAAAAAAGAAAAAAAAATTAGGGTTTTATTTTGATGACTCTATTAATTCTTTAAATAATTCTTTAATCTTCAAAAAAATATTGTAAGTACAAAACTCACTTCCCTTAATTTATATTTAATTCGTTATTTTTATTTATTTATTTATTTTAATTTTATGTTGAATTGATTTCGTATTTGTACATAGATGACTGATTGATTTTAATTATTTTGATTAGTTGTGTATGCCAGGTTTAGGGTTTCAATATGTATTTATTTTATAGTTGTAATCACATTCATGGTTATATGCAATTAAAATTAATTAGGAACTCATAGATAAATTCTTTATACTCTACTATGACTCCATGGATTGTTATTTTATTTGAGTATTGGGAAGAAAGAGTGTATAAAAAAAGTGAGGATAATGAGATTTATTTTGAATGTCTTAGACTTGGCATTGTTATGTTTGCTCTCATGAGTGAGATGTTTTATGTATGTATATTGTTGTATCGTTCTAATGAATAGACGAGTGCTTTGATTTATGCACATACGCATATGCTAACCATCCGCGGAGTGTGGGTTAAACTCGAGACGATATCCCCATACAAGTTTGGCTTCAGAGCGATGTTAGGTATACGGAGGCACATGAAATATATGTGTAGGCCGGAAGTGGAGACCGATGTGGTGGACTTAAGGTACAAATAATTTAATTACGAGTTTATTGTTATAGTATGAATTGTATTGATATGTATATCTTGAAAAAATAGTAAACAATCTCGATAAATTATGAAATTTGAATAAAGGCATGTATATGTGATTCTAGACAACTTTTATGTTTAAAATTTTTATTGAAAAAATTGATTATAACTTATAATCAGATGATCTTGATTATAGTAGTTTGATTCATTTTAACAATTAACTCACGAAACGAGCTCATTTTTCTGGTTTTTGCGAAAACTGAAGTAAAAACATTATTCTGCACACTTTTTGTGTTTTGAACTTTTCCGAAAAAATCATCTTAGGGCAGTTTCTGTACGTTTTCAGTTTCAGATTTTTCGGTTGAATTCTGTCTAGGTTCTTCTATCAAGTTTTTCTCTCAACCTGTTCAGTTTCTACTAAATTCGTTCGCGCTGTCTTTTAGTAAATTTGATTTTGTACAACTTTTGTTTTTTGAATTTTGTCAATTCAAATTATTTAAGTATAAAATGGTGCATTTTTATACTTCTTTAG
>CM069905.1:105486799-105563907 GCA_036172215.1 Camellia granthamiana | reverse complement strand
GGGGCATACCACTTAGAAGATGAGGATGGCAAAGCAATTCCCAGACCATGGAACACTGCCAATCTCAAGATATTTTATTTTTAGCTTTTTCCTTTAAGCATGTGTAATTTTTACTTTCTCAAAAAAACAAGTCGATTTTTTTCAGCATAATTGTTTTCAGTAGAAGGTTACTTTAGTAAGTCAGGAGCATCGTAAACATTTCATTCTAAGTTGGCTGGAAAAACCAACTTAGAGGTTGGCTGGATTAAACCAACTCTTGTTACTCTTCAGCCGAAGTAAGTTTAAGGCTGAAGAGTGGTTGGCTGGATTAAACCAACACCCCTCTTAAGCCCAGGATAAGGATCCAGGCTGCAGGACGTTTGGTCGGAATGACCGAACACTCTATTCTAAGTTGGCTGGAAAACCAACTTAGAGGTTGGCTGGATCAAACCAACTCTTGTTACTCTTCAGCCGAAGTAAGTTTAAGGCTGAAGAGTGGTTGGCTGGATTAAACCAACACCCCTCCTAAGCCCAGGATAAGGATCCAGGCTGCAGGACGTTTGGTCGGAATGACCAAACACTCTATTCTAAGTTGGCTGGAAAAACCAACTTAGAGGTTGGCTGGATTAAATCAATTCTTGTTACTCTTCAGCTGAAGTAAGTTTAAGGCTGAAGAGTGTTGGCTGGATTAACCAACACCCCTCCTAAGCCTTGGGTAAGGATCCAGGCTGCAGGACGTTTGGTCGGAATAACCAACCACTTTATTCTAAGACAGCTGGAAAAACTAACTTAGAGGTTGGCTGGATTAAACCAACTCTTGTTACTCTTCAGCCGAAGTAAGGGTATGGCTGAAAAATGGTTGGATGGATTAAACCAACTCTTGTTACTCTGGATGGATTAAACCAACTCTTGTTACTCTTCAGCCGAAGTAAGGGTATGGCTAAAGAGTGGTTTGCGGGATAAAATCAACTCTTTGCACTCTTCAGCCGAAGTAATTATATCGGCCAAAGAGTGGTTGGCTGAGTAAGCCCAGTCAGATTGATAGCTAGGACCTGAATAAAGTATTTAAACCGAGGTAACAGTTGAGCAACAAGATCATTGAAAAGTCATTACAAGTACAAGCATACCAATCAAACCGGAATAAAAGTTAGAACAAGAGAAGATGATTTCCATTGATCAAGTTCAAAAGCGATTACAAGGGGCTCCCAGCCCGGTTACAAGTCAAAACAAAAAGAAGAAAAAGAAAAATACAAAGGTCAGTTAAAAAGATCATCAATTTCGGTACCCAGATCGGCATCAATGCCAATACGTACTCCGGTGTCAGAGGTTAGAGCAGTCCTGGTTGGGAGCTCGGTTTCAAGTGGAGGCATGGAATCGGTCGTCAAGTCTTCAACCGTTGGCTCTAACCGAGCTGATTGATCGTTAGCATGCTCATTGACAACCGGAGTATCAGTTGCCTCGCTTTCATCATCGTCAGACGCCTCGAGGAATTGATTCTGGACCTCGGCAGCATACTCCTTCAGCGAGGCCGGAATGGAGTACTGAGGAGCATTGTAGACCTCGGTTTCGGGTCCGCAGCCGAGCTGCTCCACAGCACTTCTCCAGCCACCATTTGAAGAACAGATCCTTTGCTGCTTCGCATTGTTGAATATAAGCTGCTACGCCTTCTTAAAGCCTTGTTTTTCGGCGTCATCAGCTTTCTTTTTCAGCTCTTTTATTTCGGCGTCCTTGAGCCTGCAAGCTTTGCCAGCTCCCACAGGTGCTTATCTTTCATTTCGGTCAGAGCTCGCTGTTTGTCACTGTTAGCCGAGGCAACTAGTCCGGTTAGACGAGTTACCTCGGCCTCCAGCTCGGCGGTCTTGGCTTGGGATTGTTTTAGCTCGGCGTTCTTGGCCTCGACTTTTGCCATGCCTCCCTTGTTGTTCTCCTCAGCTCCAACACTTTCCTATGTACAATGTTGTTCTTTTGAATGGCCTGCAAAAATAGTAACTCTCTTTAGCCGGACTAACAGTTGGGAAAATTTAGACAAAGAAAACAGAGAGCCACTTACCAGGATCATTGATTTTGTCGATGACCGGATGGCCTTCAGCTCGGTGTTTAGTTACTTGTTGTGGTGCTCCATGTCTTTTGGGAGGCAAACACTCTTGGCTAGATTGAAAGCCATCAAGTGATCCTTCTCAGCAACAACTGAGTCAGTTTCCTGGATATCTCGATTTTGAAAGGTGAGAACTGGAGCCCATTTGGAGGAGTCAGCTCGGTCAGATTGCTCCGGTTGAAAGCTGGTTGAGGGCTCGGTGGAAGAATGGGCTCGTCCTCGTCAACAAGGCGTTGCTCGTTTGGCTAGTCCGGGCACGCTTGTGAGCCCGAGATGTCCGAAGGCTGTTGAGAGGGAAGGGCCACCACGGTTTCTGTTGTTTGGATCGGTGGCGGTATTTTCGGCTCTGTTTGTTTCGGTCAACAACGCCCTCACTCTATTTCTTTTGGCCATTTCCTCTTCAGCAGTCAGTGGGATGAGGTTGATCTCGGCTAAAGTTGGGTCCGGTTTTGGGGCGTCCTCAAGCAGAAAGTCTGTGACTCTGGCTTTTCGGCGACCGCTGTAACGGTATGTCAGCTCGATATTAAGAAGTTTTGCCCAACTTCTTTCTTCAAAGCATAGTGCGGCGCAGAGTGTGTTTAGGTTGGGGTAGCTGTACAAGGATAGAAGATGGGCTGAGTCTGCAAAAAGAATATAACTGTTAGATCGGTTATGAAATCAGAAACCGAAGTAAAATAGAAGCATGCAACAGAGCCGAAGTAATTATATGGGGATGCCTTTATTCCAGTTTATACTTCGGCCTGGAATCTGGGCTTGGTGGTCTTCAAAATAATTGCCAGATACCCAGAAGAAATCGTCGTCATTCAAATCTTTATCCGGTGTGTCTTTTATTATTTTTTCTCGGCGGCGGCGTATTCTTAAATAATAAACCCACCCGTCGTCTTTTGATCCTATGGAGTATTGGTGGAATATTTCGGCTAGACCGAGGTTAAGACCGGCTTGGCGGTTTAGTTCGGCTATACCATTTATTATACGGTATGAGTTTGTGGAAAGCTGGGTGGGGCAAATCCTAGTTTGCCTAAGGAATTCGCATAGCAATGGCTGTACAGGAAAACGTAGACCGGCTTCTATTATGGACAAGAGGTAAAGGGTACAAAACCAGGGTTTCCCCAAGGTGTGACATCTTTTTCGGCTAGAGTAAGGTGGACGTCGTCAGGTATATTGTAATCTTTTCGGAATTCGGCTAGACCACCAGGTGTTTCTACTAGGAATCTATACTTCCCCATTTATTTGTTAAGTTATAAATAAATTAGTTCGGTCGAAAAATTGTGCTCAGTAGCTCGGTTGAGCGCGCAGAGGAGTGCCTGGGCAACCTAAGTCTGCAAAGTGGAAAACAAAGGTGTTAAGCACAGATCGTTGATCGTGCTACGAAATTAAAACAAAAATAAGAGAAGTCCTACTTCGGCTATGTGGGATGCTACAGGTTCTATCTCAGTTTCGGCAAAATGCTTGGTAGCTCGGATTGAGCAAGGGGTTCGATAGCTCGGTTTGTATATGGGGTTGGTTATCTCGGTTTGAACTACGGGTTTTGTTACCTCGGTTGAGCCTTTTAGGGGCAGCTTTCTTAATTCGGTTCCAAACTAAGAAAGCTGGCTTAGCCCCCGAAGACCTAGCTCGGTCAAAGGCTAAGGTTTCCATTATACTATGTTCAGACTTAGTTCGGTGCATTTTATCTCGGCTAAAGTCAATCAGAAGATGGTGACTTACTAAAACTACTAATATATTCACAAGATCTAGTCCGGTTATGATCTGGTTATATTCGCACTTAAACGCAAACAGTATCCTAGTTCGGTTGCTTCATGATTGTGGATCAAAATCAGTGTTCTATAGGATATTATGTATGTACGAGTGTTCTATGGCTAAGTTTTTTCAGGAAAAACACAAATGGAAGCAAGAGGGTGTTTTTCAAAAACAAACGCAAAAAACTGTGGATTGAAGAGCAGAAAAGTACAAAAACAGAGCAAGAAAGATGGATTTGCTTACCAGATTGAAGTAGAAGACCTGGAGATGGAAGCAACGGCAGTAAACGAGGAACGTGAAGCAAGCTTCACAGTTGCAAGAGTTGGAGAGCAATGGAGCTTGAGAGAGAGAGTAAGAGAGATGAAAAACGTAGTGATGAATCCAAAGATAAAGCAATTGTTTTGTAAAAAGGACAAAGGCGGGAACTGTTCAAAAATTGCGAAACACGAAGACGGCGCGACAGCTAGGGTTGGCTAAACAAAGTGTGCCATGTGTCATGGGAAGGGGAAGCGGTTCAGTTTCTGGGACTGAAGAGACGTTTTTGTCGGATAAATGGTAGCTCGGTTTATATCTGGCCCGGCTGGAATGGCTCAGGAGCTTAGCTCGGCTGGAAAGGCTAAATAATTTTTAGCTCGGCTAGAGAGGTTAAAACTTTAGCCCGGTTTATAGACAGGTAATCCCTATCATGCTACACAGATGGAATTAAGGGGCAATTGAGAGGGTAATTTATATTGGGCCGAGCTACGGTGGTGGGCCGTTTTTATGGGCCGTGTTAAAGAGGCTTAAAAGATGGGCCATGGACGAGCGGTAGTCCGGTCCGAACTAAGAGGTTTGCCGCCGGAGTAAGTGGGCTTAGTTCGGTCTTCATTATTTTGGTTAGCTCGGTCACACTGTTTGGAACCGAGATATGTTGAGTCCGCTCTAGACCTGATCATAGGTTAGCTCAGCTTAATTCTTCAATGGATAGCTCGGCCATTGCATATGAAAACCGAGGTAGGAGAAAGGAAAGGAAGAGCCAAGGTAACCGTTAGATCGGTCACGCTAGTTAGTCCAACATGACAATGTTATTTCGGTCCTATGGTAGTTCGGCCATAATAAAACCATCTCACTTGGTTTAAGCAGTGAGGGGGGTGTTGAGAGATAAGCATTATCTTTCAGGAGTATGAAGCCTAGGAGGACTCTACATGGAGGAGTAAGAGTCCAACTAGGATTGTGCCACACGGAAACTATAAAAGCTCACAAACATCACCTATGGAGAGATAACACAACTTTGATTCCCAAATACACAGAGCTTTTGTCTATTTGTCTAGTTTGCTGACTTAGGCATCGGAGAGGTTTCCGGCACACACCCGCCGGCCAGCTCACGTTTGTATTTTCAGGTAGTAGAACGACGTCGTACGGAGGAGCGCAGACTTGATCAACATGATTATACGAGAAGGTTTATTTCTTTCCCGTACACATACAATTTCATACAGAGATAGGGACAAATCAATCAAAAGAGTAAGGGTTAATTTTACTTACTTCCCCTAAGGTTTTAATAATTATAAAAATTCTCATATAGTTTCAATAATTACAAAGATTTCTTTACTTTTGAAATAATTATTAAGATTCTTTCACCGCTAATCTTTTGTTAATTTATTTAACATAATATGTTGATGTCATGTACTATGAGTAAAAAATTCAAAGATTGCCTTTATATGTTCAAATAATAAATTTCACTTACTTCCCTTGAGGTTTTACAACAAATTAATAAAGATCTATACATTATTTTAATAATATTGAACAAAATTATTAAATTCTACACAATATTTTTAAAATACGTATAGGTATTTTTTTTTTGGGTATGAAAAGTACATATTTTGAGAAATTATCCCTCTCTTTCCATTTTCTTTATTTTATTTTTCTCATTTTTTATTATTTATTCTCTCATTCATTTTTTTTCATAGTGTTGCTGCAGCTAATAGCAACACCATATAATTTATTATTATTATTATTATTTATTTTTTTCTCTATGCTTTTTCTTCAAAATTTTCATTATTTTTTTTATTTTTATTTTTTTAAATCTTTCATCAATGTTAGCTAGTATCACCCAATACCATAACAACTTACGAAATATTAAATTTTCTTTTGTTTTGTAAACATATTTGTGTATTAAATTTTTTAAGAAAAATAAACATAATAACATTTCATATTTATAATAAAAAAATTGACTTATAAAAAGTACCAAATGTTACCTCATAAATATATAAAAAAATTATCATTTTTATCTTTTCACAACCCTATATTATTCTCAAATTTTAATTTTCATCTTTGAATTTTTCAGATTTCAATTGATGGAATTAAAAAAAAAATGAGTCAATATTTATCACCTTAATAATAAAAATTTTAAAAATAAATATAAAAGTGAAAAAATATATAATCACGTTACAATAAATTAAAATTAGATGATAGGAAATGAAAGAAAAATAAACTATTTGAGAATAATAAACTATATTTGTCATTTCTTACATCTAATTAAAATAGAATTTTACTTGACGAAATAAAATATTTGAAAATAATAAAATCCTCATATAATTTATTATTTATTACATCTAAAATCTATATCTCCATCTTTGTTTCTTTCATTTAAATTATTTTTATTAAATTAAATATCAAAATTAATTCAAATAAGAAATATGGATATATATTCTTTCTTAATTTCATTAATGGTTTTTTTTTTTTTTTAACTTATAAAAGTTCAAAAACTTATAGTGGAAAAAAAAATACAAAGTCAAGGAAATACACAAAAAAAAAAAAAAAAAAAGTGTGATAAATAAAATGATAATTTAATATATAGTTAAATTACACTTAAAGGGTATTATGGTAATTTGTATTTGGAACGGGAAGATGAATTGAATACATTCATATTTAATTCTAAAAGATTTTTTTTTTTTTTTTTTCTTTTTGTTGTGTTTACCTTTAGTTTTGTTTTAACCAAGGAAATTCCTTTGATAGACACCATATGTATTTGGTTATGCATTTTTATGATATATATTATGTATTTTTATGGTAAATTATTACATATTTTTTTGTAATAATAAGCCATCCCCACAAATTGAGCTCCTTCGAACAGTCGGAATGAGTTGGCCACACCGTAACACAAAAAATAAATAAATAAATAAAAAATAAAAAAAATAAAAATCAGAGCTTACCTAAGACACGGTTGCGATCAGCATTTGTGAGAGAAGATAGATGAAATAGGAGGGCGAGAGGAGAGGGAAGGTGGTTGGTTCATCAAAGGTGATCGTCGGTGGGAGGTGGTGGTGAGAGCCTACTACACACACTAACTTACATATATCCATCATGTAAATGTGGAGAAGACACCTCAAGAAATAATGAGGATAATGGTGATCTTCCAGTCACAAAGACGAACCTTAAATATTTAGAAATGGGAATGTTTTTGCCTTTATTTTAAAATGTCTATTCATCTTCATATATATAAATAGAGGGATGGGTTTTTTTCCAGTATACAAAACAGGATAGTTTAATACAAAATTTGAAAGTACTGAAGAAAAAAAGGAGACTAACAGAAAAGCATATATGTCTGTATTGCCTCTGCTTTATTCTATCATTTTTGGGTGTTTCAAATTCTCAATCGAACCTCTTCTCTCTCAGATTTTCAAATCCAAATCAAATCTAAAATGAAGAATGCTTACACAAGCTCAACCCAGAAATAAAAACAACAAAGACAGAGACTTCCACACCGAAAGGTTAACAAAAAAATGAACTGTATTTATAAGGCGAGAAGAAGAGAGAGAGACATGACCTTACTTGTACAGGATCTATTCTGTAGGATTGTGTTTCGGAATCCTTGAGGTCTAACGAGTTGGGATCCAAAATCTGGTAGATGCGTAATAGCCTCTTAACCAGAGCGTAGTGTGACTAGTGGTTTTGTGGTGAGGCTTGCTGGTCCACAGGGGATCGTTCTTAGCTAATGCAAACTGGCTAAGACATTTGATAAAATTTTAACATTACTCCTCTCAAAAATATTTTATGAACTAAAAAGTCTTATCAAGATCATAACACAAATGTTAGAGATCTCAAATCCTGTGGATAAGTAGTCTGGCCCCCATTTCCTATTTTGTTTCCTTTTGCCTTGAAATCTAACCCTTTCCTTTCCCTATCTTGATAGTTGGGTTATCTTCTCATCCAACTTTTTCCTCTCTACAACATTTTTCCTTTAAAGGAGGACTAGCAGGGGTGTAAATGCAATATATTTGTAATTTTGTATTTAAATTTTTGAATAGTTTGATAAATGAAAAAAAATCATATAATGATTTGATGAACGATAAAAACTATTTAAAAATTATTAGATGTGGCAGTTAAGCTTGATAAATGAAAAAATAAATAAATAAATAGATGCGCAATAGCCTCTTGATCAGAGCGTAGCGTGACTAGTGGTTTTGTGGTGCGACTTGCTGGTCCACAGGGGATCGTTCTTAGCTAATGCAAACTGGCTAAGACATTCGATAAAATTTTAACATTACTCCTCTCAAAAATATTTTACGAACTAAAAAGTCTTATCAAGATCATAACACAAATGTTAGAGATCTCAAATCCTGTGGATAAGTAGTCTGGCCCCCATTTCCTATTTTGTTTCCTTTTGCCTTGAAATCCAACCCTTTCCTTTCCCTATCTTGATAAGTGGGTTCTCTTCTCATCCAATTTTTTCCTCTCTACAACATTTTTCCTTTAAAGGAGGACTAGCAGGGGTGTAAATGCAATATATTTGTAATTTTGTATTTAAATTTTTGAATAGTTTGATAAATGAAAAAAAATCATATAATGATTTGATGAACAATAAAAACTATTTAAAAATTATTAGATGTGGCAGTTAAGCTTGATAAATGAAAAAATAAATAAATAATAAATTTAGCACCTGTTGAATATGGAGAGCAATCCTAAAAATTAAAATTTAAAAATTAAATAAAGAAAGAAAAAAAAGTGACAACATTTACACCAAATAAAACATACCTTTTTTAATATCATCAAATAATACACAAGTTTTATATAGGATATATTACAAATATATCCCTAAAATCTACTTACAATACAGGTTATTCCTTATAATTTTAAAAATTATAAATATCCCCTTGTTATCCCCTTGTTATAATTTTTTATTTAACAGAATTAACAGAAAAAATGAAATTCCTAATTATTCTCCAATATAACAATAAAATTATATGAACTATTAATTGAAATATATTTCTGATATCATTAAAAAAGTTATGAGTAAATTACAAACACAGCCCCTGAGTTTTACTTAAATTACAAATTACCCCATGTGATTCTAGAAATTACGTTATGCCCCCTAAAGTTTCTAATTTCATAATAAATATGTCATTTTATTAATAAATCATCAAGTAAATTAATGGTTTTTAATAATATTAAAATTTTATTTCAATTAATATTTCAGATAATTTTATTATTGTATAGGTGAATAGTTAGAAATTTCACTTTTTCAATTAATTCTGTTAAATAAAAAATTTTGGCAGGAAGGTATTTGTAATTTTTCAAATCACAAGGGGCAATTTGTATTTTAAGCAAACCTCAGGGAGTGTATTTGTAATTTATCCAAAAATTAATTGATTTTATGGTTTATTACTAATAAAAATGGTCATTTGTTATGCATTTAGAAACTTAAAAGGATGTGATATAATTTCTAAAATTATAAGAGGCAATTTATATTTTAACAAAACCTCAAATGATACATTTGTAATTTACCCCTTTTTTTTATAATGGAAGAGAATGGATATTGTAAAATGTCTCCCAAAATTTCATTTATTTCCGGAGAAATTGCATTAACATGTTGATTTTCCATTGCTTCTCTGTTAACACTCATCTAACAACCAAATGATCTTAGTTGAAGGCGTCCACATAGAACAGTTAGCCTAGTAATCCATATAACTATTATTCGGGACAGTGAGAAGGTCAAATATTTAGGATTCTAATCAATCAAACGACCATGGGATATGGCCCGCGGGCCTCGTTTCAAGTCTTATTTTAATAATTCGAATTGTTCAATTTAAGAAAATATCGAGAAGAATATACTTGTGAAAATTTAAGTTAATCAGATATCGATAATCTCTTTATCAAAGCACAACAATATATATATATAAATTAATATGTATGTATCAAACTGCATACAAATGTGATTTGATGAAAAAGTTATCAATATCTGATTAATTTAATTTTTTACATGTATATTCTTCACAATATTTTTTAAAATTTAAACGGTTTGGATTATTAAAACAAAACTCAAAACGAGTCCCATGGCCGCACAACAATCATCGTTGTGCATCACGTGACTCCAAATCCAACAACTGTGGCCCTTTTGTTGTAATCAGGGATGGCAATTTAAACCCGACCTGACGGGGACCCGACCTCCTGACCTCGATTTTAACGGGGTTTTCCCGAGAAATACTTCCGACGGGCTAGAGATGGTATTCGAAATTAAATTCTCGATAAATTCCGGGCCGGGATGGTGATACATTTCCCAGCCCTGTCCCCGGCCCCGTCCACCAGCTCGAGCCCCGTCCCCGATTCCCTGATATAAAATTACTATTATACCCTATATATATATATATAAACCAAACCAAACCAAACCAAACCCTAAAACACAACTCGCTCTCACACAACTCACTCACACACCGCCTCTCATCTCTCTTCTCTCTCTCTCTCTCTCTCTCTCCACCGATCTCCCTCCGTCGTCCTCCTCCCCCCCTCCTCCGCTGTCCTCCTCTCCCTCATCTCATCACCGCCGATCTCCCTACTCCTCCGCTGTCTTTGGCTAGAGAGAGCTGTGGTTAGGGTTTTCGATCTCGGCCAGAACAAGTACTCAGATCTGCAACGATCGAGGCCACAACAAGGCGTCGCCGCTGGTGAACAAGGTGTCTCCAAAGTAATCAATCTATTTCCCCAAATACCTTTCTCTAAAATCTCATCTTTTATGCTTATGTCTATTGTTTTTTTGTTTTTTTTTACTCAGTTGAGTTCGATGCCCTAGACAGCAGAGGTCTCCAACAATATTTTTGGATTTTTTTTGGAGATAGAGAAACAATCGATCTGGTAAGCTCTTCAATGCTTGTTTCGAATGTCTCTCTCACCTGACTTTTTTCTTTGCATTTTTAAATTTGTTTTTTTTTTACCATTTCGCTTTCTTGTTTAATCACTAGTTTTCATTTCTTATCTTTTTTTTTTTAAATCCATGAGTTGCGATACCATTGACCGTTCTGAACATGGAGAGATTGTTATTTAATCACATGGTAAATGCGTATTTGTTTAATTCCAATTTATGGGTCAAAACAATTGTGGGTTCTGCTTTCTGAAACCATAAATTTGCTTTAAGAACCTGTTTTCAGTTTATCAAAGCTGTTACGATAAGAAGTAGAATCGTTTCATGTCAAAAGCTTTAAATTGCTCTGCTTTTCTTGTGTTTTTAGTGTTGGTTTGTGTTCATGTATGAATTAATTTCAAGTTTCCTTTCTGGGTTTATCTGATTATATATGTGTCATGGAAAGTTGGTTGATTTGTTTTTTATGTTTTCAGTCAAAAGGAAACTAGAGGATTTTCCAGGAAAATTTAATAGAATTTTTCTTGACCATGCTTAAAGTAGTTGCTGTCATTTCCTTCCCCATCAATTATTAACTAACTGCAATCGGTGTGATCCGTTCTTAGGAATTGGTCTGGAATTATTGATAATCTTTATTATAGATTTGAAATTGTTATTTAAATTAATTAAATTGAACTTGTCCCACACTCAATTCCAATGAATATATATATTTCTTATTGATTGATGACAAATTAATAATTAGTAAATATCTTGTTTGAATGAGTACAATCTAAGCTTAAAATCAGTGGTTTCTTTTCTGTTTGATTGGAATCATTGATTAGTATAAACAGTGGCTGTGAGTTTGGATATTTTATTTTTTTAA
The DNA here is from genome assembly GCA_036172215.1 of Camellia granthamiana. Classification (NCBI taxonomy): domain Eukaryota; kingdom Viridiplantae; phylum Streptophyta; class Magnoliopsida; order Ericales; family Theaceae; genus Camellia; species Camellia granthamiana. The sequence goes on along the minus strand of CM069905.1, from coordinate 105,552,120 downwards.
TTTTCCATTTTGTCATGGATACACATAAACTGATTCCCAAAATGTGTGTTGATAATTTAGGGTATGGATGTATGTTGATATGGATGTGTGTTGATAATCTCAATGTGTGTTGACATGGATGTGTGTTGATTTTGTCATGGATGTGTGTTGATAATCTCTATTTGGTTCCCAAAATGGAGAATCTTGAACAATTTTTAGTATTGTATTGAAGCATTTTAATCATGTATAAGGGCATTTTGCCTATAAAATGTTTAGTTGATATGTACAAAGCTTGGACCAAGATAAGGAACATTTGTTTTTGCTGTATTTGATAGTGTACCCTTGCTATTTCACTAAAGAAAGGAGGTCATTAATCAATTGTAGGACAGTGAATTGGATATAATTGATGGTGTGGGTGCTGAAGCAGGCCATGTGATAAGTTGCAAAATTCAAAAAAAAAAAAAAATGGTCGGGGATTTTTCGGGGTCGGGGAAGCCCGATCCCCGTTAGGGGGCGGGGTCGGTAGGGGTGATGGGGTCCCTGTTAGGGATCGGGGATGGGGACGGGGATTTCTTTAGCTTCGGGCTTCGGGGACGGGGAGTGTAATCCCCCGCCCCGCCCCGCCCCGCCCCATTGTCATTCCTACTAGTGTAACTATATATAAGTAGGGAAGAGAGACATGTGAGAGAGGAAGTCATGTGAAAGGAGGGTATTACTACATTTACTTATATAGATAGTAGGAAAATCAGTGAGAGTACTAAGGGGTCGTTTGGGAAAGGCTTCCGGGCTAAATTAGCCACTAAATGCCAAAAGAGGCTAATTTAGCCAGTAAAGGACAAAAGAGCCACAGTTGGTTGACAACAATAAACGGTCAGGGGAATTTACGAAACTACCCCTCATGAAGAGGGGCATGCGGCAGCACAAACAAAAAATAAAAAATAAATAAATTTCCCAAAAAACACATTTTCCCAGAAAAAACAAAGTTGAAAAAAAAAATTAAAAACATTTTTTTTGTTTTTTGTCAAAATATTTTATAAAAATAAATTCAAACTCTATTTTATAAAAATAGTTTTAAATATTTCAATTTTTTTGTTATGTATTTGGTTATGATTTGAGTGTAGAGTTGTGAAAGTACTGTGGAGTTTCAAGTTATGTGTTTAGTTATGAGTTTTAAAAATAATTTATTGCTTAAGTTTTATTTTATGTGTTTGGTTATGATTTGAGTGTAGAGTTGTGTTTAAATTTAAAATATTAACATTTTAAATTATTTAAATTTTTATGATTTCAATTTTGTGAATATTTATTTTAATTTTTTACTTATTCAATTTTGTAGATTATTTACATTATTTAAATATTTAAAATAACATATTACAATTTAACATATTATGATTTGATTTGAGTGTAGAGTTGTGAAAGTAGTATGGAATTTCGAGTTATGTGTTTGGTTCAATAATTTATTAATTGAGTTTCATTTTATGTGTTTGGTTACGACGAGTGTAGAGCTGTTTTTAAATTTAAAATATTAACATTTTATATTATTTAAATTTTTTGAATATTTAAATTATTTAAATTTTGTTGTTAAAATAAATTTTTTATTATTTAAATTGATTAAATTTTTATTATTGAATTTTTTTTTTAAAAAAAAAACACATGAAAACATAAATTACCATTCGCCACGTAATTAAATAAGGCAATAAATATAAAAATAAATAAGGCAAAAAATAAATAATTAATGTATAAAACAATAAATAAAAATAAATATGGCAAAAAAATAAATAAATAAGGCAAAAATTAAATATTACGATTTAAATTTAAAATATTACGATTTAAATTTTTTTAATTTTAAAATTTTTTATAAAAAAAATTCAAACTCTATTTTATACAAATATTTTAATTTTTTTGTTATGTATTTGGTTATGATTTGAGTGTAGAGTTGTGAAAGTAGTATGGAGTTTCTAATTATGTGTTTGGTTATGAGTTTTAAAAATAATTTCTTAATTAAGTTTTGTTTTAGGTGTTTAGTTACGATTAGTGTAGAGTTATTTTTAAATTAAAATACTAACATTTTAAATTATTTAAATTTTTTGAATATTTAAATTATTTAAATTTTTACGATTTAAATTTTTAGATTATTTAAATAAAATTAAATATTATTTAAATATTAAAAATAAAATAAAATAAAATTAAAATTAAATTATTTAAAATACACAGGACAATAAAATAAAACCTCATTTTTTATCATTTTACAGAAAATGAAAACAAATTAAAATTAAAAATAGAATGAAAATAAAAACCACATGAAAAACTATTTGTAAAAAAAAATAAAAAAATAAAAAAAACTTAGCCTGGGTTGGTGACGTCACTGTCAGGACAGCCGCCCAAATAAAAACAAATTTTAATACCAGGGGCAATTTAGTAATATTACATATGGACACCTCACCAAAAAGCCAAAAAAGGCCAAAAAGCCCTTTCCAAACCAGACTTTTTAGCCTAGGCTAAAATAGCCAAAAAAGCCAAAAAGCCAACCCACTTCTCAAACGAAGGCTAATTAGTGCAACCACTAATAATGTGGTAGTGGGTCCTACCCACTGCTACAATGTTGTTGTGCCTTTTTTTTTCTTAAAAAAAAAAAAATAGATGCCACATCATTAATGGTTACCTTAGAGCACCACTTTTAGTGGTCTCTATCATTGCCCTAGATAGTATTGATAGATATAGATAAATAGATAAATGGTATACTTATTCAAATAAAAATGAGAGAAAAATAACTGAACGATTCAATTCATTTATTTTTCTCCTAGTTCCCAAACATAGTGTAAACCTAATTCGCTTAGAGACAGCGGCTCTCACCTCCCCTTACCCCTCTCCCTGCTCACGTCGCCGATGACCTTACCTCTCGCCGCCGGTTTATAAGGCCATATATATACATATATATTGTCATTAGGGTTAGGTATCTCACATTCCCTCACCTCTCACCTTCAGCCGTTCAATTTCAAGGCCTCACCTCTCACTCCGTTCGAAATTTGTAAACAACACAGCTCATCGGACGAATTTTCTCTGGTAGCGGCGCACTCGATAGCCACCACTCCAGGTACTGCAATCTCCTCCTACGTTGCCACTTCCTGCCACCACCTCCTCCGAGTCAGTGAGTCCCTAACCCAACCCGCCCTCTCTAATATTTTGAATTTTTGTGTTCTTTCCTTTAAACTTTGATTAAATGCATCAGTAATGACAGAGTTGTAAATTTGATTCAATTTGGTACAAGTTTGAATAAAGGAGGGCGATTTTTAGCCAAATTTATAAATTTGATATATAGGGTTTGAGTCAAGGATTAGAGATGCCTTGTAGAACTATTTGGAAATTGTTTGTTTACATTTGTATTGGATGCATGCATGCTTGCTTGCATTGTATATTGTTGTACGTATATGTTAAATATGTTTGGTTTGGTTTGGGGGTTACTTTTTGCAGAACTAAAATGGAGCAGAGACTGGCTAATACCTTGAGGATGACTGTTAATGAGAAGAAATTCATCGAGACTGCTTTACTATCGGACCTTAGAGTTGATGGTCGCCGTCCATTTGATTATAGACGGCTTACTATCAAGTTTGGCAGGTAAGGATTGTTAATGTGGCAGTCCGTCTATGTTAATGGAGATTTATAAAGTAGTGCAGCTATGTTTTAGCCTCTAGAGATTAAGATGCTTTTGTTTGTGTATGTCAATTGACTTGGGAAGAGATTTGCCAATGATTTAATTAGTCAACTGCTACTTCTCCCAAATGTTTTGAATGGTTAGTTTAAGGACCCAGTCCTTTTGTTCAATAATCAGTGTATGTGTGAAATCCTCCTAGCTGCTTTGATGGATGATGTTATTTTGTTTATCAAATCAAACCCTAGAGCTCTTGGATGATTGAATGTTATATTATTATCATTGCATTTGGTATTGTTGGTATTGTGGTTTTGACATTGCCCTTCTTGCTTGTTGAAATGAGACAATTGTGCAAATGGATAGCCTTAAAATTATGCCACAATTTGTAGGGAAGATGGTTCATCAGAGGTGCAGCTTGGTCAGACTCATGTTATGGGTTTTGTAACTTCCCAACTAGTTCAACCTTATCGAGATAGGCCAAATGAAGGGTCCCTTTCAATATTCACCGAGTTCTCTCCAATGGCTGATCCTTCCTTTGAAGCAGGTCGTCCTGGAGAAGCTGCTGTGGAGTTGGGACGTATAATAGACCGTGGTTTGAGGTGTTTTTTATTTTTATTCTTATCTTTGTATACATATTTAATTTTTCCGAAACAGAATGGGCCATGCTCAAGTGTAATTCTATTTATTTAGTTATTTTTTGTGTGTGGCTAAGCTCTTAAAGCCTTTTTCTCCAAATAGTTTTGACACGGGAGCTTATGAAAGCATTTGGCAATCATGAAAGATCCCAAAATTTCGGAATTTCGGAATTTCGGTGCATGTTCTTGTTCATTACGATGAAATCATGCTTTGTTGTTGATCAAACCAAAAAAAATAAATAAATAATCCAATGAAATCATGTTATTTGAACATGCTCAAGATCTTTTCTTTCTTCTTTCTTCTCGTTGATTCTTACAATTTGTAAAGAATCACAACCCTAAATTGCTTGAAAATTGTAAATTTTTATTTTATAGTTTTAAATTCACTAGTTAGTAGTTAATAACATATGAATGCAAAACTTGCTTTGAAGTAATGGCTTCCTATTATGCCTATTGTAAACATATTTGGTAGGGTTTTGTATTGAAATGAAATATCTTGCAGGGAAAGTCGAGCTGTAGACATGGAATCACTTTGTGTTATTGCTGGGAAGCTAGTGTGGGCCATTCGCATTGATCTTCACATTCTAGACAATGGGGGGTAAATTGTAATATATTTGTAAATCCAAGTCAGTATCTTCTATTTTTTCTGACTTTATGTCAGCGTGACAATCTTTTCCTCTTTCTTGATCATGAAAACAGAAATCTTGTTGATACTGCCAATATTGCTGCTTTGGCTGCTCTCATGACATTCCGGCGGCCTGAATGTACATTAGGTGGAGAAGATGGTCAGGAAGTGATAATTGATCAACCTGAGGTCCGCTGCTTCACTTATTTATGTTCTTTTTAGAAATAAGATTTCAATGTACTTGATGTTGTAAACATTTAACCTTAGTTTGTTAAATGATAACTGTAAACATATGTAAGAATGTTCTGATTTTAGGCCCACAATGTGATGTTTCAATTACCTAAGAAACTTGCTTGTCTCGCAAATTCAACAAGCCTTTATTGTAGTCCCAAAATATATTCTATGTCTCTTTATACCTGTGCAACTAATCTTTTAACGTAACTGTAATTGATTTTTCTGATAAATCAATAGAGCAGTTAAAAATTCAAACATTCAGGATCTCCCACCCTGGTCTTGTAAGGCTGCAACTTGGCTGTAGACACAATTTGGAGTGTATGTCTATGGCCTATAAAGGGCAATGTTACTAAAGCTTGATTATTTTAGTTGATTTTGCTGCAGTGTATCTAATTTTGTTATTGATTTGAGTCTTAATTGAGTTTGTTTGGTGTAGCTTATTGAGATTGCTTATGCTTTTTATTTTATTTTATGTTGAGAATCTATGCTAGAATGTTTGGTATAGCTTTAGTCCATGTAATGCTGTTACTAATGATTAAAAATATTTGCAATGAAGTAATTACACAAGATGTCTCTCTCTCCTAGTGGGCTATTAAATCATTTTGGTACCTATCACGAATTGTTCTTCCCTATACATCTTTAACGTATAGCTGGTTTAACATTTATTTCTTTTTGACAGGTGAGGGAGCCACTTCCTTTGATAATACATCATCTCCCCATAGCAGTAACCTTTGGGTTTTTCGGTAATGATAACATTGTGGTAGGCAAACTAACTCCTAAAAGTATTTCGGTCTCTACTTATGAAAGAAAATTCATTTATTATTCAGTTCCAGGTGTTAGGTTTGCTTTCTAATATAATTAGGGTTGCCTAGGTAATAGACCCAACCCATAATGAAGAGGCTGTTATGAGTGGAAGAATGATTGCTACACTTAATACAAATGGGGATGTTTGTGCGATTCAAAAAGCTGGAGGAGTGGGTGTCATGCAGAATGTCATTATGCAGTGTTTAAGAATTGCTTCTGTGAAGGCTGCTGATGTCACAAGCAAGATTAAGAATGCTGTGAGTTTTTCCCGTTAGAAATTTTTTATTGGATATTTTGTTTCCATTCATGTGTTCTTTCATTATGCATGGTTTGTACATCATGTAAAATTATTGATTGGTTAAATATATAGCTGGGTTTGGACTTTGTCATTGCTGTCATCTTTGAAGCATGGACACTTTTAAGAAGGTGGCGTGCTCTTAAAATAAACTCGAGGCTGTAACACAAGATTCCTAGGAAATAAAAAGTCATTGGCTGTTGCATTTATGTTTCATTAGTAAAAACAGTTCCCAGTTTAAAGAATGAAGTTTTTATACATTCATGCCTTGTGTATTTTTTCCCTTATATCAACAAATTCCTTTCCTTTTCTAGTCTATATAGTACACAGTACGTATATCTTATGGTAAAGCATCTCTTGGGCATTGGACGGTAGGGTGTTGATGAAAAAGGATCCATCTAGCTGACCCATATGGGTTGGAGAAGGGCATGCTTGTGTCGGGTTTATGGAAAGCTGCAGAATTTAGGTTTGAATTCAATCCACGAAACCTTAATATGTGAATGCAAGAGTTGAGCTTCCACCACTGTAAGGCTCTGCTACTAACATCTAAGATAGCTCCCTAAAGATAAGTGCATGTTCACACATCGTACACGTGTTTTCATTAAGAATTATGTAAGGGTTGGTTTTTTGAATGTGAAATAACAGTTTTTCACACAGCACTTCATTTCATGTGTGGAGCGGAAAAGAGGTCATGTTGATGACATTTGTCTCCTGTGAAAGTGATCATTTCTGATACCATCTCACTCATTGAGTTGATAGATCTTCATCATGCCTAATTTTCCTATGTCAACTTCTGCAGGTTGAATCGTACAACACCGAAAGGGCATTGCGGAAGATTAAACGTCACTCATCTTCTGCTGCTTTGGATGTTAATGAACCCGGTGCTAAGTTGGTGACCAAGAATCAATCCGTAGATCAGAAAGGAGTTGGTGATTTGTCAGGGCGTCATGTAGAAAGATTAAAGTTGATATCAGAGGAAAGTGGTGTTAGTCAGAGTAATAACATGGAAGGTGAAATCCAATCATCTGAGCGAGACAGAATCAACGTGAAAGATGGCCATTCAAAGAGTTTCATTGGTGGGCCCTCAAGTTGGTATGATGGTATTCTGTAAAAAAATTTAGGACCTTGCTTTATGATTTACTGAACTCCATTTTAAATTTTTAAATTTATTTTGGGAACATCATGTTAACTTTTTAAACAACATGCAAATTAGAAAGCTTGGATTTTCATGTTGATGATACATTTAATTTTGTTTACCATAGCATGATGTTAAAAAGCTGCTGTAGACAATGGAACTGACTAGTTTGACAACTGACAAATTGAAATCAAGTCCTTCCATTTTATAATTATTCTATGTCTTATGTGAGAGAAAACATTTAAAATGCCATGAAATGCGAACTGGGCTTGCTTTATAAATGCTTGTTAGACTAAGGGGGGTGTTTGGGAGTTAGCTTTTTTTAGTGGCTTTTTTAGTGTAGAGAGAATGATTTGATGACTTGTAATGGCTTTTTGACTTTTTGGCTAAAAATTCTAGTTCCCAAACAAGGCCTAAGTCTAGTTTCCATGGTTCTCAAAAAGCACATCAAAATGAAATTACACTTGCTAGTGAAGGCAGTTTATTTATATGTAAGTGGCATAATAGTTTTGGGATTTGTTGCTATGCTAGTTGCAACAGTATGGTTCTTGAACTATCGTTTGTTGGCCCTTTCTTCCCTGTATCACATGCTTGCTTTTTAAGCTGGAAAAATTGTGTTGAATTTCCTTTCCTATTTCTCCTTAGCACATGGTTTCTCATTTTTAAGTAGGTTGGTTTCTTTTTCAGGGATCCATACTCGAAGGGAATTGATCCTGATGCATTGAAAACTTCTCTAGCTGCACGTGGTATCTAAATTCTATAACAATTCCTAAAAGCATAACAATTGCCATTCTATCTTTAGTGTTTCTTTGAAAATGTTATATGCTTTTTGATGAGCTTTACAGTTATCTGATTTGGTTGGTTGGTCTTAGTCGCGGAAGGCCCAAGTCATATTCCTGGATTTAATTGTTGTCTGTTGGCTGAGATGCATGTGATCACTTGATGTTGCACAGGTCCTTTCAAAATTGTTATTTATTTTTTGCTTTTTGATATAATCTCAAGTGGTATGGTTAAAAAAATAATGGTTGCCAATGAAGAAGTGGCAGTTGCTTCTTATCCTTGTTCCTATATGCCCTGTATTATTTCTCAATTCTTGTCAATACATCTGTGCACCTAGTAGACTAGTGTGATAGATTGGGTGCTCTAGCATTCTCCAACAGCATGCTTTCTGGACAATTTTCTGTTGGCTGCTAGATATGGGCGCGATAGCACTCTCTAGAAGCTTCCACGATTGTGCTGCGTTAACTTAATTTCATCTCTTCCTTGCTCCTGAGCCTCTCCAAAGCTTTTTAACACCACGTTGATTGCCAAGTTATTCCTTACAATGAGATTTCCACAGAATTAAACATAAATTGAAGGAATTAACATCAAATGAATGCGACCTTGCCTACGTAAATCAACATAAATATGCGTTGTTCGGCATTCATGGTAAGCAGGCTTGCTTACTTGTACGTCTTTGTCCATATTGACACTCGTCAACCCATTGATTCTAATTTTGGGTTGTGATATCTGAAAAATGAAGAAGCTAGTCAAGCAAGCTTTTCTTCAATTGAACCTGTATTTTCTGTTGCTGTAACTATGTACCCTTTGTGAATCAATAAATTATTTATAATCACATCTGCTATATTCTATCCGCATGTGCAGACAGTATGTAGAAAGTCAATTGGGGAAGAAAGTAAACTCTTGTTTAGCTGTTCTCAAAAGTTTTTTTTAATGCCTTCTGTGACAGCTTCCATTTTTAGTTTTGGGATCTATGTTCATTCCTGCATGTTGGTGTTGCGTTTAAACTTTCTTTACATTCAACAAAACAATGATGAGGTAGAAATTAACGTGCTTTAATGTGATGTGCAGGAGCGTTAACATCCAATAAGAAGCTAGAAGAATCAAGACATGAGAAGCCATCTGAAACAGAACCAGACCAACTTATTGAGGATGTTAAGCCGGCTCCTTCTGCAGATGGGGAAGTGGGAACTGGAGGACAAACAAATGGAAAGAAGACTTTAATAGATGCAGTGAAGCCCAAGCACAAGAGAAAAAAGAATTCATCCTCCAACGTTGATGCAAGTTAGCTGGATGAAAAAATATATCCAGGTACGATACTGACTTTTTTCTTTGTGCTAAAAGTAATTTTCTTGCCGTGGATGAATCAACTGGTGAATCTCAGGAAATTGCTATTGATTGATTTAACTGGTTCTTAATATAGGCTAATAGCCAATATAATTCTGATAACTATGGTGTTAAAAAGGAAGGGTATTTTCAAATTCCAAGACTAAACAAACATGAGACTTATTTTATGTGCAATCTGTTTATGTTTTATCGAGGTATTTTTGTCTTCTTCCGTATATTTTCTGAAGTCATCTTTAAGTGAGTCACGTGACCACTTAACATGGATTAATTATTAATGGGATGAGATTGCAATTTTTTTTAAGGCATCCCTAATTAAGCTCATCTAGGTAAATATTTTTTAAGTAATACTTGTCCACACTGTTGTCTAACTATTATTTGCAGGTCATCGTGATACCGGGGTATCGCTTCATTGGACTTTGATTTGATCCAGTGAAAGGCATATGGAGTCGGGAATGCTTCTAAAGTTGCTGCATTGAGTGTTTATTGTAGGAGTAATCCAGAAGTGAAACAGGAGAGGAAAAGGTGTTAATATTCCTTCTGCACCCAAAGTTTTGTTTCGACTAAACTTTTACTCGAGGATTGATTTATTTTTATTTTCCTCTCTCTCTAGAAGACACAATGGATCGGTCAGTCAATCAAATCATGCTTCTATTTATAGACATAGCCCTAAATTACAATTTTTGTGGAGCCCAACTTACTCTTTAAGATAGGTTTACTGTAAAACATGATTGTTTTTAGTGTACGTCAAGCTACTGAGAAATAGTTTGACTTGCGTACTAGAAGTGACAAACTAATAGGAGAAGTTATTGCTTGGTTAGAAACATTCATGGGCTTGCAAGTTAATTTCGTTGTTATTGCGGAGTATGCATGATTGATGTGGTTGAATTTGGGCTGTAAACGAACGGGCCAAGTAGTGGGCTACTCAAGTTTGTCTTGTTTTTAGTATAAATTGAGTCGAGCTGAGTAATAATTGTTTAAATTGGACTTAAAAATTTATCGAATTTTAAGATGTGTTAAAAGTTGATTTTTTTTCACGAAGTGGAACATGAGTCGCTATTATTATTAATCCCCCTTTGTAATTGGCATAATTTAAATACGAGATGCATTTAAATTTATTTATATTATATGTTGGGCACTGCGGGCGTAATTATCCTCTAACCAAGCAACGACTCATCTTAAGCTCGCAATGATAACGCGAAATATTCAAATTGTAATCTCAGCAAGGTGTTATGCAAAAAATTAATTTAAATACATAAACAAATTATTATGAGATGAATATCACTCACAAAATGAAATATTGAAGAATATGGATAGAGGGTAGTGATATGGAGGAGACATTCTCACAAGGGTTAAGCAAACATCTTAAAATGACAATAAATAATTATTTAAAATTTTACTGCAATAAATAGAATAACTACATAGATAAATAGAATAACTACATAGATATTTACAAAGTGCTACACTTCTCTTCCATCAACTAAAACTATATGATTCACTAATAGAAAACTAAAGAATTTTAACTAAAATATTGAAGACCCAATAAGAACCATATAAAAATATCTTAAGTGTGTATATAAATACTAAGGCAAATAGCACCATTAGTCCCTATAGTTTGGGATTTGTGTGGTCTTGACTTAGTCAATTGTGACACATGTGACTCTAAATTTTGAATTTTGTTCCAAATAAGGACAATTGAAAATATCATTAGATTTTTTAAGGGTAAAATTGTCAATTTGATAAAATATAAATTAATTTGACAAAAATAATGTCAAACAAATATTTTTGAATTTTTAAAAATTATTTCTACCTACTAAAAATAAAATTATGATTTTTAAAAATTATTTCTACCTACTAAAAATAAAATTATGTAAAATTGACAAATCTTTCAGACGTTTATTTATTTTTTACCAAATTAATTTTTATTATGTGTTTGGATGATAATCATGTAAAATTAATTTTAAAAAATTAATCACATAATTTTATCATTGGTGGATAAAATTTTTTTTTTAAAAATTACAAACATTTTTTTGACATTTATTTTTGTCAAATTAGTTTATATTTTATCAAATTGACCATTTTACCCTTGAAAAATCTAATGATATTTTCAATTGTCCTTATTTGGAACAAGATTCAAATTTAGGATCAAATGTGTTACAATTGAAAAGTCAGAGACCAAAGTAACATAAACCCCATAGTGGGGACTATTAGTGTAATTAACCCTATATACTAATATATTTTCCTTATGTACATTTGTATACATTATTTTCACCCTTAGTGGAATCTCTCCAGCAAATTGCAACAGGCCTGTTTAGTTTGACTTATTTCCAGCTTAGTTCAGCTTTTAGCTTAATTTAAGTTATTTTGATGTGTTTGATTCAGCTTAACAATATAATTTATAACTTTTTGTAAGTCAAAAATCAATTTATTCTTTGAGTGGAGGAGGAGAAACTTAATTTATAAGTCAAAAATCAACTTATGTTCACAGTTATAAGCTATAAGCTGTTAGGCTATAAATTATAATCTCTCACAGCTCTACCAAACGGGACCAATATCAGCAAATAACTTTTTAAAAATAATAATAATAAATTGCAAGAAAATCGCTCCAGGAGCACACTAACCTTCAAAATCCATATGTTTTTTCGGAAAGTATAAGAACATATTACTAAAAGGGAGTACACCCTTTGTACAAAATCTAAAGACAAAAAGAAAGGCTCAAGACAAAATTTGAGCTCAACTAAATAGAAATAAAAAACAAAGACAAAATAATGTAAAGTTTAAACTTAAATAAACTCTTAATAAGATTATATAATGTCCAAGGCATACACGCAAAATTTCCTGGCCATCCATTTTTTTTTTTAAGTACTGTATTAAATTTTGACAGAAAAAAAGTTATATTTGTGTGTGCATACACACATACTATTCTATATAAAAATTGCCATCCATTTTGAAACAAAAGTCAAGAAAGATAATCAAAAGTCCATCAACAAAACCTTGTATGGTGTTCAACATCACTCTCCGACATAAACTCACCATCCCAACCTCATCTAATCTAAGCCACTTAGGTTCTCTCCTTGGAGTTTTAAGTAATCCTTATTCCAACTTCAAAACTTAAATTCTCCCCTATGCAGAGCCCAAGAACACCTATTTGAAAGTTCCATTTTGGATTATCCACAATACAAGGCAAGTGTGCCCTCTTTATATTTCAATACTGATTCAGCTTTACCCACCTACCAACATCACCAGCATTTGTCTTTCAAATTTCAAGTTCCTTTCAACAAGTCCTCAAGTCTAAGTTTACATGAGAGGACTTTTCACATAGAGGAGCGTAATAAGTACTTAAACGGGACCCCCCCCCCCCCCCCCGCGAAAAAAAAAAGGGGATAAGCAAAATATGAACAAAACAATTTTGATGTATAAAATGAGAACTAACATAAAGAAGTGCGAAAAATGCTTGATGGCCAGAATTTGTGTGGCTCGAATGTGTCAAAACGACGTTATTTTGAGACATTCGAGCCATGAAAATTCGGACCACCTAGCATTGTTCAAAGAGTGCTGGTAATAACTAGGATGATGACAAAAACAAGAATTAAGAAGGGTAAGTCAATCCTTAACATGGTTTGCTCTAGGAATGGCAATGGGGCGGGGCGGGGCGGGGCGGGGCGGGGCCAGGGATCACACTCCTCGTCCTCGATCCCCGATGGTGAAAATTCCCCCAGCCCTGGCCCCCGATCCCCGACAGGTAACCTATCATCCTCCCCGGCCCTGTCCCCTAACGGGGATCGGGTTTCCCTGACCCTGAAAATCCCCGACAAAAAAAAAAAAACAAAAAAACAAAAAAACAAAAAAACAAAACAGTGGCTCTCATCATCATCAACAACAACTATAATCTACAAAATCATCATCAATGATCATTATCATCAACATAAATAACAAAAAAATGTATATCTATATCAATGATGTTGATATAGTGTATATGTATATGTATATGTATATCTATATGTATACATATATATATATCAGATCGGAAGAACATTGAGAGAGGGTTAGAGGGCGACTAGTGGCGGTAGATCTCCGTCGCCGATCTATCTCCGTCGTGGCTCAGATCTGGAAGGAGCTCTCCGTTGTGGCTCAGATCTAGAAGGAGCTCTTCGTGGCTTAAATCAGGAAGGTGTTCATTCATCTCTCACAGAGAGTAAAGGGAGAAGAAAGAGAGAGAGAGAGAGAGAGAGAGAGAGAGAGAGAGAGAGAGAGAGTGTTTTCATTCTTGACCATTGACCTAGGAAGCACGGATACAGATACGGGATACGGATACGGATACGGATACGATACGATACGATACGGATACGGCGATACGACAAAATTTGAAAAACTAGGATACGGGTACGGCGGGGATACGTTCGTAAAAAATATTATTTTAACAATTTTTAGTAATGCAGTATGCATAAAAATAAAACCTAAAGCAAAAGACAACTTGATAAAGAAGAAAGATTCCTATAAAACTAAGACTCTTCAAGGTCAATAGTTTCAATTTGTTCCCCTTTATCAGTGAATATCACAAGACCTTAGGTAAAGCCAAAAAACCATTCTTAAATAAAAATTTCAGCAAATATATTTTTTTAAGTCATCAATGATAGCCTAAGAAGCACGGATACGGATATGGGGAAGTGGATATGGCGATATGTCAAAATTTGAAAAAGTATGATACGGGTACAACGGGAATACATTCGTAAAAAAAAAAAATTATATTTTAATAATGTAATATGCATGAAAATAAAACTTAGGCCAAGTTTGGCATCCTCAAAAAAATCCAAAAAGTCAAAAAGTCACTATTCTATTTAAGTCACATCATCTTATTTAAGTCACATCACCTCTCTAACACATCACTTCAAACCCAACCCAAATTCAACTCATATTTCATAAAAAGTCAAAAAGTGCACTTATTTAGTCTTCCCAAACTTGGCCTTAAAGTAAATTAATAAATAAAGAGAGGGATTCCTATTAACCTAAAAGTGCTCAAACATTCATAAAACATCCAAAACTAAAAGCAAAAACAAATGCAAATTAAACATCATCCTTACATGCCAACACCAAAAAAAGAATGAGAGCAGAGAGAAGAAACGTGAAAGAGTGAGAAAGCGAGAGAAAAGTGAGAGAGACAACAAGGATATATCAATTTGACAAATTCTATTACTTTAACTCTCACTATATTCCTCTTATCAAATAACTGAACAAAATATTATAAGTAATATGTAACTTTGAGTATCCAATACTTCAAAATTAAGTATCCGATACTTCAAAATTAATAAAAAATTAATTAAGAAATATCCGATACTTTTAAGAAGTATCCGAGACGTATCCGCGAGTATCCAAGGAGTATCGGTATCCGATACGGATACGTCACCCTTTTTGAAGTATCCGTGCTTCATAGCCATTGACCAAGTCTTGAGACCTGACAGCCTAAAATATATATATAATATATCATAAAGCCTAAACATATATATATAATATATAATATAAAGCAGCCTAAACGTATATATATATGGGACTGTTCGGGACAGGGCCGGGTCTGGGGAAGCTATCACCGTCCCCTTTTAATACCATCCCTGGCCCTATGGGGATAATTTTCGGGAAAAACCCGTTCTAATATGGGTCGAGGGATCGGGTCCCCGTCCCTAGTTTGCTCTATATATTTCACTTAGAATCATATATCTATTTTTTCCCATAATGTCATGGAATATATACTCTGCTAGTGTGTTAGCATATTGAGTTTCATCTATTTTATGGCTCCAATTATTATTTTTGATTATTTAAAAAATAAATTTTCACGAACTCCTATTTATAGCAAATCAGCCACTTCAACCATGGCATCCAATTTGACATTGTTAGGCCTTGAAGTATAAGAAAAGAGTCACTCAAGATTAAGACCACCTTCATTGTTCTTTTGATCTTTTCTAGCATACCTCTGTAAGAGATGTGAGTGTTGTAAGAACGGGTATACTAGACACTGCAGTGTTAACTATAGTTAGCTTAGTCAAGGATAAGCAACACGGGTGAATTTTTAAAGTTAACAGTGGACCTCCACCACTATAATATTTTCTACATATGGCACTCTTACAGAATCCAACCTATATAGCAAGTTTATGCAATATAAATTCCTTAACCATTATAAGAAGACAGGATATTAAGATATCTTTATACAATTTTTTTACATTTGGAAGTGCAATCAACCAACCTGAGCATTTTCCTCATGCTTAACTGGCTATATCGGCAGCTTCCAAAACTTCAGTATCTTGCTCTTTCACCACTTTCAGAGTCGGGCGCATTCTGATGGAAGCCAACGGATTACCTGCCATCAGGAGAGAAGTTAAGAATTGACCAAAATCAAAGGAAGGAAAAAATATCCATTTTCAAAAATTAAAACCGACAAACATAGGCAACCAAAAAAAAAAAAAGGGGGGGGGGGGGGGAAAAAAAGATCAAGTGGACTAGGATGCACAACCACTCTTCCTCAGTCACGGTAAACAGATACTAGGGTTAACAGCATATGCTCAACATTGTATGTCCAAAACAAAATGGCAAGAAATCAATGTAAAGAGAATGAAGGTCGTGTCAGTGAAAAAAGAGACTTCATCATAGAATTAAATAAACAACACCTAATGCAAATATTGTTGTTTCAAATCCGCTATGTAAAACTAGTCACAGGAGCACGAAAACAAATTCTAATTGGTTTTCTCAAGTGTTGAGAAAGAATTGATAATTTGTCTTGCTCATATTTTTCTGAAACAGATACACAACATAATGCTGCAAGAGCACAACTGAGTTACTGTAGATATTATCACTCCCGAATAGGAAAAATCGAGGGCTGAAAAGGAGAAGAAAATCATATTTAAAAAACTCAATAAATGCAAATGTAAAATGCATAACAGCCAGTAATACATCAAATTTAGAACTGTAAAGTGCACCATTGAGGTCATGCAACATCTTTCTGAAATTCACATGCAGTCTACTAATCAGTCTTTTACTGTTTTCATAGAAAATTTGAGTTTATAACACTTGACTGTTCATTTACCAGACACAACATAAATTTTTTTCCAAGATTACAATATAATTCAAACATGAATTCATCCCCAACTTTACCCATGATCGGAAAAATATGCTAAAAATGCTCAATTGCTAATGTTTCATCTCACTGAAGAAACCATTCTGAACTTCAATCATAAATTGCTAAAAAAGGTGCTGTATTGCTAATGTTTCTTCTCACTGGACGCACCATTCTCAACTTTGCCATCATAGCCATGATAAGGAACTTCAATCATGGGTCTTGGGACAGTGCGGTCGCCAAAAGCTTCCGGAAAGAATTCAAAATCCGGACCAAAGTTGAACTTGACAACACAATTTGGTTGACTGGGAAGAGTATACATTGAAGCTGCAGGGTAGTATCGCCCACCATAAAGATCCTGAAAAGCAACCCCTTGGCATATCCCATTTTTGAAGAAAGATATTTCACTTCCTGCAAAGAAAAAGCAACCGGCTACCCACCATTACATATCTGGCTTGGCAAATTACTTAAATGTTTACTTATATAACACCTCAACCTGTCCTAATCCAACAGTTAGCATTACCAAAATATTTCTTTAATATGAATATAACAATTCAACATGTCCTAGCATTTCAATCAAGACGATTAGCTTAGTTACCACAAAAAATGTCTTTTCAATTTCAATTTCAATTTCAATTTAATTTCATATACATTCAACAAATTAAAAAAGATGTTTCATAAAAATATCTTAACATAAAAAATAATAATGATATGGTGTTGTACATTCAACTAATTCAACATAAAAAATATGAGGATTCATTTAGTTAACATTTAAAAAAAAAAAAATTTATTTTCACTTGCATATACATTCTCGTTTGGGGCGTACTAATAAGTACACACTTTTTATCTTTTTATCTTTTTTGGGTCACATCACCTCTCTACTTTCTGCACATATTTTCGTAAAAAGTCAAAACACTTATTTAGATCATCCCAAACCACCCAGTATGTAAAATTGAAACAACTCAAAATATGCAATTTTTTATTTTTTTATATTATATAGAAATTTGAATTGTAGCACTCCATTAAGAGGCTAGCTAAATTAATATTTTTATCCTTCCAATTTGCATATGCATCAACTAAATCAGACACCCTCTCTCTTAAGTGTGCAATGACAAAATGCTACAATCACGTGCTTTTTGAACACATTATATTATCAAACTATTCCAAACTCAAGCGCATGTTATTCAAAAAGTTAACCATAACCTCATAAATTTAGACATCAAGTTTTTATATGATTAAACAACATGATCTACCATATAAGACCTGATATAACATAGTGCATATCAACATAAGGCTATTAAAAAGAAACAAGAAAATAATGGAAAAGAAAGAAAAAAGGAATTACTGTACAACTGTAACATAATGGCACCACCCCTTTGGGTCTAAAGCATACTAAAAAGCACACTTGACTAGAGGTTCCTGTGCTGCAACGAACCGGGTGGCATAAGTGTGCCTCAAAGAAGTGTAAGGGATTCCAAAGCTCATACTTTGGCATAAGTTTGCCAAAGGGTGATTGGTTACATGGTGACATCGGTTTGATCCCCTCCCTACATTTATAGGATAACTTCGATTGCAATTTCTCATCTAACCCTTGAGACAATCGTCGACTCACTCTTCATCACCATACTTAGCGAAAGCCACTCAAATGTTATATCGAGCCAGCTTAAACACAATTTGCAATATTCAGGAGAGCTCTGCCAAACACTTTCAAACACGGCTAAGCTCAGGTCTTGTACACCCCTTCAACTCTCTGGCAAACTATAGTGACTAATAATATTATGGCAAACTGATGACCATTTTAAACAATTTCAAAAGGATATAATATATCTGCCTTATTTATCAAAATATATATATACATATCTGCCTTCCAGGGAATTTTTTTTTTTTTTGGAAAGTGATCAACAATAAAAATAAGAAAGAAAATAGGGGAAATTCACTCTACCCATTATACTGTTCCCCAAAAACAGTTACATCCCCTAAACTTTTAAATCCTGCACTTACACCCCTGTACTCCTGATTCCTGATTATAATGAAAACATGATGAATTGTGCCGAAAAATCTTCTCGATCAACAACGTTCACTCCACCCAGTGAAGCCGCAAGTTCGAAATTCACGGATAATCAAACAAACAAAATTACCCATTCAAACCACTTGAATTTAACCCCTCTGCTTCTTCTCTTTTCCTTTCATATCCTCACTTTAAGCTTTCTCTCTCTCTCTCTCTCTCTCTCTCTCTCTATTTTTCTTTCTGTTACATATGTAAACCAAACCACCACTGCACCGCCTCTACTGCCATAACTACACATAAATTACATGCATATGATGTTTAGGCATTCAAAGATAAATCCTTAAAATAAGAGATCTTCCAGTAATAAATATCAATTATATATATGGTAGTTGTTCTCACAAATTGAATAATGAAATATAAAAAAACTATTATAGAATGACATTATTATCATTTGATATGCACATAATATATTATATAGTATAGACTTAAAATTACACAAAGAAAACTGAGGCAAAATAATCTTGAAAATAACAAATGAAAATGAAGTGATACCAAAAAAAATAATTGCACTAATGAAAAACGAAAAGTTGCTGCTTAAAATTTTTGAAGGAAAAAAACAAATATCAGTGTACCATATATATTTTGAAACTACTTAGAACAGTAACACAACCATAGGCAATTGACACCTTTTACTTGTCCACTATTTCCACTAAAGTATATTCTTTTCTCTCCATTCAGGGAAAAAAATCCAGATTTCCCCTAAGCTTCTTCCTCCATTCCACATGTTGAAACTTCTACAACACCATCCATGACATGATGAGTTCACCTCGTTTTACAACTAACAGTTGAACAAGATACACAACCAGGACTAGGGCTGTTTAAATATCTGAAAAACCGACTAACCCGACATGCAAAGGTTGATTTTGCTCTGCTGAATGGTCGGCATCGGTTCCTTAGAGTGCCAATATCTCGGGTGGTCAATCAGCGTCTAATTTGGACACATTGACCCGTTGATACCAAACAACCGAATTTAATACATAAATAAATGAGTTAATCTGCATGGTTTTAGCAGATTGGTTATTAGATTATGAGATAACGTTTAGCTGTATCTCCCAACAAAAGATAATGACAAATTAATAAGGTTGGCCACATGTCATTATTAGATTGGACGCTGAAGTTACAAAAATAAGGGTTAACCTCTCAGTCTCATCTTTCTCTCTGTCTTCTAGGTTTCCGCTGTCTCTCATTCCTTAGTTCAAGAAAACCTAGAGAACACAAAAAAAGCCATCACTTTCTCACAAACCCAGCCGTCTATCACTTTCTCTCTCTTACGATTGACATCACAAATCTCTTCATAAACCCAACCATCGCACTGCGACATCAATGATGGTGGAAATGGTGGCTCACTTCACAAGCTCACCCTCTCTAATCTCCTATATCTCAGATCTCTCTCTAGCAAATCGATGGAGGTACTAGCATTGGCCGATCTATCGTAGCGGTGGTTGTGATCACTGGTTCAGTGGTTGTGATCGATGGTCTCTCAGATCTCTCCAATGTGCGTGAGTTATTTCTCTCTCATAACTCCTCTTTCTTAGATATGTGTGAGTTTTTTTCTCCTAGCTGTGATTTGTGAAAACCACCCGAGACCATGGTCATTAGAATCCTGGTCTAAATCTTACAATCCTAGGATTTTGTGATCCATTTAGCCACAATCGATCCAGATCATGTAAAAAAATTCCTTATAGGCGATCCTGATAGTATGATCTTATAGGATCGTGGAATCCCGATCATACCCTGATCCAACTTATAAGCCTTGATTTGTATTGTATGGGCTATTTTTGTTGTATATTTTATGTTTGTTGTCTAAATACTAACTTTACACGGATCAAATGAATAAAAAATAAGCCATATTGAATCAAACTTACAAAATAGCAAACTAGAGAATAAACATTTTGAATATTACAATAATTTAGGAAAATGAACTAACTGAAAGAACAAACTGAGCCTTAGAGGGATCTAGGGAGGGCATACACAACTTCACCCCAATTTTTGGAGAGGCTATTTTTTTGACTCGAACCCGCGTCACCAAGGATGCTAACGGAAGACCTCATCGTTGGGCCAAGTTGCCCTTTTGAGTTTTCATCTATTTTCAAACCCAACTTTGTTAAAGTATTATTCTTTTTCTTTCTATGCATTGTTGTATAGTGACCTTCTATTTCGATGAAATGCAAAATATATAATATCTAGTTTTCTGCTGTATAATATTGTATTTACATTTTACATGGAGGATTATACTTTTCACAATATCTTCACTTATTTTGTATATATTTTTAAAGAAATGTTTATTTAAATTAAAATATTATGCAATTTTTCTTTTTCGGTAAGATCTTACGATCCTTAATCCGATTCTACAATCAGATCCTGTTGACCCCTCCAATGATCCAATATTTGACAACCTTGCCCGAGACTAACTGGCAAAACCAAATAAACAAGCGGTCAAGTTCGAAGACGTTATCATTTGAAGGAAGCTTCAAATCAAAAGAGTTGGTTCGAGTGATGGCTCCGACAGGGAACCCAACCTAACTGACCCGTAAACACACTTAACCAAGACCATGCCAATGTTCACAGTCAATGAATACCATAACCAACAAACAAGAAACAGTTTATAGATAATAGAAGCAAAACACCAGGCAAACAGATAAAACACAAAATTGCAAGCAAAATATACCAATTTCAAAAGGAAAACATTGCAAAAACTAAAAGTCACTTACCGGGCACAACTTTAGGAGGATCTTCCTTCCCGTCGGTGGCATAAACATACCTCTGTCCCTTGTACCAAACCAAATGGGGAGCCTTTGGTGCATACAGATTTCCCTCTGGCAAATTAATGTAAAACCCAATAACATCACCTTCCACATACCCTTCCTCCCCATACTTCTCCCTCAAAGCCTTATGTATCTTACACCCATCAATATCCCTATACCCAAAACTATTAGCATCATATCCAACTGGTGCTTGCAAGTCCCCCTTCTCCATCGACCACCCGAGTCTCGTATGCCCCGTCTCACCCAACTTGACAACCTTAATTTCAAAATACCAAGCACCTTCCATAACCCCTCTAGTGGCTCTAACCATTCTATACCCTTTTGTACTACCAGCACTCAACCGATCCTCACCCAATTCCACTTTCTCTGCTTTGTAAACCTTAGACAAACAAATTTTCATATCGGGTGAATCATCGGTCTTGTCAGGGAATCGAGGAATTGGAGTGATTAACACAGTGTCCTCAGTTTGGCCAGTTTGATTATTGTTCTTAGTTTTCTTTTTACCTTTTCGCGATGCCGGTTTGGTCCACACATTGTTGTTCTTCTTCTTGGTCGATTTCTTCACTACTGTTGTTGTTGTTGCGGCGGCTGTCATTCTCTTCGTTGTGGGTTGTGGTGGTGTAGTTGCCGCCGCTTCATCAGCATTTGCTAGGGTTTCCTGAGACGTCAAAGAAGAAAGTTGCTTCTGCTTCTTCGGCGGAGGCTCTTCTTCATCTTCATCATCGTCTTCATCTTCAGAAACTTTGGTGAATTTTGGAGAATCGCTTAGGTCTTCTTTCTCGTCTTGATTCGGTTTCTCAATCTGTGGATTATCAGAGATTTGCTCATCATCGTCGGAGAGATCTTCGGAGGCAATTGGTTCCTCTTTGGGATCGATTAGTGGTTCCGTTTCTGTATCGGGAGTTGCGGCGGCGGTGATGGCAATATCATTGATTTCGTTGTTGTTGGATGAATCGCCGTCATCGTCCTCAGCTCTGTAAGTGTCACGAAGGCTATCCATTTTGCAGAGGAGACAAACCGAGAGAGAGAGAGAGAGAGAGAGAGAGGGAGAATTGGGTAAAGGTTTTGTTGGGGTTTGGGAGCTCAAACCGCCAAGGACGAGAGTGCCCTGTTCTGTGCTTTTTTGTCTGAGAAGCCAGCCAGGTGTTATATAGGGCTAGTTTAGTTTTAAAATGTATTTAAGGGAAGTTCGTCATTTGATTTTTTTTAATGGGTTAATTATATTAATAGTTTTTATAATTTGGGATTTGTGTCACTTTGGTCTTTGATTTTTTAATTGTGATACATTTGATTTTGAATTTTGAATTTTGTTTCAAATAAGGACAATTAAAAATATCATTAGATTTTTCAAAGGTAAAATCGTTAATTTGATAAAATATAAACTACTTTAACAAAAATAAATATCAAAAAAATATTTTTAATTTTTTTAAAATTATTTTTATCCATCAATGATAAAATTATGTAAAATTAATAAAAATTACATGATTAATTTTTTCAAAATAATTTTACATGATCATCATCCAAACACATAATAAAAATTAATTTGATAAAAAAAAATGTCTGAAAGATTTATCAATTTTACATAATTTTATTTTTAGTAGGTAGAAATAATTTTTAAAAATTCAAAAATATTTGTTTGACATTTATTTTTGTCAAATTAGTTTATATTTTATCAAATTGACAATTTTACCCTTGAAAAATCTAATGATATCTTCAATTGTCTTTATTTGAAACAAGATTCAAAATTCAGGGTCAAATGTGTCACAATTGAAAAGTCAGGGACCAAAATGATACAAGCCCTAAACTATAAGGACTATTTGTGTAATTTGCCCTTTTTTAATTATTTTAATTTGGTTAGAATAATTGGATTGGGGGACACTTTTTCATATTTTTTTTTTCACCTACTTATATTCTATTTAGTTTACATTATTTTATTATATTTCAATAAGTTATATGGATGACATAATTACCAAAATACTCTAATAATATTCACATTTACAGTACGAATGTTTCGTGATGTGAATGTTCATATCGTCAATGTAAATGTTCACACTATCAATGCGAATGTTAACATCTCAATGTGAATATTCATATTGTCAATATGAATATTCACATTGTAAAATATGAATGTTCATATCACCAAATTGCTAACCATTCAAAAATATTTGCAAGGGTAGACATGTCCATAAAATATCTTAAATACGAGAATTATGATTTGATAGATCAAATGTTCAAATAATAGGACTTATTGAAATACAAGAATATCTTATGAACTAATTGAGATACAAACACTTGAAAAAATATTTTCTAATAAATCTCCTTTATATTTGAGAAGTTGATTTATTTATTTATATAGTTGATTTGATGATTGTGAGAGTAAACATAAAATAATTATGAATTTGATGTTATATTTTGTCCTATAAACTATTTTAACCTATTTTGTTTATTTTAGCCTAGCCCTCTTCCCAAATCCCCCCTATGTTTTAATTTTTGAAAATTTTATTTTTCTATCAAATTTAAACCAAAAAATGATGGGAATGATATGATATTATTATTATTATAAATAAATTTATCTTTAATAGTGTTTCATTTTGAAATGAAATATATATATAATAAATGATATTATTATTATTATAAATAAATTTATCTTTAATAGTGTTTCATTTTGAAATGAAATATATATATAATAAATCATATCATTATGTATAAAAATCATGTATGTTTTTTTTTTGTTATTGTATAGTACTAGGCCATTTTATGGACGAATCTGCGGGGATTTTTTATAAAAATCATATTATTATGTATAAAAATTAAGTGTTTGTATCCCAATTAATTTATAAGATATTCTTGTATTCTAATAAGTCCTATTATTTGAACATTTGATCTATCAAATCATAATTCTCGTGTTTAAGATATTTTATGGACATGTCTACCCTTACAAATATTTTTTGAATGGTTAGCAATTTGATGATGTGAACATTCATATTTTACAATGTGAATATTCATATTGACAATATGAATATTCACATTGATATGTTAACATTCGTATTGATAGTGTGAACATTTACATTGACGGTATGAACATTCACATTATGAAACATTTATACTGTAAATGTGAATATTATTAGGGTATTTTGGTAATTATGTCACTTATAGGACTTATTGAAATTTAAAAAAATAATGTGAACTAAATAGAACATAAGTAGGTAAAAAATAATTTATGAAAAAGTGTCCCCATATACAATTATTCTAACCAAATTAAAATAATTAAAAAAAATCAAATGGCGAACTTCCTTAAATACATTTTAAAACTAAACCAGCCCTATATAACACCTGGCTGGCTTCTCAGACAAAAAAACACAGAACAGAACACTCTCGTCCATGGCGGTTTGAGCTCACAAACCCTAACAAAACCTTTACCCAATTCTCTCTCTCTCTCTCTCTCTCTCGGTTTGTCTCCTCTGCAAAATGGATAGCCTTCGGGACACTTACAAAGTTGAGGACGATGACGGCGATTCATCCAGCAACAACGAAATCAATGATATTGCCATCACCGCCGCCGTAACTCCTGATATAGAAACGGAACCACTAATCGATCCCAAAGAGGAACCAATTGCCTCCAAAGATCTCTCTGACGATGATGATCAAATCTCAGACAATCCACAGATTGAGAAACCGAATCAAGACGAGAAAGAAGACCTAAGCGATTCTCCAAAATTCACCAAAGTTTCTGAAAATGAAGGCGATGATGAAGATGAAGAAGAGCCTCAGCCGAAGAAGCAGAAACAACTTTCTTCTTTGACGTCTCAGGAAACCCTAGCAAATGTTGATGAAGCGGCGGCAACTACACCACCATAACCCATAACGAAGAGAACGACAGCCGCCGCAACAACAACAACAGTAGTGAAGAAATCGACCAAGAAGAAGAACAACAATTTGTGGACCAAATCGACATCGTGAAAAGGTAAAAAGAAAACTAAGAACAATAATCAAACTGGCCAAACTGAGGACACTGTGTTAATCACTCCAATTCCTCGATTCCTTGATAAGACCGATGATTCACCCAATATGAAAATTTGTTTGTCTAAGGTTTACAAAGCAGAGAAAGTGGAATTGTTTGAGGATCAGTTGAGTGCTGGTAGTACAAAAGGGTATAGAATGGTTAGAGTCACTAGAGGGGTTATGGAAGGTGCTTGGTATTTTGAAATTAAGGTTGTCAAGTTGGGTGAAACGAGGCATACGAGACTCGGGTGGTCGATGGAGAAGGGGGACTTGCAAGCACCAGTTGGATATGATGCTAATAGTTTTGGGTATAGGGATATTGATGGGTGTAAGATACATAAGGCTTTGAGGGAGAAGTATGGGGATGAAGGGTATGTGGAAGGTGATGTTATTGGGTTTTACATTAATTTTCCAGAGGGAAATTTGTATGCACCAAAGGCTTCCCATTTGGTTTGGTACAAGGCACAGAGGTATGTTTATGCCATCGACGGGAAGGAAGATCCTCCTAAAGTTGTGCCCGGTAAGTGACTTTTAGTTTTTGCAATGTTTTCCTTTTGAAATTGGTATATTTTGCTTGCAATTTTGTGTTTTATCTGTTTGCCTGGTGGTTTGCTTCTATTATCTATAAACTGTTTCTTGTTTGTTGGTTTTGGTATTCATTGACTTTGAACATTGGCATGGTTTTGGTTAAGTGTGTTTACGGGTCAGTTAGGTTGGGTTCCTTGTCAGAACCATAACTCGAACCAACTTTTTTGATTTGAAGCTTCCATAAAATGATAACGTCTTCGAACTTGACCGCTTGTTTATTCGGTTTTGCCAGTTAGTCTCGGGCAAGGTTGTCAAATATTGGATCATTGGAGGGGTCAGCAGGATCTGATTGTAGAATCGGATTAAGGATCGTAAGATCATATCGAAGAAGAAAAATTGCATAATATTTTAATTTAAATAAACATTTCTTTAAAAATATATACAAAATAAGTGAAGATATTGTGAAAAGTATAATCCTCCATGTAAAATGTAAATATAATATTATACGATAGAAAATTAGATAGTATATATTTTGCAATTCATCAAAACAAAAGGTCACTATACAACAATGCATAAAAAGAATTAAAATGTCCAAATTTTTGAGGTGTGTGCTTTTAATAACACAATTAAAATGTCTAAATTTGTTTTTTTAATCATGGTTAAGCTATGCAATGGATTTCAAGTGGAGCAATGACAGGGATATAAGATATTTTATCAAAAAATTTGACACAATATTCACAAAGATGTGGGAGCTACACTCATGTGAAACCCACATTTATGTGAGTATTTGATATAAATTTTAGTAGAATATTTGAAATCTGTAACATTTTTGTTTGAAAAAGCATAATAAACAAATTAAAAATCTTACCAAATAATGGTTATTAATAGGGCTTATAAAAGAGCCAATCTTAATTAACAATTAATTTTATTCTGAAAATGGATTTTAATTAGGGTCTTGCTAATAAGTACCCATAGGGTGTGTTTGATTTGGATGGACTGGATAAAGGGGGATTAGAATCTATCAGACTTGAATCCTGGGACTGTGAATCCCCCGGACTATTTAGTTGGATTGGATGCGTATCCCCGTGTTTGTTTTTTCATTGGATTAGATGTCTGGAAATGACTATTTTTAGTTAATCCAATATTTGGTTGGACAGACTGGATAAGATAAATGAGCAAAAGACTATATTACATTTTTTCAATTGTTTACTAAGTAATAACAATATTAAACATATCTTTAATATCTTAATAATTTTTAGCTAGATTAAATAAAAATTTATTTTATTTTATTTTTTACACAATTAAATAAATTTATTTTTAAAAAATAAAATAAATAAAAGTATATTTTGTTTTTTAATTAAAATTTTAAATAAATTTATTTTAAAAAATAATAATAAAAAAATAATGAAATTAAATAAAACATCTATTAAAATTTAAATAATGAAATTAAATAAAATGTAAACAAAATTTTAAAATAAAACATCAACAAAAAATTAAATAAATAAAACATCAATAAAATGTTATGTTAATTATATTGTTTAATTTTGATGATATCTAAAATATTATTTGCCAAAATTTAGATTTTTTAATATATATATTATTTGACACAAAATAATATATGTTTAAAATATATATTGTATGATACATTTGTTAAATATTATTTAATTGGAAATATTTTGAAAACTTTACTATTCACTTTTTGAAAAAAATTAGGTTGATCACTATTCATCTTTTGACAAATTGATTAGTTGTATTATTTTGACAAATTTGGTATTGATGGGTTGTCTTCTTTTGACAAAATTGATATAGAGCAGAAGGATATATTTAGTTTAAAATCTCTACAACATATACAATAATTTAAAGAGGGCATATATTTTCAGATCTATCATTTATATTATTTAAAGAAATTTTTTTGTGTATGCAAATATGTGAATAGAATATTATATATATATATGATATTATATTAAAAAATGTTGATTAAATTATATATACAAAACCTTGATGATTTGCCTATAATGTTTGACAAAGAAAAAGTGGATAAAGAAAATATAGTGTTTGACAAAGAAAAAGTAGACAGAAAATATTAGGTTTGACAAAGAAAAAATGGACAAAGAAGATACAATTTTTGACAAAAGAAAAGGGTGCCACATGATGTATTTTAGGTGCCTTTTGTCAAGGAGCGTGCCTATGTGTAGACACCCCATTTTTGACCGTCCTCAAGACTTGGACGTCACCGCTTGAACACCCGGTGATTATCCATGATTGTGTTCGTTTTGAGTTCCCGGAGGTCCCGACTGCGCGCCGTGCCTCAGGATCTCTCAACCGGCTTGTTTTATGCTTGGTTGTGCACCAAGCACTTGTGTGTTTGCATTTGAGGGTAGGGGAAGGCTTGTTAGCCATCCCTGAATCCCACCGGCTGCCCCACTTGTTCACCGGCCCTTTCTTAATGCCATCGGCACTCTTTTCTTAGAATACAGTGCCGATCGGCACTTTGCACTGCCGGCCGGCAAATTTTTGTGCCGGTGACTCCTTTGCACGGCCGGCGTGAACCCTTTGCACCCCAGGGGATGGTGCATGCCAGCTGTGACAGCTGGAGTACACCATCACTACTCCCCATACGGGGGAGTGCACCCTTTGCCCTTTTGAACCCCCTTGAAGCTTCTAGAAGTTTGAACCCTTGGCCAAGCTTCTTGGAGAAGCTTGGCCAGCTGTCTTAGCTTCCCTTGGAAGCTAGGAACCCTTTGCACCTCTTGAACCCTTTGGCCTTACTTAGTCATTAAGTTTTGGCTTAGTTTTTGGCCTATATATACTTACATTCATCTCCATTGTTGGGGGTTAGCAACTTTAGGTCAAAAACCAGAGCTTAGGCATATATTCTCTGATATACATCCATATATATCTATATCTCCCTTCTCCCTCCTTGTGTGTGTGTGTTTTGGGACCAAATAGTGTGATTTACCTTACTTTTGCACTAAAACACACACCATTACACCTTAGCTCGAGATTAGGAGGCTTGGAAGGTTGTTTAAGGTGGTTTTGGACTGGTTTTGAGCATTAGAGGAGGGCTGCAACCTTTGTTCTTCATTGGATCTTCAAGGGTAAGAACACCACTTTAGTTTCCCCATTCTTGCAACTACTTTCTACCCCTTTTGTCTTGGGTTTTTGGCTTTGTGTTTAACATAAAAAAACCTTGTTTTTGCTTGCTCTAGAACTTTCATTAAGGTCTCTTTTTCATTTGATTGAGGCCTCACTCTTTTAGGCCTTGTTTTGGTCTTTTTGTGCCCTTTTCTTGGAGCATTGTCTAGCTTGGTGTTTTTGACCTTCTCCCCACTGAAAACCAGTGGGTTTTCAGTGGTGAGGATGATATTTTCGAGCCTCATTTAGGGGAGAGACACCCCTCTCCCCTTAGTCCTTTATTTGCCTTTGTTTTGGGCTCATAGCATAGCATGTGTGCATGTTTGCATTTGGCTTCATTTCAGGACTTTTTGGGCTGTTTTAGGTCATGTTTGATCTCTGTTTTTGGTTGGAATTATAGCCTCTAACATGCTTCTCATATTTCCTTTGAAATGCTCTTTTAATGCCTAAAAGCATGTCATATGTCTAAGCCATATTTCTCGCATGTTTTAGCTTGATTTCATGAAGATATGAGTATCATCTTGTCATGTATAAGGGCTGTGAGCCACTGTTTTGACCATGTTTGGCATGCTTAGCATGGTCGCCTTGCTTGTTGGCTTGTAGGCCTTGCTTGTATGGAGTTCTAGCATGCTTAACTTGTCTTTATCTCACGATTTGGCATCATATTAGACCCTATTTCAGTCCATTAGTCATGTTTGTATGTTGGCATATGTGGCTTAGTTCATGCTTTAAGGGTGTGCTCTTGTATGCTTTAAAGTAGGCCTTTGCATGCTTACATGTTTAGTGCATTTTCGGGGATGCCATGAAGGGGGTTTGGGTGCTATTTTGTATGCTAGAAACCTGTTTTGGTTGCCTCACATGTGCCATGTTTGGTCTTGTTAAGTGGTGGTTCAATGTCTCACTTCGTGCCTTAGCCTTGAGCCTTATGGCTTGCATGCTTGTGTAGCATTTTGTTCATGTTTTGAGGCATGTTTTGCCACTGATTTAGGGAGTTTTGAGGGCTGCCTCATTGAGCTTAGTCCACCTTTGCATGCTCATATCATGGTTGTTGCATGTTTGATTGATGAAACCTAGTATACATGCTAGTTCCATGCTTAATTGGTCCATGTTGCATGACATTTGTCCCTTGCATACTTTAGCTCTTTGCATGCTTAACATGATAGGTTGCATTGCATTTGAGCCATGTTGCATGAGTTGCATTCCATGGTTTGGTTTGGGGTTGTCAAACCAAGCATGAAGATTGAGAGGAGTTCACACTTGAGTGGTGAAACTTGTCTCCATCCTCAAGTCCCTAAGGCCCTTGATCTCCATATGATAGGGACTTAGTCTTCATTTGTTTGTGTTGCATGCATCTTCACATCAAAATAGCAATCTTGGTTCTTTGGGTTATCATGTATCAAATGCACCATTGGTGGCCCAAAAACCAAGAGTCTTACCTCCTTGAATCCCCAAGCATGATAGGAGGCAATGACCATGCTTACATGTCCCCCAAAACCCATGCCTTGCATTGCTGTCTTGCTGCTGCTGTCAATCTGTCTGCTGCAGGGACTTTCTGCCGGCCGGCAGTTTAATGTGCCGATCGGCACTTTGTTTGTGCCGATAACCACCACATGCAGCCGGTGGTCAATTTCAGCAGCCGATGAGCTCTTCCCCCAGCCGGTGGGGTACTTCAGACCACTTGGAAGGTATTCCCGAACTTTGGGAATTTTTGGAGAGGCAGGGCAGTAAAAACAGAAGCAGCAATGCCATGACACGGGTTTTCCGGGCAAGTTGGACCGAGCATGCATCATTCGCGCATTCCGAGGCAGGGCTGAGGCCCCATTTATTTTATTTGTTTAATTTAATTTTAGTAATTAGAATTTGTAATATTTATTCATTTATTCTTTGGACTGTATTATTATTTTGGTCCCTCCGAGTGAGGGCATAATTGTAATAAGTGTGCGTGAGTGGGTGTATGTCTTCCAATCCCCATTTCTTTCTATCCCTTTTATTTACCTGCTTATGATGGTAGATTAGGGCATTTCTATATTAGCATACCTTATGATAGCATGCGTGCATTCATGCATTTGTTTACATACATCGGGCTCGGCACATCATGCAAACTGCATCGTACTTTCAATTCCAAATTGAATACGTGGTAGTTGCTGCATTTCATGTGCCATGCTTAGGATAGCCGAGCCTGTCTAGATTACATTCCGTATGCGATGCATTAGTCACTTAACATGAACTAGGACACGCATGTTGCTAACTAGTTTCTTGTTTTAGCACGGAGTACGATGTAAGTTTTATGCTTTAGCATGTCGCATGCGTGTGAATGATAACATGATAGTATGCCTGCCATGCGGCTAAATGCTTACATGATAAACTGTTTGTATGCCTGTGGGTGGAGGTTGGATCGCCTGAGTTGGAACAACTCATTAAAATTCGAATTTTAGCCTACTTGCGAGTAGCACAAAAACCAACACGTTTTTCGAGACAAAACGGATATGCAATGTTTATTTCCAAATTAGGCGATCTAGTCTATACTTGTTTGCTGTGCGCACAACATAGTAATTCTAGGCTAATAACCGGAATAAGGACGCATAAAGTTTTCAAAATTGGATATCACGGTTAGTAGAGGCCGGTCTTCGGACCGGGCGAAAGGGGGTGCTCATAGCTGACCTTCCCCGATCGTACCCAAGCTCCCGAGCCAAGACCACTTTGGTGATGACGGACATGTGGCCTTCGGCACCGAGTCAGGGTTTCCTAAATTTCCCATTTTAAAATATTTAGGTGGCGACTCTGTATCTGGCAAAGCAGTTCATGTTTGGCACTTCTTTTCAAAATCTGTTTTTCTTCAAAACGATTTGCCAGAGTTGGACTCTTTGGTCCAGATTTAGAACCGTAACAAACACAAAGGGAGTCCGAACTGTAGCGTAGAGGTCCCCCGCGGACGTGCTACAGTTTCTGGCGACTCTGCTGGGGAGTTTGGAGAGCTTGACTCGAACTCGTGATATCCTGTTTTGATTACACTTATGTGTTTCTCTGCATTGCATGTGCATTGGTGCGCCTAGGAACACAGTGTTTGCCATCTGCCATTCCTGAACGGTTTGCCGGAGGCTTGTCTTGTCAAGGCATGACCATAAGGCTGACCGGTTATGGGCTCTGACAGCATGGGAACACAAACCCCGGTTTTACCGGGGCACCCTTTTTGACCATTCGACCTAGTGCATATCGAGATCCATAGTGACCATTCCAAACTAGGACAGGTTGCTTACCCGATGCTAAGTTGTTTGAAACCGCTGCGTGCGTAGTGAAACCCTAGCTCCTGACAAAATAGGACAGGGAAACCCTATCCCAACATAGGGGTGTTTTGGCTCTCTTTTACATGCTATGTGCTTTTAGAGTGTATTTCTACAAGGAATGCGCATATCAGTTTGCAAGTCTTGGTATCCGGCCTGAGGGTACCAGTCGCAGTATTTTGGGGAATCAGTTATCTGTGGGTACCAGATTCAGACTTGGGGGCAATGATTCAGAAACAATGATCAAATATTTGAGAAACGGTGTATCCAGTTCACTGGCAGTGTGTTGTGATATCCAATCGTGTGTTGTATGTTTATTTTACGTCGTTGTGCTGTTCGATTTTCCGTTATTTATACGCTTTATTTGTCTTTTTACTAGGTAGTTGGGCACGATTGCTTCTAACCCAGTAGATACTCCCCAAGCACTCTGGATCAGAGGACGTCAACTCCTTCGATCTGAGGATCTGATAGACGGACAACCAGTGTACTACTCACTACCCCCGGTTACTAGGCAGAGGTCAGTCAGGCAGGGGACATCAGTACAGCAGTCAGTTCAGAGGGCCTTATCTACCCCACCCGTGTTCAGTAGGGATCAGGATTCCGTGTCACCAACAGAGGAAGAATATATACCGACAATTCAACCAGAGC
Organism: Camellia granthamiana; assembly: GCA_036172215.1. Taxonomy (NCBI): domain Eukaryota; kingdom Viridiplantae; phylum Streptophyta; class Magnoliopsida; order Ericales; family Theaceae; genus Camellia; species Camellia granthamiana. The sequence goes on along the minus strand of CM069905.1, from coordinate 105,519,114 downwards.
AGGATAGTATGGCTAGTTTGGAAGAGATGGTGCGCCACCTCCAAGAGAGTATGAAAGCAATGCAGCAGGATGCTGTCCGTCAGGCAGATTTCGCCAGGCAACAGGCCACAGTTGTGAGAGAACAGGCAGAGACCATTGCCAGACTGGAACAGCAAACCGGAGCATCTGTTTCACATCAAGTTCCTCCCCCACCAGGAATTCCAAACCTTGGGGAGACAGCCAATGTTCAGACTGATACGGAACTGCCCACGGGACCACCCCCACCTCCAGCCCCACCTCAAATCCAGCCTCAGCTATCAAAAACACCCACCAACCTGCCGGACTCTCCCTTCGAGTTCGAGACTGATCCCACCGCACTAAAATTGAGCAAGCTTGAAAAGTTGTTCAAAAGGTCCCAAGGGGTCAAGACTATCCCCGACATTGAAGATGGTTACACCGACGCAGCTGTGACGCTGCCTGACAGATTCAAAATGCCTCATATTGATCGATTTGATGGGTCCGGGGATCCCATGGTGCACTTGAGACTATTTTCGGACATCCTAAGGCCGATGGGCCTCAGTAGGCTTCAAAAGTTATCTTTATTCGGCCGAACTATGTCAGGTGTGGCGGCCATCTGGTATGCCAAGTTGGAAGATGACGTCAAGAGAAATTGGGATGAAATGGCTGAGGCCTTCATCGCGCAATACTCGTACAATACACAGATTGAGATTACGACTCGTGATCTCGAGACGACTAGGCAAGAACCTAAGGAGAGTTTTTCAGAATTTGTAACCAGATGGAGGGCCAAGGCCTCGATGATGACCTTGAGGCCCACAGACAAGGACCAGATTCGGATGATCGTGCGCAATCTTCAGCCGAAGTTAATGCAAAAGATGATAGTACTTCCCTTTCCTACTTTTTCTGACCTGCACGAAATGGGGGTGCAGATCGAGGATGCGATGAAACAGGGTCTGATCGACCAAGATAGGGAACAGCCTAGACGAACTTTCAACCGCAACACTAATGCAGGCCCGAGTGGCGTTACGACTGCAAGAGCTCAGGAAGTGAGCATGGTCACTACTAACCCTCCTCCAAGAAATTCAGCAGCTTCACCATTCTCCGGTGCGTCCGGAAGCAACCCGAAAACAGCCAAATACTCACCCAGAAACACCAGAACTTTCGCTCCACTCTATATGCCCCTATCCAAAGCTCTGGGGGTTTTGATCAAAAAAGGGCACCTGAAGCCCCTGGAGCCGCGGCCCCTACCAGAAAAACTCCCTCCTACCCATAACCCAGCCAAGTATTGTGCGTTCCACCAACAGCACGGTCACGACGCCGACCAGTGCTATCGGTTACGCCATGAAATTCAAGATCTCATCGATAACGGAGTGATTTTGCCTCCCGAGAAACCCAACGTTACTACAAACCCTCTCCCCGCACATAACCAAGCTCCACCACCTAAAAGACTTAATTTCATCCATACTGGGGCCGTGTCTTACGATCCTAGCGTCTACATCACTCCCACCCACTTGCCTAAACCAGAGGTGTTCCTCCCCGATTGCACCGACTTATGCATGATGGACATCTCCGTAACCCAACCTAAGCCAGCGGTGGTGACCGCCGAGAACAGGAGAGAAGAGACCCCGAAGGGAAAAAGGGTTGTTGGATCGGAGTCCGCGGAATCTGGGAATTACAGTGGGAAGACATACAGTCCAAGTGACTATATCTCGATGATAGGCCAAGACAGGCCCAGGATGGAACTGCCAACAGGGGGAGAATTGTGCATGATCCGAGGGGATAGTCTGGGACAGGGAATTGATGATGTCACAACTGTAGGGGAGGACCTGGCCAATCTCCAATTTTACAGCGATCAATACCCAGAGGACGCGACAGTCGCATGTTTCGATTATGAGGATTTAGCAGAAGTTACCGGGTGGTTGGATGATCAACCCGATGTGATAGGAGAGTTTCAGTCAGAACAAGGCCCAGCAGGGGCGAGAATATCAGTAACAGCCGGGAGGGTCGAAGAGCAGAGTATATCGCCGGGGGGCGCCGGTGTTAAGAATTTCGCTCGAGATTGGAATATTTTGAGTACGGGGATTCTTGAGCAGTCAGTCATATCGGAATAAGTAAGTTTTGAAAATTCCGAGAGAATCAGGAAGGCGAAGACCCATGTAGGAGTCGAAACTGCTGTGAGTACGGGGACCGAGAATACTGCAGGTATGTGGACAAAAGGTGCTGCGAGCACAAGAACGGTCATACCAGGGCCGGATAGATGTCTATCGGCTGCTGATGGAATGTGGTGGGAGGATGAAGATTTATGCCTCGCCCATACAGACGAGGATTGGGGTAACAACCAGCCCGATGACACTTGGTACCTTGGAGAGGTAGATCATATGACACGGAGTGGGCGGTATTTCAAACCCCCACACTTGGATCAGCCAGAGGCCTCTGGGAAGGATATAGAGGCTGAAAAGCAAAAAGAAAAGCAACTTGAAGAGGAGGCTGTGCTCAAACAGCTTAAAAAGATACAGGCAGACATCTCTATATGGGGACTACTCATGGCATCGCGGGTGCATAGGGAGGCTGTCTTATCAGCCATGGACAAAGCAAAGCTTTCAATAGAAACCACACCAGAGCAGCTGGTGGGATTGGTCTTTCCAGGGGGCGCCACCCCGATGCTGACCTTTTCCGACAAGGAATTGCCACCCGAGGGGGCAGACCATAACAAGCCCCTCTACATCTCTGTGGAGTGTAGGGATAAATGGATACCGGTGGTACTTGTTGATACTGGGTCCGCCATCAACGTCTGCCCGGCAAGAACGGCATACGCAATTGGTTTGAAAACTGCAGATTTCGTACCAACAGCCCAGGTCATTCGGGCGTATGACAACACAAGTAGAGAAGTGATGGGTACCGTAAAAGTTCGGACAAAGGTCGGGCCCGGGCAGCATGAGATAGATTTCCACGTCTTAGAAGTGCCTGCGACTTTCAACTTGCTTTTGGGGCGGCCGTGGCTGCATCAGGTGAAGGCGGTATCATCTACTTTGCATCAAATGGTGAAATACCCCTATGGAAAGGGAGTAGCCATCGTCTTTGGAAACTCATCAATCCACCCACCACCGGAGGTATCTACGCCTGTTCTAGAAATCGAGCATGGCATGGAAGATGTGTTCATATCAGGGTTTACCCTAGCTGAGGCTCAGGTTGTACAAAGCATCATGGCTGCTAACGAAGGGATCTATGTCAGCGCCCAAGCAGTGTATCTCATGAACAAGCTCCAACATATCCCTGGGATGGGATTAGGAAAGAGCGGCCGCAAAGGCGTTGCAGCATTGGCCGGGGTGCCACACAATCCCCACACCTTCGGTTTGGGTTATCTGCCCACTAAGGAAGATTGGGTGAGAAGAGGAAAAGAAATGGCTGGGAGAGCCAAAGCAAAACAAATGGGAAGGCCTTTTGAGTTGATGCATCGGCCCATCCGGGGTACCCTAAACGGACGCTTCGTCCGGGAGGGGGAGGACTTTCCGTTCTGTGGTTTTCCGGAGCCGTGGTTGAACGCAGAGAAGAAGCGCGTGCCGGGTTTCGAAATCTTCTTTGACTTACAAATATCTGGGAATGATGTTGCTGAAGAGCAAACAGACTCGATGGTCAAGATTGAGCAGAGCAGGGGAATGGAGTCTGTGGACACAGAGTTTGAAATGGGGGTAGCACTGGCGTGTCTACTTTCAGATCCTTCGATCGACCAGTTGTGCTTGGGGGATAACTCCTCGGTGTCCATGATCGGAGATGAAACGGCTGCGGGTCAACCAGCAACTATTTTGGATGCATCCATCGCACCCTCTCTTGTTTGGCAATATCAGGAAGGATTTTTAAGCAGCACCGGGTCAGGTAGTGAGCCGGAATCTGATTCCACCGAGTCTTGTGAGTTGGAATCAGGTTCCAGCTCGTCTGAGTCTGAGTCCGGTATTCCTGGGGGTGATAACCCGGATGCCACAGTACTGTCCAGGTCGTCTTTTTCTTTCTCTTTTGAGTCTGTTGTAACAGAAGAATTGGACGGTTTGGAAATGCATAATGAGAATGAGGTGACCGTGGTTTCCGAGTACTTTTCTGTGCCTTTGGTTTATTGCTTAAATCAGGACTTTCAAAATTTTGATGAAAACGACGAGGACGAAATTCCTCCGGTTTTGCAGCGACTAATTGAACAAGAGCAGGAGAGGTTTGTTAAACCCTTAATTGATGAAATCAATACTGTGAATATTGGTACTGAGAAGGACCCGCGGCTGGTCCAGATCGGGTCCACGTTGTCTTCGGAGGAATGCGAGCGCTTAGTCGCTTTATTAAAAGATTTCAAAGATGTTTTCGCGTGGTCCTACGAAGACATGCCTGGAATCGATCCTGAGATTGTACAGCACCGGATCCCTCTTGACCCCGAGGCCCGACCTATCAAACAGAAGCTCAGAAGGATTCGCCCTGACTGGGCCATTAAAATCAAGGAAGAGGTCACCAAGCAAATCGACGCAGGCTTCCTGCTGGTATCCGAATACCCGACTTGGTTGGCCAACATTGTTCCAGTGCCGAAGAAGGATGGCAGAATCCGGGTATGTGTGGATTTCAGGGATTTGAACAGAGCCAGTCCGAAGGATGACTTTCCCTTGCCACATATTGACGAGTTGGTAGATTTCACAGCGGGGCATGCTTTGCTTTCGTTCATGGATGGCTTTTCGGGTTATAATTAGATAGTAATGGCACCCGAAGACCGGGAGAAGACTGCTTTTACCACCCCGTGGGATACATATTGTTATAGAGTAATGCCGTTTGGGTTGAAGAATGCTGGGGCTACATATCAACGGGCTGCAACCACGATATTACATGATATGATCCATAAAGAGGTCGAGGTGTATGTGGACGACATGATTGTCAAGTCCAAAGAAAGAGAGGGCCACTACACCGCCTTGCAAAAGTTTTTCCAAAGGATCAAAGAATTTAGGCTGCGGTTGAATCCTCAAAAATGTACGTTTGGTGTTACAGCGGGAAAAATGCTGGGATTTCTGATTACGCAAAGGGGCATCGAAGCCGACCCTTCCAAAATCAAGGCCATCTTAGAAATGCCACCACCAATGACTGAAAAGGAGGTGCGAGGCTTTCTGGGTAAAGTGCAATTCATAAGGCGGTTTATCTCAAAACTAACCTTAACTTGTGAACCACTTTTTGGTCTTCTGAAGAAAGGAAAGAAATTCCAATGGGACGGCCGATGTCAGGCAGCTTTTGAACAGATTAAAGAATATCTACAGAATCCGCCCGTGTTGTCACCACCAAAGCCGGGAAAACCGTTGATACTATACCTGTCAGTGACTGAGACTACAATGGGCTGTATGCTCGCACAAGAGTCGGAAGATAAAGTGGAAAGGGCCATCTACTATCTGAGCAAGAAGATGCTGGATTACGAGACCCGCTACACTCCGCTGGAGAAGGCTTGTTTGGCCTTGGTATGGGCTACTAGGAAGCTGCGGCACTACCTGTTAGCTCACTCTGTAATGTTGGTTTCACGACTTGATCCCATCAAATATCTTTTCGAGAAACCAGCACTTACGGGTAGGCTAGCTCGTTGGTTGCTGTTGCTCTCCGAATTTGATCTCAAGTATGTAACGCGCAAGTCTGTAAAAGGGAGAGCAGTGGCAGAGTTCCTTGCCGACCACCCGGTTGAAGGGGATGAAGCGGTTGAGTATCTATTCCCAGATGAAGATATTCTGCACATCGAAGATGAAACTTGGGTGATGTACTTTGACGGGGCGTCAAATCAATATGGGTACGGGATAGGGGTGTTGCTGATAGCGCCTGACGACTCCCGTATCCCTTTAGCCTTTAAGCTTCGGTTCAAAGTCTCGAACAATGAGGCAGAGTACGAGGCATGTATTGCCGGGTTAGAAGCCGCCCTAGAACTAGGGGCAAGACGATTGGACGTCATTGGGGACTCAAACCTGGTTGTGTCACAGGCAAAAGGAGACTGGAAAGTCAAGGAGGAAAAGATGATAATTTACCATCAGACCTTGGATTTGTTAATTCCTCGGTTTGAAAAGCTAAGTTTCACTCACCTAGTAAGAGAGAACAAAGGTTCGCAGATTCACTAGCAACTCTATCTTCCATGATAGACATCCCGTCGGGAGTCCGGATGCGTCCAGTAATCATTGATCAAAAGTTTGCGCCAGCATATGAGTCAATCTCTGCCATAGATGAAGTGCAGGACAATAACCCCTGGTATTACGACATATGGAACTTCTTGGAGAAGGAGACATATCCACTAGGGGCAAATGCCAAGGATAAAAGGGCAATCAGAAGAATGGCTGTTCAGTTCATCATCTGCGGGGGCAAATTGTACAAAAGAGGTCACCTGGGAATGCACAAGCTGTGTGTGGAAGCTGAAGAATCGAAGCGCCTGATGGAAGCCATCCATGGAGGAGAATGTGGGGCACATATGAACGGAGTAATGCTGGCACGGAAGATCCTCAGACAGGGCTACTATTGGTCTACCATGGAAGAGGATTGTATCGGCTTTGTTCGGCGGTGCCACAAATGCCAGATCCATGCGAACCGTATGAATATCCCGCCATCAAAGCTGTACAACATGACGTCGCCATGGCCATTTTCGGTTTGGGGGATTGATGTGATCGGAGCTGTTACTCCAAAGGGGTCGAATGGGCATGAGTTTATCTTGGTCGCAATAGATTACTTTACGAAGTGGGTCGAGGCCCAATCTTATGCGGTGCTGAAAGCTTCGCATGTCGCAAAGTTTATCAGAAACAACATTATCTGCCGTTATGGGGTTCCGAACGAGATCATCTCAGACAATGGTTCCCACTTCAAGAAAGAGGTGATTGATTTGTTGGAGAAGTACAATGTGGCTTTTCACAAGTCATCCACATATCGGCCGCAGACTAACGGAGCAGTTGAGGCCGCCAACAAGAACATCAAACACATTTTGCAGAAAATGGTGGAAACCTACCGGGACTGGCCAGATAAACTGCCGTTTGCTCTATGGGGCTACCGGACTTCGATTAGAACTTCGACTGGAGCAACTCCTTATTCACTAGTCTATGGGATGGAAGCCGTTCTACCAATTGAAATTGAGGTTCCGTCATTGAGAGTGCTGGCTGAGTGTCAGATAGCTGAGGCAGATTGGCAGCAGAGTCGATTCGAGGAACTCATGCTCTTTGATGAAAGAAGGCTGAAAGCACTGTACCATGTCCAAGGTTATCAGCGCAGAATCGCCCGGGCTTTTAACAAGAAAGTTAAGTCCAGGAATTTGAAAGAAGGAGATTTGGTGCTCAAAGACAATCGAGCTCCCATCCACGACCCAAGGGGCAAGTTCAGACCTAATTGGACGGGTCCCTATATCGTCAAATCTATCTGGTCAGGCGGAGCTGTGGTTCTGATGGACCTAGATGGCCTAGAGTTCTCCCAACCGATCAACATGGACAAGTTGAAGAAATATTATCCCTGAGAGGCTCGCTAGGCCGAAAACCCGGAAGGGCGACCTAGGCAAAATTCAGAGCACAGAAAATTAGAAAATATAAAAAACTGAGCTCGCAAGGTTGAAAACCCGCAAAGGGCGGCCTTGGCAAAAGTTAGAGCGCAAAAGGAGAGTGAAAATACTCGAGTAAACCCAAGCCTGAACTACGTAAGGCTTGATTCCCATCTTTGGGATACGTAGGCAGCTTCATCCTGAAGTTCAGCCATAAACTTTTCCCCGATCAACTTTGTCCATTTGATCGTCCTGGTCATCTTTGTCCATCAGCATTTATCGCAATCTCCGGTACAGTGCTGTTCAAACTAGGGGCAATTTTCCGTTGCCATACAGTACCGCGGTACCATTCAAACAAGGGGCAACTTTCCAGTTGCTAGGATCCGGGGTTGCGCCTCTCAGTGAAAAATTTCAGGCATGTCCAGTTCTGATCCATATCGAAGATAGCTGTGAAAAGTTTTAATGAAGATGACTTTGTTCAAATAAATCTTTTTACAACTAAGACCATTTCTGGACCAAAACGGAAAATTTTCAGTACCACAACCTTCAATTTCATTGATTTCAAACAGAGTTCTCTTGCTCTCGCATACAATTGAAGTTTTTTAGTTTTTTTTTTTTTATTTTTTATTTTTTATTATTATTATTACACTCATAAAGAAAACTTGAAAGTACTAATAAAGCAATAAATTCAGGGCATAGTCGAGTCAGGTGTCCCTGCGCCCTCTCCCAGAGCTAGTCGAAGCCTTGACGCCAAGTTGGGCCCAATCTGTGCCTCCTCGTTAAGCCAATCCCAGCACTCATCAGACAAAGTGCAACTGAAGATGGGCGCAGGGGCCAGGAGCTCCCTCGTCCTCCACGCCGCGACCTGCCGAACAAGATGTGTGCCTCGGGCCGGGAATGTAGCCGGATACTCTATCCCTTCCGGTGGACAGGTCTGATCATGGCCAAACTGGCGCTGGAACCGAAATGGGAAATAGAATACACAATGAGTCAAGCCAATCAGTCGAATCCCGGTCTGCTGGGACATACTATAGCTCATTGCTGGGAGATTGAGCCAAGGGCATCGCCAAGCAATGCGATCTGCGGACAAGCTGCACATCCAGTCAAACCACCAACCCTCATCAAGGGAGTCAACTAGGCGTTGCCTGAAGAAGTAACCGCGAGCCGAGTAAGCTGGGCAAGAGTCCACAACCTGCAGTTTATCCATCAACCATACCTGGGAAGGGATAAAAAAATGAGAGAATAAAGAATAGAGAGATGTACGATGAGAGAAAAAGTGAACAAAAAAAAAGAAGGGGGTTTTGTGAGAAAAACCAAGCTTGAGAGCCGAGTGATGCGAGCAAGTATATATGTGAGATTGGGTGGGAAACATTACCTGCAGTAGTAATGGGCTCCCCGCAAATCTGGTGGTTTCACGGCGATAAAAGGCGTCTAAACCCAGCAACGTCTCAGCCAGGATCATGGCAATACAACTCTTGCCCTCCTTCAAGCCTTGAGCAACCTCAATCAATCGAATGCTAGAACCTCCAGAGCCTGAGGCAAACAGATAATGGGATAACATGCACAAGCAGAGGGCATGCCGTCGAAAGCCCTGCCAATGATGGTCGTGTCGGTCGCCGGCACCCGAAAACTGATAGACCAAGCTCGGAATATCCAGCATCCCGTCGCAAATCAGAGACCGAGCGTCATGCATAGTAAGCCCACACATCCGCCCTAAGGCTTGGGCATGGCCAAAATTGAGTTGAGGTAGGATTTCCTCGTCGCGTCCGGACTCCATTAAGACTTGGAAATCTTCAAAAGTGGGGCACACCTCTTGCCCGCTAAAGCTAAAGACATGTGTTACCGGGTTCCAGAACCTTGCCGCGGCATGGAGGAATGGAAAATGCAGCGGGGTACGGCTCAAAGTGAATAGTGCATTTATGTCAAAAGCCCGGAAATTCAGCTTTTCCGAGCCATCCAAGTTGTTAATCCAAGTTGCGAGATTTTGGGCAATAAATTCTTCCATTTGGAGCAAATCAGTGTGGAAATGAAGAGAACCACGAAGTTGAGACCCTTTTGAGGAGGATAGGGTTGAGTGGAGGACACATGTCAACATTCTGCTGGTGCAGACAGTCTACAGCCGACCGGCAGTAAATAGTGCCGACCGGCCATAATTTTGTGCCGACCGACCAAATTATGTGCCGATGACCATTCTCCTCGGCCGATGACCTTTGTGTCCAGCCGACGGTCTTCCCCCTGTGTCTTCTAAGCTGTTTATGCTGAATATTGGGGAATTCCACCACTTCCAGCACTCTCCGGTGATTGATTCCCGCCGAGTCGCGCGTATTTGTTTATCGAGTTATTGTATATTTGCTTATCGAGTTGTATGTCACTCTCTTTAAGTCTTTGCTTTGTCTATCAAGTTGTACTTGCATTCGGCTAGTTCGCCGAGCCTTTGTTTTGCTTATCGAGTTGTAGTTGGTTCACTACCTGATTATTACGATGCGATGCCTTGTTTTCAAAACACGGTTTCAATTTCAGTCACATTGTTGTGTGATGCCACGCGATGCGATGCATAGAATATACAATTGAAACACCTTTGGAGCAAATAGTTGTTTCATCTCTATCATGAATTTCTAAAAAAGAAGAAAAAATGTGCGATTTCGAAAAAGTAGAACCTGCTTGAGGTAGTGCAATGTGCTTAAACCCCTAGTTAAAAAGGAAAGTAAAGCAGGAAAACAACAGGGTAGCAGAGTATCGGTATTGACACCAGTAACCTCCCCTTTCGGTCGTTGTACCTTCCGCGCCCTCATTCGGGTCAATTGTGGTTTGGCATCTTCAATTACTCAAGGCAGTGCAAGAAACTGCGTTTTTAGAATGCAAACGGACCTTCGAGTTGACCTCAGGCCATGACTTTGTGAGCGATGCTCGGTACATGCGAAGGACGCTCCTTCCCGTATCCTTTTGTATCTCGTAAATTCCATGAATCATTTCAAACATACTGTGTTGCAGTATGTCGCATTTCAGCATCATGTTTTACCATGTTCAATTTCAAGTTCCTTTATACACATTGCTTTGTATGCGTGCATTGCTTTACTGACATGTGTTCAATTACAATCTTTTATACACATTGCTTTGTATGCGTGCATTGCTTTACTGACATGTGTTCAATTACAATCTTTTATACACATTGCTTTGTATGCGTGCATTGCTTTACTGACATGTGTTCAATTACAATCTTTTATACACATTGCTTTGTATGCGTGCACTGCTTTACTAACATGTGTTCAATTACAATCTTTTATACACATTGCTTTGTATGCGTGCATTGCTTTACTGACATGTGTTCAATTACAATTCTCTATACACATTGCATTGTATGCGTGCTCTGCTTTACTATATGTGTTCAATTACAATCTTTTATACACATTGCTTTGTATGCGTGCACTGCTTTACTAACATGTGTTCAATTACAATCTTTTATACACATTGCACCGTATGCGTGCGTTGCTTTACTACATGTGTTCAATTACAATTCTCTATACACATTGCATTGTATGCGTGCTCTGCTTTACTATATGTGTTCAATTACAATTTTCTATACACATTGCATGCGTTGTCACGAACTTTTGATTGCACTGTTATGAATATTGCTAACGATGTCACACCTGTTAAGTTTGCTTTCTTTTCAGGCACGATATTGTATGTACGGCTCATTTGAGGCCGGTGAAACCAGACAAGCCGCATAGGTATTATCCTCCCGAGTGAGACGTATTGAGAATTGCATAATTCTCTTACACCCTTTCTGCATTGTAATTGCATGTTAGCTTATAACTGTCGCATGTATGCTTCATTACAGCTTCCTTTGCATTTTCATGAGTTATGCTCGGCTTCTTGCATATTCAGTTGCATTTTGCCCCTGCCCTCGGGCGCGTATCTTGTTTGCCTTGTATGCTTGTCCAAGCCTTCGGCCTTGTCAAAAATGGGTCGTCTCTGGGCTTTGACATTCACTCTCGTCATTGTTATGACTTCCGAGTTCTGTCAAAGAGGGGCAACTGTAGACACCCCATTTTTGACCGTCCTCAAGACTTGGACGTCACCGCTTGAACACCCGGTGATTATCCATGATTGTGTTCGTTTTGAGTTCCCGGAGGTCCCGACTGCGCGCCGTGCCTCAGGATCTCTCAACCGGCTTGTTTTATGCTTGGTTGTGCACCAAGCACTTGTGTGTTTGCATTTGAGGGTAGGGGAAGGCTTGTTAGCCATCCCTGAATCCCACCGGCTGCCCCACTTGTTCACCGGCCCTTTCTTAATGCCATCGGCACTCTTTTCTTAGAATACAGTGCCGATCGGCACTTTGCACTGCCGGCCGGCAAATTTTTGTGCCGGTGACTCCTTTGCACGGCCGGCGTGAACGCTTTGCACCCCAGGGGATGGTGCATGCCAGCTGTGACAGCTGGAGTACACCATCACTACTCCCCATACGAGGGAGTGCACCATTTGCCCTTTTGAACCCCCTTGAAGCTTCTAGAAGTTTGAACCCTTGGCCAAGCTTCTTGGAGAAGCTTGGCCAGCTGTCTTAGCTTCCCTTGGAAGCTAGGAACCCTTTGCACCTCTTGAACCCTTTGGCCTTACTTAGTCATTAAGTTTTGGCTTAGTTTTTGGCCTATATATACTTACATTCATCTCCATTGTTGGGGGTTAGCAACTTTAGGTCAAAAACCAGAGCTTAGGCATATATTCTCTGATATACATCCATATATATCTATATCTCCCTTCTCCCTCCTTGTGTGTGTGTGTTTTGGGACCAAATAGTGTGATTTACCTTACTTTTGCACTAAAACACACACCATTACACCTTAGCTCGAGATTAGGAGGCTTGGAAGGTTGTTTGAGGTGGTTTTGGACTGGTTTTGAGCATTAGAGGAGGGCTGCAACCTTTGTTCTTCATTGGATCTTCAAGGGTAAGAACACCACTTTAGTTTCCCCATTCTTGCAACTACTTTCTACCCCTTTTGTCTTGGGTTTTTGGCTTTGTGTTTAACATAAAAAAACCTTGTTTTTGCTTGCTCTAGAACTTTCATTAAGGTCTCTTTTTCATTTGATTGAGGCCTCACTCTTTTAGGCCTTGTTTTGGTCTTTTTGTGCCCTTTTCTTGGAGCATTGTCTAGCTTGGTGTTTTTGACCTTCTCCCCACTGAAAACCAGTGGGTTTTCAGTGGTGAGGATGATATTTTCGAGCCTCATTGAGGGGAGAGACACCCCTCTCCCCTTAGTCCTTTATTTGCCTTTGTTTTGGGCTCATAGCATAGCATGTGTGCATGTTTGCATTTGGCTTCATTTCAGGACTTTTTGGGCTGTTTTAGGTCATGTTTGATCTCTGTTTTTGGTTGGAATTATAGCCTCTAACATGCTTCTCATATTTCCTTTGAAATGCTCTTTTAATGCCTAAAAGCATGTCATATGTCTAAGCCATATTTCTCGCATGTTTTAGCTTGATTTCATGAAGATATGAGTATCATCTTGTCATGTATAAGGGCTGTGAGCCACTGTTTTGACCATGTTTGGCATGCTTAGCATGGTCGCCTTGCTTGTTGGCTTGTAGGCCTTGCTTGTATGGAGTTCTAGCATGCTTAACTTGTCTTTATCTCACGATTTGGCATCATATTAGACCCTATTTCAGTCCATTAGTCATGTTTGTATGTTGGCATATGTGGCTTAGTTCATGCTTTAAGGGTGTGCTCTTGTATGCTTTAAAGTAGGCCTTTGCATGCTTACATGTTTAGTGCATTTTCGGGGATGCCATGAAGGGGGTTTGGGTGCTATTTTGTATGCTAGAAACCTGTTTTGGTTGCCTCACATGTGCCATGTTTGGTCTTGTTAAGTGGTGGTTCAATGTCTCACTTCGTGCCTTAGCCTTGAGCCTTATGGCTTGCATGCTTGTGTAGCATTTTGTTCATGTTTTGAGGCATGTTTTGCCACTGATTTAGGGAGTTTTGAGGGCTGCCTCATTGAGCTTAGTCCACCTTTGCATGCTCATATCATGGTTGTTGCATGTTTGATTGATGAAACCTAGTATACATGCTAGTTCCATGCTTAATTGGTCCATGTTGCATGACATTTGTCCCTTGCATACTTTAGCTCTTTGCATGCTTAACATGATAGGTTGCATTGCATTTGAGCCATGTTGCATGAGTTGTATTCCATGGTTTGGTTTGGGGTTGTCAAACCAAGCATGAAGATTGAGAGGAGTTCACACTTGAGTGGTGAAACTTGTCTCCATCCTCAAGTCCCTAAGGCCCTTGATCTCCATATGATAGGGACTTAGTCTTCATTTGTTTGTGTTGCATGCATCTTCACATCAAAATAGCAATCTTGGTTCTTTGGGCTATCATGTATCAAATGCACCATTGGTGGCCCAAAAACCAAGAGTCTTACCTCCTTGAATCCCCAAGCATGATAGGAGGCAATGACCATGCTTACATGTCCCCCAAAACCCATGCCTTGCATTGCTGTCTTGCTGCTGCTGTCAATCTGTCTGCTGCAGGGACTTTCTGCCGGCCGGCAGTTTAATGTGCCGATCGGCACTTTGTTTGTGCCGATAACCACCACATGCAGCCGGTGGTCAATTTCAGCAGCCGATGAGCTCTTCCCCCAGCCGGTGGGGTACTTCAGACCACTTGGAAGGTATTCCCGAACTTTGGGAATTTTTGGAGAGGCAGGGCAGTAAAAACAGAAGCAGCAATGCCATGACACGGGTTTTCCGGGCAAGTTGGACCGAGCATGCATCATTCGCGCATTCCGAGGCAGGGCCGAGGCCCCATTTATTTTATTTGTTTAATTTAATTTTAGTAATTAGAATTTGTAATATTTATTCATTTATTCTTTGGACTGTATTATTATTTTGGTCCCTCCGAGTGAGGGCATAATTGTAATAAGTGTGCGTGAGTGGGTGTATGTCTTCCAATCCCCATTTCTTTCTATCCCTTTTATTTACCTGCTTATGATGGTAGATTAGGGCATTTCTATATTAGCATACCTTATGATAGCATGCGTGCATTCATGCATTTGTTTACATACATCGGGCTCGGCACATCATGCAAACTGCATTGTACTTTCAATTCCAAATTGAATACGTGGTAGTTGCTGCATTTCATGTGCCATGCTTAGGATAGCCGAGCCTGTCTAGATTACATTCCGTATGCGATGCATTAGTCACTTAACATGAACTAGGACACGCATGTTGCTAACTAGTTTCTTGTTTTGGCACGGAGTACGATGTAAGTTTTATGCTTTAGCATGTCGCATGCGTGTGAATGATAACATGATAGTATGCCTGCCATGCGGCTAAATGCTTACATGATAAACTGTTTGTATGCCTGTGGGTGGAGGTTGGATCGCTTGAGTTGGAACAACTCATTAAAATTCGAATTTTAGCCTACTTGCGAGTAGCACAAAAACCAACACGTTTTTCGAGACAAAACGGATATGCAATGTTTATTTCCAAATTAGGCGATCTAGTCTATACTTGTTTGCTGTGCGCACAACATAGTAATTCTAGGCTAATAACCGGAATAAGGACGCATAAAGTTTTCAAAATTGGATATCACGGTTAGTAGAGGCCGGTCTTCGGACCGGGCGAAAGGGGGTGCTCATAGCTGACCTTTCCCGATCGTACCCAAGCTCCCGAGCCAAGACCACTTTGGTGATGACGGACATGTGGCCTTCGGCACCGAGTCAGGGTTTCCTAAATTTCCCATTTTAAAATATTTAGGTGGCAACTCTGTATCTGGCAAAGCAGTCCATGTTTGGCACTTCTTTTCAAAATCTGTTTTTCTTCAAAATGATTTGCCAGAGTTGGACTCTTTGGTCCAGATTTAGAACCGTAACAAACACAAAGGGAGTCCGAACTGTAGCGTAGAGGTCCCCCGCGGACGTGCTACACTATGTAATCTATGACGTCAGCAATGAGCGTCCTACCTCTAACGGGTATAATTTTGTGGATAAATAGAAGTGTTGTGTGTGGAGAAAAATCAAGAACTTGAAGAGAAAAATTTATGTGTGCTCCAAAAATTTTGAGTATATTCTACTCTTTCACTTTCAGATCTAAGTGTAACATTTGTTCTTACACTTTCATATCTACTCTTTGTGAGAGAATTATTGTAAAAAAGGGTTTAAGTACCATTTATTTTTATTCATTATTTTTGTGAGAGATTATTGTAAGGGTGAGGCATTATTGTTGAGTCGCTCAATAGATAAGAGTAAGTCCTGTGCAAAATCCACAAGCTTGGTGAAGATTTGGTGGTGTATTAATTTATTTTGATAGTAAAGAAATTCTTAAGGAGATTCATTGGAGAGTGGACGTAGGCCTGGCGTGCCGAACCACTATAAATTTCAGTGTTTGATTTTCTCTTCATATCTCTCTTATTTTTCATATTGATAATTATTATTCTATTTTTTATTTGTTAAAATTTTGAATATTGTGTTTATAAATTTTAATATTGTAAAAAATTTTAAATAACGCAATTCACCCCCCTCTTGGGTTGCCAACCTGAGATAACAATTGGTATCAGAGTCTCGACTCTAGTTTGTGTGACTTAACCGTCTTAGAGTAGATCATTGCAACCCTTAGTTTTTTCTTACTTGAGGGACAAGCATCCAGTAGGCCACCACTATTTAGCGGCACAAATTTTAGCTATTGGAAAATTAGGATGACCATATATGTTCAATCTAATAATTATGAATGCTGGAAAATTATTTGCAATGGTCCAAAAAATCCTACCAAAACCGTAGATGGACTTAGGGTACCAAAACCTAAAGATGAGTGGAATGAATTAGCTATTAGAATGGCCCAAATTAATGTCAAAGCCACAAACATGTTGTACTACGCTTTAGATGCCAACGAGTTCAACAAAATTTCCACATGTAAAACCGCAAAAAAAATTTGGGATAAACTTATAGTGACTCATAAGGGAACCAAACAAGTTAAAGAATCTAGAGTCAGTTTGCTAGTCCATAATTATGAACTCTTTAAAATGAAACCTGATGAAACTATTCCTCAAATATTTACTTGTTTTACTGATATTATTAATGGTTTAACTTCTCTTGACAAAATATATACTAATGCTGAAATTATAAGAAAAGTGCTTAGGTAATTGCCAAAAAGTTGGGAGACAAAAGTCATTGATATTACCGAAGCCAAAGATTTATCAAAGCTAAGTCTAAATGAGTTAATGGGATCTCTCTTAACTTATGAGCTCATAATGCAAGAAGGAAAAGAAGAGGAGGACAGCAACAAGAAGAAATGAATAGCCTTCAAATCCACCTCAAAACATTAAGAGGATGAGGAAGATGATTCAAATGATGATGAGGAAATGGCATTCATCACTAGGAAGTTCAAAAGGTTTGTGAAAAAGAAACAAGGTGTGCGAAAATTTTTCAGAAAAGATTTCAATAATAGGGATTTTTAAAAGAAGAAAATCACAAAAAATTTGAAGCTATCTGCTACGAATGCAAGAAACCTGGACACTATAAATCAGAATGTTCGGAACTTAAGAAACAATTTAAGAAGGATAAGAAGAAAGCCATGATTGCAGCATGGGGAGAAGATAGTTATGAAAGCGACTCAGAAACCGAAATTTACAAAAATGAGATTGTTGACCTATGCTTAATGGCACTTGGAAACGAAGATGAGGTAAATGACATATCTTTTACGTTTAATGAATTACAACAAACTTTTGATGAATTACATGCTGAATTTATGAAGCTTAGGTTGAAAAGTAACTATCAAAAGAAAAGTGATTTTAAGTTTATAAAAAAAAAATGAATTCTTAATTTCCAAAATAAATGATTTAGAAAATGAAACCATGAAAATGAAAAAGGAAAATGATATTTTAACTTGAAAAGAGTCTTCAATTTCTGAGAAAACATTAGTTGTATTGCAAGAAGAAAATGAGTCTTTAAAAAAGGAGCAAATTGTTTTGAAAGAAAATATCGAAGACTTAAAAAATACTCTTTCCAAATTTACTCAAGGTAAAAAGACTTTAGATAAAATTCTTAAAAATCAAAATCGTACTTTTGGTAGAGCCGGAATTGGATATAAACCTTTTTCAAAAGTAAAAACTGTCAAAAATGGTTTTGTGCATGTATCTTCTAATCACTCTCATCTCACATGTCATTTTTGTAGTACAAAAGGTCATATTTCACTTTCATGTCCTGTTAAAATGAATCTTTTTACTAAAATAAAAAAGATGTGGGTTCCTAAGGACATTTCAATAGTGTCAAATTCTAACTTTTATGGACCCAAGAAAATATAGGTACCAATAGAAAAATCAAATTTTTGTAGGTACGTTTCAAGACAAAATCAAGTAACGATACATGGTATCTCGACAGTGCATGTTCGAGGCACATGACCGGAAATAAAGCTATGTTCGCCACACTTCAACCGAAAGATGGCGGATATGTGACTTTCGGCGACAATAGCAAGGGTAAAATTATAGGTGTAAGTAGTATCGGTAAAAATCATTCTCCTATTATTGAAAATGTTTTATTTGTTGAAGGTTTAAAATATAACTTGCTTAGCATTAGTCAATTATGTGATAAAGGATATAGAGTTATTTTTGAGAAAACTCATTGCACTATTGAGAACATTTTAGAAAACAAAACTTTATTTGTAGGTTATAGACATGAGAATGTATATGTGTTTGATTTACATGATTTGTCTTCTCATTTTAACATTAAATGTTTGTTTACTATAAATGATAATGGTTAGCTTTGGCATAGAAGATTAGGACATGCTCATTTTGATTTAATTTCTAAACTTTCGAAAAATGAGTTAGAACTCTTGAAGAAATGGCTGGTACTATACTTTGTGAAAATAATTTACCTAAATATTTTTGGGCGGAAGCCGTTAACACTACATGCTATGTTATAAATCGTGCCATGATTAGACCTATTCTTAAGAAAACCTCTTATGAACTTTGAAAATGTAGAAAACTTAATATTAGTCACTTGCGTGCTTTTGGTTGTAAATGCTTTGTATTGAATAACAATAAAGATAACTAAGGAAAATTTGATACTAAATTGGATGAAAATGTTGTATTGTAAATGCTTTGTATTAAATGCTTTTGGTTGTAAATGCTTTCTAATTAATTTATAATTTATAATTTATATTTTTTATTTAATATATACTTTTAAATTAATAACACTAAAAAAATAATTTATAAATGTTCAAAATACCTTTTTACCCTTTTTCAATTGTTTACTAAATAATAGCATGAGGGTAAAACGGACATTTCATATATTAATTCCATGAGAAACCAATCCCATGGAAATAATCTCACCTTTGTCTAGGATTGTTTAATCCTACATATGGGGGATAAGGAGTCCGGCTGGAGTTCATATCCAACGGACTAAATAAAAAACAAACGTCGAATTATCCACTTCCAATAGATTATAATCCAATCCCACCCCTTAATCCCCCAATCAAACACATAGGGTACGAGTAAAAGACAAAATATTTGTGGATCACAATACACTTTTACTAAAATCAATATACATATATTTTTAATCATTTTTACATATTTTCAAGAGATTTTTTCACACATTTCTCAACATTAAAACAATGCCCATGGAACACTTGTTAGCATTTTTCTTTTAATTATTCAAAATACCTACCCCATTAGCAAGGGGAATTCTATTTGAACCCCAAAAATATCTCAGTACACCCAATTCAAATTCATAAATTTTAATTCATATTAGACTCTAATGTGAATTTACTAATAAGGACAACACATATTAAACCCTAAAATAAAATATTTTTTTTCTTATAGTACACCCTAATCAATTATTCCTATTCAAATCTCTACATCTTCTTCCCCAAGAGATAAAAGTTATTTTCTTTTCTTCTTCTTCTTTCTCACTCTAAAATTTTAATCCACCCTACCAAAACTCACCATTATCATCAACATTATTATTTTTTATTATTTTGAAACCCTAAACCCTAGAAAAAAGTTTGAACAAAATCAAACAATAAATGAGAGTGATAATCAAAATAATGTGTAGCTTCTCCAAATTTAAAACAATTTACGTATTCAATTGAATAAGAAATAATTTAAAGTTAAGCCATACAACCTCAATATATTTTTAAACTGTTTTTGAAAATTAATACTGTAATGCCCGAACACTTCATATGTCATCGATATTGTCCGTTTTGGGCCACGCCTGCACAGATTTGTTTGTCCTAGTGGGTCGCCTATCCCATAACTACTCCAACACAAACACGCTTAACTAGGGAGTTCTACTAAAGATTTTACTACTTGGGAAAAGGCCTCGATGCTATATAAAGGTCTAGGTTTTTACTTTTATAGCCTAGGAACTCTCCTTCCATTCCCGATGTGGGACACCGGGACCTTACAATCTACCTCCTTTAAGGCTGCACGTCCCCGTGCAGTAGCCTGTCAGCTCACAAGCCCGCCTACATGCACCGAGAGGCGCCAGGAGCCCACACTTGGTACCCCGGAGAGTCGGCTCTGATACTATTTGTAACGTCCCAACCCTTCACATGTCATTAATATTGTCCGCTTTGGGCCACGCTCACATGGATTTGTTCTTCCCAGTGGGTCACTCATCCCAGAACTACTCCAGCATAAGCACGCTTAACTGAGGAGTTCTGCTAGAGATTTCACCACTTAGGAAAAGGTCTCGATGTTTTATAAGGGTCTAGGTTTTTACTTTTATAGCCTAGAAACTCCCCTTCTATTCCCGATGTGGGACACCGGGACCTTACAAATACACTTTTAGATGATCACATAATTTGGCTATTCTCAATTCAAACTCAGCTTCAAGCTCTAATGCAGAAGTTTTGATAGAATTAAACAAAAAAAATAGATTCTATCACAAGTTATTAACAACAATCCCTATATGTTGCCCACTAAGTTGTGTTTGGATTTTCGATTTGTTTTCACTTTTCTATTTGTGCAAATCCAAAATCCAAACAATTGAATAAGGAACAATTTACAGACTGTTTTTCAATACTAAAACCTAGATGATCACCGTAAGGGCCCTAATAATCTATGTTCACTTTTTCTTCATAATCATAATAAAAAGAAACAAATAATTAATTAATGAAAATAAAAATATTGCCTAGTTGGATTGTCTTTGCAAACAGTAATCCCTAGATTGATCACATTATTGTCTCTCCATTGAAGATATGCTTTGATGGCCAGTTTGACATTTTTTTTAAATTTGTTTATTATTTATTATTTATTTTTTGAGTTTACTCAAGGGTAATTCAGAAAATATTATAAGGTGTACTGAGAGTAATATAAAATTTTAAATAATTAAACAAAGTGTATAGAAATTGAAAGTACTTAATCATTTTTTGAGTGTAAATAGAAACCCCACATTAGCAATTGCCAATCAACTAAATCATTTGGAATTTAATTAATTCTAAAATGTATAATTTATGGGCCTCGGCACAATCCTATCATATTCTCTAATGAAAGTTCAAGATATCTTATTACTTAGGTCAAGTTTGGCAAGTTGAAAAAAAGTCAAAAAGTTACTCAAAAAGTTAAAAAGTTATCACTATTCACCAAAAGTAAAAAAGTACGGCTGCACAACTCCCAATCCTAATTTTTCCCTACACACTAATTTATACAATTTTTTAATACACATTTTTCCATAAAAAGTCAAAAAGTTAGCCCAAACATCCATATTTTTTTCCTTAACTTTTTAGTCTAAAAAGACAAAAAGTACACTTATTTAAGACACCCCAAACAACCCCTTAGTATGTTAGCTACCCTTATTCTAGCCTTGAAATGGGTCGGGCTTAGCTTTTGTAAATAAGAGATCCAAGACCCCAGAATGGCTTAATATTGGAATTAGTCCAACTTTTAGCCCAAGTCATTTTACCCAACCCAACCCACAAATTGTTCAGCAATCAATGGTTACAGGTTCAATATAATAAATGGGACCCTCAAGTCCCTAAAACGGATGAGCATCACAACTTCGGCCCTAATTTAAACAAGCCATGTTGAGGGAGAAGTTATTTGGTAGTCAGGCATGTGGTGTTTTAATTTCGTAGAAGTTACTGAAATATCTTTTCGAAATCAGACTACATAACCCCAAAAAACAATTTTTTTTTAAAAAAAAATAATAAAATCCAAAATTTGAATTCAACAAATAAAATTTACTAAAATTGTGTTTAGTTGAGAGACTTTGAGAGAAATTTAAAAGGAGAAAGGAAAATAGTGTGTGAAGTTTGTTGAAATGTAGGTATATTTTATTCATATTCACTTCCCCTTTTTTTTTTTTTTTTTTTTTTTTTCCAAATCATTTTCTAAAATCTGCAATCAAACATAGCCTAAAGATTTGACCCACAACAAAATGTTTAACACAGACCAAACTTTTTTTTGGCATAATTTACACCAAACCTTTGACACTTTACACCTTGTAGGCTTAAATGCATTTATCTATGGCGAGCTAAGTTTTGGGTCTAGGCTAGATTCTTTCACAAAATTGAATTTATTATGGGTGCAATTTTCACTAATAGATTTCAAAATTTGTAAAAAATTTTTGGACACCACATTCATGGAAATTTTATTTCCACACACTTGATTAACTTAGTGTACATTTTTTCTTTAAATCTTTTGATTACATTTCTATCCTTCAATCAAATTACACATCCCTTCCTCCCTCCCTCCCTCCATTCCTCCCAATTCAACTCTAACCTTTGTCATTTCCGACCATCGGCAGGCACCTCCCTCCCTTTCGATCATCATCACTGGATTAAATTAGACTTATCCATATGTTTTGCATGTGCTAGACAAATATATTTAGGAGGCATACAATGGTATGACTACATTTTCACAATTTTTTTTTTCTTTTTCAGGTTGTTATTCCAGCATTATCCAGGGATGCCTTTTGTCTTACAATTTATGGAAGCAACACGACATATTGAATGAATGTTGTGCAAACTTTTAAATTGCTTGATGAATTCTAGTCAACTTTTACAAAGAAATTTTGAACTTTTTGATAGTTATGCATCTTTTTTTTTTTTCCTCCAGGCTTTGCGTTTATATTTTTAGCGAACTTTTTTGTGGAATGCTCCCATGGATTATTTTTGAACACTGTAGAAATTAACGACGATATATAGTAGTATCAATTTTTACTTGGCTTTATAGAATTACATTCCATTATGTTATTGCTAGTGCCTTTACTGCGACATATCAAATTTTACATTTAAACTGAAATTTATTTTGTTTTATTTCTTGTATTTTACTTTGAAAATGCCTTTTTTTGATTCAATCTGCACTTTGATGATTATACATCTAATGTAATATGACATGCCAGGCTTAAATTGTTATGGGAGTAAGAATTGTTAGGGTTAGGATTTGTTGGAGAAGATGAGGGTAATTTAGTATTATCTGAAAATTATTAGTGTGTATTGAGACAAAATTAAAAGTTTTAATTTGTGTATGGTGTGAACTGAGTAAATGGTGTACACTAAGATAAGTAATGATGTGTAAATAGAATTACCCCACATTCAATATTAAAATTAAGGGTAAATTACTAATAGATCCTAATAGTTGGATTTAATTCCTATTAAATCATATTGAAAGTTAATTAGTCTTAGTAAAATTATCGTTAAAAATAATTTTTTGTGACAACTTTTTACATACGTCGTTAAAAATTGACAAATAGTAACTTTTTTGTTACGATTTTTATAAATTATGGCTAAAACTTACAATTAGTGATTTTTCTGTGACTTTTTTTAATAGTTTAATGAAAAATGCTGTTAATTATCACAAGACTTATTAGACAATAAGTTTACCTATTAAGACCTACACATAAATGCTCCTAAAATTAATCTTACCCCATCCCAGCTACCGCCTACCACCACAATCCCCTTTAAATTAGTATATTATTTATCAATAAGTCCTCTTGCCCAGAAAATATGGTTTGATTCTTATCCAAAAAATAAATTTGTAGTAAAAATTGAATTAATGTGTTGTGAGGTCTATACTTGAATAAATTTGAACCACACATTAATGTTTTGAATAAAATTTGAAGTAAAAATTTTGAGTGTTTAACATTATTGATTATTTACATACTCAAAATGTATGCAAACAAAATCAAACTCTTGCATTGACGCTTAGCTAGCTAGTTGAGTAAGATTTGTTCACGGGAGTATAGTTCATATTAGGGTAGGTGTTTAAAGGAAAAAAAAACAAAGAAAGAAAAAGGTGGGGACTAAAAGAAAAAAATTAGGGAAGGGGAACGTAAGTGGTGGGGGGTGGAGGTTAGGGTATAGTTGTGATTAAGATAGGTGTTCAAAAAAAAGAAAAGAGAAATAAAGAAAGATTTAGATGGATCGGGGTTTAAAGAAAAAGGAAAATTTTTAATTCAGTGTAAATTTTAAAAAATAATTACAAATAATTGATAAATTTCATAAATTTTAATAACTATAATTATAATCTTTTTTATGAATCTGTAATAACTTTACAAAAATACCAGAGTGTGGTAATTTTTCTAGAAAAAAAATGTGGAGTTCTATGCTAGACATAAAGGTCGTAGGTCTGCATTAATGAATATAAGTGAAACCTATTATTTTGTGTTTATTGAAAAGAAAATTATTTAAAGAACTCCCCCTAATTATTTATAAATATGTGTGCAAAACAAAGTCAAGACATACAAATCACCCATAAAATTGAGCAGATTTTCGTTAGATAATTTTGCTGTTAACCTATGCAAAATTCTTGGTATTTCAGGACTAGTCCTCTACTTAGCATACCTGTTATTTTTCAGCCAATCCAGCTGCCCATCTTCCGAATTCTTCACCCCCTTCCAACACATATGGCCAGTGTCACCACCTTCTTAACAACTTAATAGCCTCACTCATACCAATCATTCCTCTCCCACCAACCTTAACCACCTTGTTTTTGGCATTGTAGGATCTGTCAATGCATGGAGACATCGAAAGGCCTACACCGAGTCATGGTGGTGCCCCAACGCAACACGTGGATACCTCTTCCTCGACACACACCCCACCGATGACCTCCTCCCCTGGCCGCCCTCTTCTCCTCCTCTTCGCGTGTCCAATGACATATCCAAAATTGTGGAAGAGTCAAAGCATGTCGCTCCAATCATGGTTCGCATGGTGCATGCGATTTTGGAGTTGTTTAGAGAGGGTGATGAGGGGGTGAGGTGGTATGTGATGGGGGATGACGATTCTCTCTTTTTTGTGGACAATTGGGTTGATGTTTTGGAAAAATATGATCACACTAAGTATGTTTACATTGGGGGACATTTAGAGTTTTTTATGTCAAATATTTGGTTCTCATTTGATCAAGGATTTGGTGGAGCTGGATTTGCTTTGAGTTATCCTCTTGTTGCAGCAATGGTGAAAGATTTAGAAGGGTGTCTAAGAAGATATCCATATTTGAACTCAGCAGATTTGATTACTCAGTCCTGTGTAGATGAGTTGGGAGTTCCCCTATCTGCTGAGAGAGGGATTCATCAGGTAAGTCTTAATTTTTTACATTCACTAGCTAAGGTCTCATTTGGAAACATAATTTTAAAGTTAAAAATATAAAAACAAAATTAGAAAAAAAATTTAAAAAATCAAAAAGTCACTAAGGTGCGGAGTAATACAATGCAGATTGATCTATACGGTGATATATCAGGTTTTTTGTCATCCCATCCACAATCTCCAATACTCTCCCTCCACCATTTTGACCAGATAGAACCTATCTTTCCCACCATGAACCGTTCCCAATCTGCAAACCACCTCATGAAAGCTGCGAAAACCGACCAGTCCCGTATGCTGCAACAAACCATCTGCTACCAAAAACAAACCAACTCGTCTTTTTCCATTTCATGGGGCTACTCTGCCCATATTTATGAGAAAGTGTTGCCAAGAAGTGTTTTGAAGAGACCACTTGAGACATTTTTGCCATGGTTAGATCTCAAACACCGACCATACTACATGTTCAACACACGGTGGCCGCCTTTTGTTGATTCGTGTGAAGCTCCTCATGTATTCTTCTTCGAATCCATTGATAGTTCCATTGATAGTTTTGAAGGGCACAACCAAATTGTTATGACTTATGTTCGATCCAAGCCACGGGGTTTACCAACTTGTTCATTGAGTGGGAGTCGTTCTGCTGATTCTATCTCCAAAGTTCGGGTCTTCTCGCTGGCGACAAAGCTCCCTGAGGTGAGTTTGAAACATGTTTCATATATATGCGGTTTGTTATACTTTAGTTCTCCATTTTTAATTTTTAATTTTTAATTTTGATTATTGAAATATACGATCTATTACACTTTAATTCTTAACTTGAATGCCATTCAAAACCAATAACGACAGAAGGGAGTATTTTTAGAATTTTACATAAAAGAAAAATAATTATATTTGGGAAACAAATTAATTTACCCCCATTGAGTCAAATCAAGATAGTATTTTTTTTTATAAATAAAACAATTTAATCTATCATATGAAAAAGACATTTTTACTTATCTATCCAATCTCTCTATCATGAACGAGTTATAATTATTTACTCTTTCTTTTTCTCTCTCTTGTAGATTGGAAGAAGTGAATGTTGTGACGTTGTAGAAGTGGGTGAGAAGAATATGACCGAGATCAAAATCAGGACTTGCAGGGATGATGAGATAATTGCTTAATTAGATGTTGTGACCTTAATTTCTCATTTTTTTTTTCCCACGCAAAGATACACCATGCAAATCTTATTAAGAGTTAGCAAATTCTTTGCTTGGTTAGGATCAAGATCAGCTAATTATATTTTTTGGGTGGTCGAATATAAATATAGATACATATGTATTTCTTTTAATTTTTATAAATTAATAAATTAACTAAAACTGTGTTTGGTTTATGAATTTGAATAGAAATTTAGAAAAGAAAATAGAAATAATAGGTGAAATGTGAATAAAATATAGTTATATTTCACACATTTTTTACGCATTTTTTCTCTTCTTTTTTTAATTTAAATTCTTATCTAAATTCATGAACTAAACACAATTTAAATATTTCGTTGAAAGAGAGAAATTCCTTGTGAAATTTGCAGTAGAATGGCTACAATTGCTATGATGATTAAAATTAATTTGACTTTGTTTGGGAAGAAAAATTTTTAGTTAAAAAATAAAAAATATATATTATAAATTGTCATATTATTTTTTCTATTTTTAATATAAAAAAATAATAAAAAAGGGGTCAAATCCCAACAAATCCGCCCCCCTTTTTCCAGCCATTCCAGAGGGTCAAACCTCATGCAATTGGTTGAATCCCTCAAAGTCATATTTGTTAGCATTCAATTCATATATTTTGTATATTGAATGATATGTGTTGTGTAAATAAATAGAGATACAAAATCATAGAAGAGTGGGAAGTTGGAAATCGTGATTAGACTCGTGAGATCGTCGTCTTCCACTCTCCGATCACACTTGGTACTTCGAGCTTTGTTAATATAACAGTTCCAATTGGTAATTCGAAAATAATAAAACTTAAATAGTCCGAGTTCAAAATGACGTCGTTTTGGATTTTTTTTGATGAATATGAAGAATAAGAAGAGACAAGAAAGAAAGAAGAGGGAGCTGGGGAACACACAGAGAGAGAGATACACATCATCAACAACAACAACATCTTCATCAACATCATCATCAACAACATCTTCATTAACATCATCATCATCAACAACATCATCATCATCAACATCCATTGATTTTGTAAAATTCATCAACAACAACATCTTCATCATCTTCATCATCATCATCAACAACATTACCACTATCAACATCCATTGATTTTGTGAAATCCATATTCATCGATTTCAATCAAATTGATCGATTTCAAACCCTGAAGGAAGAAGAAGAAGAAGAAGAAGAAGAAGAAGAACAAACTCAGTGGAGTCTTTGGTCGCTCAAATCCAAGGGCTATCGAGCAGTGGTGATGGTGGAGCTCTCTCTCTTTTATCTCTTTCTTCTCTCTTCTCTCTTTCTTTTTCTCTTCCTCTCTCTTTCTCTTCCTGTTTCTTCATTCCTCTGTTTGTCGTTCAGAGATCTAATAGGGAAAAAAAAAACTGTCCAAAACGACGTCGTTTTGAACAGTCGAGCTATTCGAGCCAAAAGATTTTCGAGTTACGAAGTATTATTGATCTAAGAAACACAGTGCGAGGCCAGAGTAGAGGAGATGAAAGAGCCATCACAAGGACAAGAGAAGGGTTTGAGAATGGAATGAGGGTTAATCTGTTAAAAATGATTTTCATTTTGAGCAGATTTGGAAATTGGTTACTTTAGTTGATTTTTTTAATTAATTTTTTTATAAAAAGACACATAAAAATAAAAATAAAAATAAAAATAGTGATATGATTGGCAGTTTCAAGTTTTTAACCATTTTAGCTAAAAAATCTCACTTCGGACGGGGTCCTTTTATCAAGGACGGATCTAGGAGGTGTGGATGACAGCGATCGCACCCCCAAAAATTTGAAAAATATTATATATTATACTAGAAAATTTAAAATAATAAAAAAAAATTGAGAATTTGCATCCTCAAACATACTTTCGTACCCTATAGTGATAAGTGGATCCGTCTTTGGCTTTTATATTAATTTAAAATAACAAATAAGCTAATGATACATGTTAAAAAAAATTCAAAAGATATTTGGGAAGCAAATATTTTAATTTAAAAAGTAAAAATTATTAAATTATTATTTTTTTATCTTTTATGGTTTTTAAAATTATTTAAAAAGCCAATTCTCAAACAAATCTTCAACCGTTACTCTCTTTAGGCGGAGATGAACCAAAACGATATTTAGAATGGCACCGCTACATCTACATAATTTTGTTTCCACAAATTCCCCCTAAATTTGAAGGGATTCGAAAGTAAAAATTATGTGAATGAATCATTAATCCGTTTAGAATTAGAATTATTATCGAGTTCAAAATTTGATATTTAAATTAATAAAATTAAAATATCAAGATTTAATTTGTTAGAGTAGGCCCAAGGCCCAAACCATACTGGGCTAATTTTTAGCCCAAACCATTCGACCCAATCCATATTTGTGCGAGTGTAGGCCCTAAAGCCATGTTTGTATTGGATATGATTTTTAATCTCTTTTCATAATGCAATACCAATTTAAATATGTGATATGGTACGCAATTTAATGGGGTTTGGTAATTAATCTCATATAATTCAGTTTGTCCAAACAAATATGATCTAAATGGATTGACATCATACCTTCAGCCTAAATTATGCCTAAATTATTTAGGCTTAACCAAGTAGGTTTAGGGCTATTTTGATGCCAACACTCGCAAAAATAATTTGCAGCCCAATAAAAATCAAGGGTGTTTTACCAGCCGGTTCTAATAATTGAATCTATTACTCATTAGGTCCTAAGTTTCTATCTCATGTACCAGGAAGTCCTATTATATTTATTTTATCCTGATTTTGCCCCTTGCTATTATATTGCCAGAGCCATTGATGAATTAGTGGTGTTGGTGAACATGAGAACTGCCTTTGTGGCCTTTGGATTTGAGAGAGATTAAGAAAATCGACATGAATGAAGATGGGGTGTGTCAACATTGACGAGTTTCAGAGCCATTGATGAATTCATTGGTGTTGGTGAACATGAGAACTGTCTCTGTGGCCTTTGGATTTGAGAGAGATTATGTTAGATCTGAGAGAGATCAAGAAAATCAACATGAATGGAGATGGGTGTGTCGACATTGACGAGTTCAGAGCTCTGTATTGTTTAAATCAGTGATAAATTTGCTTAAACCAGTGATAAATTTATTACTGATGAATTTATTAAAAAATTTACAAATAGTAGACTTGATTTGAGAGATAAAGATGGGGTATCACAACAAATTTATCACTGAATTAAGTAACAAATTAAGCAAAAAATTTATCATTCATAAATTAAGTAACAAATTTATCAGATCAGTTACACATCTGTAGAAGATCAACAACACCTTTCAATGTACTAATTGGACACTTTGCATCCCAAACCGGTGATGGAGGAAAATGGTGGCAATGACGATGTGAAGATGGTAGAATGGTAATGGAAAAAGATGGTGGCAACAACGATGTCGAAGATGGTAGATCGATGATGGAGGATTATGGTGTTGAAGCTAGTAGATGAATGATGGGGGAGGAGCAACGGTGATGGCAATGAAGGAGAAGGAGATGATGATTGGTGATGGAAGAAGAGGAAATGGTGTGTGCTGGTGACAGAAATAGGAGGAAGAGAGAGAGATAGGGATGTGTTTGGGTTTAGGATAAAATCACTCAACTGAATGTAAGGGGTAAAAATAGAAGATGTGTTAAATTATTTTGGGTCAGGACTTCCTAGGAATTAAGTCCGGTCCAAAGGACAGGCCCTTAACTCCCTCAAAAATCAATTGATATGTATGTATTTTTTATTTTCACCAATATATCAAGGTGTAGATGGTATATGTCAAACGATCAAATATTGTTTCTATCTTATGCTCTTTTTGTCTCAAATTGTTTGTCTAACATGAAAAACAATAAGTTAAAAATAATGTATTATCGTATCAAAATTTATAATTTTTTTCACCAATTAAAAGATTTTATGATTTTTTTTTAAAATTTTGATACAGAAATACATAATTTTTAAATTATCATTTTTATGTGTTTCTTCTCATACAACATTATATGAAATAAGAAAATAAAATAGGGAATTCGCCAGAATGAGTTTCACAGATTTTGGGGTTTGATAATGTGATGATAGAAAGAAGGATTTAGAAGAGGTGTGTTGTGGTGTAGGTGGATTTAGCATACACCTAACTTTTTGGAATAATTTACACCAAACCTTTGACATTCTACTCTCATAGATGGTTTTCTAGACTCAAATGCATTTATCATTTATAGTAGTAACTTTTATTTTCATAAAAGTATATGAGAGGGTAATTTATAAATCAATTGGGCCGAGCTAAGGAAATTGCCTTCTTTGTGGAGTTGGGCCACGCAATGGGCTGGGGTAAAAAATGATATAACTCGGTCTAAAGGCTAATTGGTTTGGCCTAGTTGAGGTCCGAACCGAGCTAAGCTTCACACGTAGTTGCGGTGAGATAATTACGTCATTGTACATTGCTAGCTCGGTCTTAAGTTGTTAACCCAGTTGGAGTATACCAAACTGAGGTACTGTCAATGAAGGGAAGAACCGAGCTAGTTGGAGCTTGGTCGTTTCTGCAGCTTTAGCATGGCCGTGATAGCTCGGTCGTTTTGTGATACTACCGAGGTAAAACCATCTCTCTTTGTTTAAGCAGTGAGGGGGGTGTTGAAGGATAAGCATTATCTTTCAGGAGTATGATTCTTAGGAGGACTCTATATGGAGGAATAAGAGTCCTACTAGGATTGTGCTATGCGGAACCTATAAAAGCTCACAACATCATCTATGGAGAGGTAACACAACTTTGACTTTCGAATACACAGAGCTTTTGCCTATTTTGCTGACTTAGGCATCGGAGAGGTATCCGGCACACACCCGCCGGCTAGCACACGTTTGTGTTTTCAAGGAGTAAAGCGACGACGTTTGGAGGAGCGTAGACTTGATCAACAGGATTATACGAGAAGGCAATTTCGTGCTCGTACAATTGGCGCCGTCTGTGGGAAGTCCAGAAAGAACAAAACCTCTTGATCAAGTTTTTCCTCGCTAGTTGGAAGCAATGGCGCACAATGAAGACTTGCTGCAATCAGCTATCGACGGGTAAACCCCGGAGGGGGGTGAAAGGTGCGAAGGCTTGCCTTCTATCCCTCCCATGGCGGATTTAGAACCGCAGCGACAGAACCCCCGAAGGGACGCAAGGGGGGAGCGGGCTAACAGCCCCCGTCACTCACAAAGTCCTGAAAGACAGAGGCAGAGGATAGACCCTCAAGTTCTGGAAGATCGCGTGAAGGAGCAGGACGAGTTGATACGAAGGATGGCGGTGGGACATGGAGTCAATGAAGCGCCAGATAAAAGGAAAAGGGGTGGTGACAGGAGAGGGGCGCAAAAGCAATACGCCCCCTCACCACTCGTGAGATCGTGGTAGGCATACCACACCATCGCAAACAGAGAGTAGGAGCCTTAGAATGGGCAACACTCAATCAAGGACTTCCAGGACTCGTTACTTTAGGTCTGAGAGAACGAGAACTGAGAGGTCTTATATTGAGGGAAGCACCTATCGGCCCTCGCACATGCACCAGAAGTTATCTAGGCACACGGAGTTGCCTTGATCATCTGACTTGCGAACTGTGCTTGAAGAAAGGGCACGATGGAAGGAGGATGCCAGGGGCGCGCGACCCGCGCAGAGTTTCAGCCCTCCAGCGGTTGGCACCTTGGACGCATGGGAGCGCCGAGGTAGGAATGCCAATGCCGCGCCTTACTTACGAACCAATAGACAAAGCGTTAGCAAGGTTACAAAGCTCGTCGTTCGTTCCGGCAATTGAGAACGCACCACTACCTTCGGGCTTTCTCCAGCCCAAATTCACCACTTATGAGGGAAAAACAGACCCCTACATACACCTAAGTCACTTCCGCTAGGTTATGGCAGTATACTGGTGGAACGAGGCTTTGATGTGCATCCTGTTCCCATCCAACCTGGGCGACCTAGGTTTAACCTAGTTCGAAAGGCTACCAGAAGGCAGCATCGCCTCATGGGCACAGTTGGCAGAGGCGTTCATGACTAGATTCAAGACGAACACCAAAACACTAGTGGAGATCGACCAGTTACTCTCCATTGACATAGGCGACAGAGGTAAGTCGAGTCCCTCAACAGTGTTCCGACTGGGCAAACCCCTGGGTTGA
Source organism: Camellia granthamiana (assembly GCA_036172215.1). Lineage (NCBI taxonomy): Eukaryota > Viridiplantae > Streptophyta > Magnoliopsida > Ericales > Theaceae > Camellia > Camellia granthamiana. Next base: position 105,486,811 of record CM069905.1, on the reverse strand, counting down.
TATACTGAGTGC